>JARNME010000012.1:16878105-17225104 GCA_030179655.1 Scaptomyza flava
CAAAAGTGACCCGATTTGCAAAAGCAATAGCTTAAAAGTCATGGTTTGGCTTCTAGAATAAAACTGCATTTAAGAAATTACATTTAAATAAAATTCGATTTTTGGTCATATTCATGTTACAATTTTATAAACAAAAATTGACTTGGGCATTGGTAAAAATCTTTCGACTTCCATAACTTCCTCAAAACTGACCCGATTTGCAAAAGCAATAGCTTAAAAGTCATGGTTTGGCTTCTAGAATAAAACTGCATTTAAGAAATTACATTTAAATAAAATTCGATTTTTGGTCATATTCATGTTGAAATTGTATGACCAACAATTGACTTGGGCATTGGTAAAATCTTTCGACTTCCATAACTTCCTCAAAAGTGACCCGATTTTCAAAAGCAATAGCTTAAAAGTCATGGTTTGGCTTCTAGAATAAAACTGCATTTCAGAAATTTCATTTAAATAAAATTCGATTTTTGGTCATATTCATGTTAAAATTGTATGACCAAAAATTTACTTGGGCATTGGTAAAAATCTTTCGACTTCCATAACTTCGTCAAAAGTGACCCGATTTTCAAAAGCAATAGCTTAAAAGTCATGGTTTGGCTTCTAGAATAAAACTGCATTTCAGAAATTACATTTAAATAAAATTCGATTTTTGGTCATATTCATGTTAAAATTTTATGACCAAAAATTGACTTGGGCATTGGTAAAAATCTTTCGACTTCCATAACTTCGTCAAAACTGACCCGATTTTCAAAAGCAATAGCTTAAAAGTCATGGTTTGGCTTCTAGAATAAAACTGCATTTAAGAAATTACATTTAAATAAAATTCGATTTTTGGTCATATTCATGTTACAATTTTATGACCAAAAATTGACTTGGGCATTGGTTAAATCTTTCGACTTCCATAACTTCGTCAAAAGTGACCCGATTTTCAAAAGCAATAGCTTAAAAGTCATGGTTTGGCTTCTAGAATAAAACTGCATTTAAGAAATTACATTTAAATAAAATTCGATTTTTGGTCATATTCATGTTAAAATTTTATAAACAAACATTGACTTGGGCATTGGTAAAATCTTTCGACTTCCATAACTTCGTCAAAAGTGACCCGATTTTCAAAAGCAATAGCTTAAAAGTCATGGTTTGACCCCTAAAATAAAACTGCATTTAAGAAATTACATTTAAATAAAATTCGATTTTTGGTCATATTCATGTTAAAATTTTATGACCAAAAATTGACTTGGGCATTGGTAAAATCTTTCGACTTCCATAACTTCGTCAAAACTGACCCGATTTTCAAAAGCAATAGCTTAAAAGTCATGGTTTGGCTTCTAGAATAAAACTGCATTTAAGAAATTACATTTAAATAAAATTCGATTTTTGGTCATATTCATGTTACAATTTTATAAACAAAAATTGACTTGGGCATTGGTTAAATCTTTCGACTTCCATAACTTCGTCAAAAGTGACCCGATTTTCAAAAGCAATAGCTTAAAAGTCATGGTTTGGCTTCTAGAATAAAACTGCATTTAAGAAATTACATTTAAATAAAATTCGATTTTTGGTCATATTCATGTTGAAATTGTATGACCAAAAATTGACTTGGGCATTGGTAAAAATCTTTCGACTTCCATAACTTCCTCAAAACTGACCCGATTTGCAAAAGCAATAGCTTAAAAGTCATGGTTTGGCTTCTAGAATAAAACTGCATTTAAGAAATTTCATTTAAATAAAATTCGATTTTTGGTCATATTCATGTTAAAATTGTATGACCAAAAATTGACTTGGGCATTGGTTAAATCTTTCGACTTCCATAACTTCGTCAAAAGTGACCCGATTTTGAAAGCAGTGCTTAAGCTGGTTTAACCTTAAACGAAAACGCAAAAATATTGACAATCGTCGTATCCGTCATATCCGTTCTAATGCTTTTGCAGGCACTTCACGACATCCAAACTCTCGCAACCCCAGAAATTGGCCAAACAGTCCATATTTCTGCACAAATAATATATATTTTTTTATTTATAACAGCCGTAAATCATAATTTCAGAATATATTATTTGCAAGATGATTTCTTACTATCAATATCAATCCTTGTTCATACAATGAACTCATAGAACAATTTATATACATACATATAACATTAAGTATGTGAACATTTAAAATTTGAAATTAGTTTTTAAAAAAATATAAAAAAAAGACATGAAACATGCTTTATACGCTTTCTGCATACATATCTAATCGATAGATTAAAATCGTTTATATAACAAAAAAACAAGTGGAAACGTTGCAGTCGGACGCAACCGACTGCGGTATACTCGATACAGTATTAAAATTTTGATGCCCATCCATGTGGGATGTCAATTGCTATCTTCATACCAAATTTGGTGACTCTAGCTCGAAGTTTGTAAAGTGGGAATGGGCTGGGGCGGTATGTTGGCGTGGCATCGAAATTTTGCTGCAGATCCTTGTGAATGTCAAATGCTACCTTCATACAAATTGGTGACTCTAGCTCAAAGTCTGTATAAGTGGGAAAGGGTGGGGGCGGTATGGTTGGGCGTGGCATCCAAATTTTTGCTGCAGATCTTTGTGGAATGTCAATTGCTATCTTCATACCAAATTTGGTGACTCTAGCTCGAAGTTTGTAAAAAGTGAGAAAAGGGGGGGGGGGGCTGGGGGCGTATGGGTAGGCATGGCATCCAAATTTTTGATGCAGATCTTTGTGGAATGTCAATTGCTATCTTCATACCAAATTGGTGACTCTAGCTGAAAGTTTGTAATGGTGGGAAGGGTGGCGGAATGGGTGGGCTGGCTCCAAACTTTGATGCAGTTTTTGAGGGTCGCTGCCAGCTATCTTCCTGCCAAATTTGGTGGCTCTAGCTCCACAACTCTGGAAGATACACGCATTCCCGTTTTTGACGAAGCGTTGAGGCATCTGGGGGCGGCTAGGGTGGTATTGGTGGGCGTGGCATCCAAACTTTTGATGCAGTTTTTGGGGGGTCATCATCGCCTATCTTGGCACCAAATTTAGTGGCTATAGCTCAAAAACTGTGGGAGATATAAGCTTTTCTGATTTTAAAATGCGGGGGGCTGGGGGCGGAATGGGTGGGCGTGACTCCAAAACTTTGATGCAGTTTTTTGGGGTTCGTTACCAGCTATCTTCCTACCAAATTTGATGGCTCTAGCTCCACAAATCTGGAAGATACACGCATTCTCGTTTTTGACGAAGCATTGGAGCAGCTGGAGGCGGCTAGGGCGGTATTGGTGGGCGTGGCATCCAAACTTTTAATGCAGTTTTTGGGGGGTCATCATCGCCTATTTTGGCACCAAATTTGGTGGCTCTAGCTCAAAAACTGTGGGAGATATAGGCTTTTTTGACTTTAAAATGCGGGGGGGGGGGGGGGGCGTGGCTCCAAAATTTTTGATGCAGTTTTTTGGGGGTTGCTAGTAGCTATCTTCTTACCAAAGTTGGTAGTTCTAGCTGTAAGGGTGTGTGAAATATGCGGATTTATCGTTTTTAAGTTATCGAATTTATCGATTTGCCAGCCCCCTAGTTATCGTAGAACCCCAATCTTGACACTTTAATTTACTATCCCATAGATTAAGAGAATTGGAAAGTTTCAAGTCTCTAGCTTGAAGGGTGTGGAAAAAAGTTGCGTTCATACAGACGGACAGACGGACAGACACCATGACGGACATTGCACAAACCCAATATACTCTTTACCTTCGGTATCGAGTATCAAAATTCTTATATATGGTGCAGATATTTTTCTCACACATGAATGCTCGTAAATACAGACAAAGTTCCAGATATATAGTCCAACTTCATACTTTCAACTGCAATGATTAAGTGCATGCAATTTATTAAGAGATCAAAGTTTATGGCATTTGTTACCTTTCTGTGTCCGTACACGCCGTGATTTATCAGCAAAATATTTACGAACGCTATGTCTTGAATTATGAATGACTAGCTGATATCGTGTAATGGACAACAAAATTGCAGAAAGTTTAAGGTTCATCGCTTAGTTTTACACAGACCAAAGTTTTACTTTCAATAGAATTTGTAGCTAGAAATAAAACGTAATTAATACCAATGTCTGCAGTTGTATGTATCGTATTTTTCGTAACTTTGTTAAACTAATTCAATGTTCAATGTTGCTCAGAATAACAGTCTTAAGACTTTCATTAGCTTCCATTTCTCTTTATTTGTTGTCCAAAAATGACAAAAATTCTCAAAATTGAGCAGTTACTGGCGCGGATATGGAACAAGTGCGCATAACAAATTTGAACTGCGATGAACAGCAACAAACAAGAACGAACACTAAGAGGAGAATGATGGTCCCAAAAAAATAAATAAACCTGAGATTTTTATAGTTGAGTTTATTTTTCGTTATTTGTTGCTGTTGCTGGCAGACATCCGCTTGTTTTTATTGTTCCTTGTTGTTCTTGTTAGTTGTTAGTTAGTTGTGGCTGTTGAGAGTGTGGCGAGCAGGCAGTCAGGCAGAGAGGCAGCTGCTGTTGCTGCTGTTGCTGCTGCTGCTTGTGGAGTCGATGGAGCAATATTTTCTTTTATAGACTTTACGTTTAGTATCCCAACTGTGGTGGAGGCTGAAAATCCTACCCGCCGCAACCCCAGCTTAACTCTGAAACTGACCTCTTTAGACAGATTTTTGTTTAGAAAACAAAAGAAAAAAAAGTATTGACTTTTATGTGCGAATATTGGTTGAGTTTTTATACATGCATGTGAAAAAGTTTCGTGTGTATGCTTGGTCTTTTGTGCACACAGTTTTTCGAAAACGTGCCCAGCGTTCAGTTATGTTATGGCTTTTGGGTTGATGTCATAGATGTGTTCATAAACAGAATGAGTTATTTTCCAGACTTGTTGTTGGCCATAACTGCTCCCAAAAGCTACTCTACTATGCCATTTCCTGATTGCTTGATACGCCATTTGTTATGCACAGAAAATGGGCTTGATTCTAAGAACTTATTGGTAAATGTATTGTAGGAAACTCCAATGTATTTGTTTCATATTGAAAACATTTAAAATTTGCCAAGTGTTTAAGTATTAAAGTTCGATTTAGCTTCATTTAATCCCTTAAAACGAGTTTTTTGGTTTTACTTAATTCACTACATTAAGAGCTAGTATCAATATGTTTAACATATTAATGGTTTCGTTCGATTGAGAGATCAGTTACCTTCAACAAAAGAAAGCATTTGAATTGCATTTTCTTTTTCATTTGCGAAAATATATTGAAATGATAGAACAAAAAAAGCCAAAAAGGAATACTGTAAATACTTGCAAAAAGCTTCTTTTTTTTCAAGTGTCACAACGAAAGTAAGGAATATCTAAATATGCATGAACATACAGCTGCGAAATGTAGAATAGTACCATGATGCCACTTCTTCTTACAGGTCATTTTAAACCTGCTTTGCTAACTTTTTGCGTGTGTAAATGAACCTTTCAACGTTTGGATCTCAAAAAGATGATATCCCAACAGGCTTCCGGACTTGGAGTTATATTCTGTGGGATATTATCAAACTATTTTCGTTCTCTTACTTATAGTAAGCACATTCCGTCGCTGTGTTGCAGTCCTTAAAAGACCTGACAATAACTAAAACTTGTCTTATTTAGACTTATCATTACAGCTTTAAATGTTTCGTTTCATTGTAATCAAAAACCTAACCTGATTTGTACAAATCTTTCCTTTTCAAATTTACTACGCATTTTTCGACAAATTACAGTTAAATCTTTGACTTTTTTCTCCTAAATGGTTGAAATAATTGTAGTATGAATTAAAATACAATTAACACATGCTTTTGTAAAGTTAGATTTGGTAAACATAACGAAGATTACAAGATTGCATTAATTAAGCTTTAAAAAAATAAACAAAACACTTTAAAAATGGCAAAATTTATTTTTTGTTGGCCAGTAATAAAAAATAGTTTCCTGGTGCTATTCAAAATTTCACAGCTGTATATGCAACATGGCAAAACCTTTTAAAAGCAACACAACAAATTTCTGACATGATGACAGATTGACAAAAAAAAAAAAAAAAAACAAAAAACAGACAGATTGACAAACAGACAACCAGGCAGAAAAGAAGTCTTGTAAATAGTGGAATACAACTTACTATATTGCCTGAACTTGGAAAGTCTCGGGCTCGAAATGTGAATAGCTTGCTGCACGTGCGGGCGTAGAAATGGACACAGACGCCAAACATAGACATGTCAGGGAATAAAGTTTGTGCAAAATTCTTGCAATAGTAGTACTACCAATTCCATTCTCCATTTTGTTTCCTAACATGTTTGAATATGTATTTAGATGTAGATGCGCCCAAGATACAGATACGCATCTCTTGCTCTTGCTAGAAGTGGAGCTTTCTGTTGGGAAGTGGGTATGAAAAAAGCCATTAATTCAGTTGAAGGTCGAACAGCTCACCCAAAGACCACTACCGCCACCCTGTGACCCATCTCTAACAGCATGTAGCTCGTTATAAGCCAATGCTGGGTTTACTTTAAGGGCGGGGGATTGTTGCAAGAACGGGGTTTATTTTTGTTTTGGGTCGTCAACGTTCACCCTTCCACTCTTCCTCGCACACCAATAACATAAAAATTTGTTGTTGTAAATCTGCTAGGCACTTTGTGCGTGAGAGTGGCATAGTTAATAGCACACACACACACAAACACACACATACGCACACGTAATCTGTTGTGTAATGTCTTTAGTTGTGTCAACTGCGCTGCATGTTGTGAAAGTGGAGATTAAAGTGAGAGGCTGATGAGAGGGCGCCCATTTAAATAGGGCCAGGCAGGGCCCGTAGCTGAGCCAATGTTCTGTTTTGCAGAGGCAAAAACAGATTCTGAGTGAGTGCGAAAAATTGTAACATGCAGAGCTCTCTCCTTTACACTCCACCACTTCTCTACCCTCATGCAACGCACAAGTTGAAGTTTTGAAACAACATTGAGATAAATTTCCCTTGAGAGATGGCCAAAGCGTTGCGCAAAAATAAAAACACACACTGCAAAGAATGTTGTAGCTGTTACAACAACAGCGACAATAACAACAGCAACAAACTGCAAATGCTGTTTATATACAGATATAAAGAGTTAGCTACTAACTGTAAAGGTATCAACAAGTCACAATATTGCTTGCATTAATAGGGAGGGAAAAAAAAGAAACTTGAATTTGACTGGAATTAAACACACAGTATTAAATTCAATTACTTTTTTTTTTGCAACTTGTACTTAATTAGGATTAAAAATGTTAATGCATAATCAGCTAATTACAAATTGCTAGTAAACTTGTCTGTTTGTGTGAATGAAAAGTTTGTTTAGTCGAACTGATAAAAATGTTACCCAGATTAAAAATGCTTTTAATTATAATACAAATTGCTTTTCACACATGCAAATGTAGTTTTTAACTAATTATCAGATATTTTTTGGATTGAAATGTAGCAAAAAAAAAAAAAATAATAATAGAATGCAAATGTATTTCTTGTACGGTAATTTATTTGAATTTTTAAGCGAAATTCATAAAGTCTTTCAATGGAGTGTTTTCATCTTTAATCACTTTCAGTTTCTAAACTTTAAGCTTTTGCGTTGGTTCTTAGAACGTTCTTTTATAATATTAACGAAATCGTAGACGGTTTACGTAAACGGGTATAATTTCATGCAAATTGCCCTCGCATGACCTTTGACAAATGATAAGTTAATTACTTTTTAATAGTATCAGCAGTCCCTCCCATCATCTTTCTCACACTCAACACTAGTTGAAATGGAAATGCTCGACTTTCGTTGAAAGTAAGTAAGAGCTGCTCAATTTGGTCGCTTAACTATGTACTTGGTGGTTTAGTCATTAAGCTATTAGGTGGTTGGGGCTCATGTGGTTGGGTGGGCATGGTAGTTTAAGTGCTTGTTTCGATGGTATTTCGTTCGTTTGAATACATCAGCAGCAAACGACACGTGCGAAACTGGAGAGTAAGGAAAATCGCAACACTACCGAATTGAGCAGCATTTGTGGCATAGCTGTTGTACGAGAAAGTTTTGCTGGCAACCTAAACCCTAAATAATTCCCCTATTTACAAAATTTCATCGAGCTGAATGTCACGTCATTAATATTCAAACCTTAAACACACACATACACACATCCCTCCCCACAAACACACAGCCATAGCCTGAAATTCCACGAAACTGTTTGAAACTGTGTTTCGACTACTTCACGGGACTTCCAACAGCTCAATGTGGCCGACTCGCAAATAATATTTAATTACAGAATTGTTTAGACAAACTTTTTAATTACGTTCATCCTTGCGTGGCTGTGTGTGTGTATGTGTGTGTGTGATGAGCAGGCTTTTGTATGTGTAAGTTATAAAGCGACCCGCATATATCTACAGATGAGGCTGGCGCTTCAAAATTTCGTAAAAAAATGCACGCTCCACAGCTCAATGTGCAACGCCCAGTTGTCTGTGCATGCCGCCCCTGAAACAGGATGCATGACGCCAGTAACGCCTTCCTTTTAGGGGCTTTCCCCTCGTTGCTCTTAAAATGCCTGACAGCAGCCGGGACAAGCTGTGACCGTCAGCTGCATAAATTTTAAGCGACAGCAACATTAAAGTCAACATTTTGCTGCCAGTGGCCTACATTCGAGAAGAGGGACAAAGAGCCTGGAACATTGTACGTCGTACTCTTGGGCTGTGAAACTGTCGCCTGCTGCTTCTGAGGCTGCTGGTGCACTAGTACTCTGTTACTGACAGTATTACTGCCTCCGCCATTCGCTTTCGCTGACATTTTGCTGCGTTGCATCATACACACACACACACATGCATAGACTCTTACTTGATGTATGTACGAGTGTGCCTTTATGCAGATGAGTTGGCAGTAACGTGCTCAAAATTATGAAGATGAATTCCTCGCTGCCTTTTCTTTTTGTTTAAAGTATTAAAATGTGCTAAGCTGAAAAAGCGTCACTCAAGACAGACGCTACCTGTGCCATATGCTGGACAGCAGCAGATGCTGGCATATGGTTAACCAGCTAAAAAAATAACGAATATATGTTAAAAATCTGCTTGAAAAACCAAATTAATTGTTTAACTGTGCGAAAGAGCGCACAAATGAGCTGCAAACATTTAAGCAAACTTTTTTAGTTGCCATCAACGTGAGAAATGTTTTAAATAAAAATTTAAATGTATTTTTAAATTGAAAAATATGAAGATTGTATTTTATTTGATATATTTCATTCTAAATATACAGCTCAAGCCTCAAAACTCAGTTTTTAAAATATAAAACGATAGTTTTGAAATACATTTATCATAACAGTGAAATTTTTACTTATACTTTTGCCAACGTCAACAAAATGCATGCGTCATCAGATGTAAATAGTTTTGTTGTTGCTGTTTTTATGGTTAATTAGGTACACAACAACGATGCACTTTAGTGATATGTGTTGGGGCATTGGATACAAATTGCAACGGCTGTGGCATGTGGCAAGGCCAATTGGGAGCACTAAGTCCGCAAATGGCGTAACTTGAGATAATTAATTGAGCGCTAAACTAAACACGAAAGCAGCAAAAGCAATTATCTACAATAACAATGAAAGAGCTCCCAACACAATACATTCTCACACACACACAAGCTGACCGCACCCAACAAGCACACACACAATCAAAAAACACTTACACACATATGTACATAACAACATTTTGATAGAGCTAAGCAGAGTAAATCACTTGGCATTAGGCAGTCCCAAATAAATCGATTTTCGACTACTATTAACGGTACATTAAAAATCTTGATTGCCATTTGTTTCATTCCAGATAAATGCGCCCAAAATCTCAAAGAAAAACAAATCCAAAGGATACGAATCTGACAGATGTTGTTCTTAGCTGCTTCGGACCAAAGAAAAACAACTCAGCTCCTGAGTGGGTCAATGTGTGGCCAGATTATTTGGCCAAAGATGGCAAACAGCCAGCAAATGTTATTTGCAACACAACAAGTGTAGTTCATATAAATATATAAGGCGAAGACAAGGAAAATAAGAAAACAACTGTTAAACTTTTATAATAAACACGAGAAATAATCGCATAAATCTTTTGCTAAAATTATGAACATCCTGCGTTTGCAAGTGTGAAAATCTTTTGCCACAAAACCGTCCCATTACATGTGTAAAAAAGAAAATCGCCGATTCTTGCAATATACAAATAAAATACCATAAAATTTGTATTCGACCAATTGTGTGAAAGTAGAATTCAGTCAACGTTTGCAGAAAACGTGTATAAAACAATCACAAGCGTAGCGCAAGTCTTTCGAATACAATCATTCATTGCGTATACGACACGTGTCGCCACAGTCAGCAGATTTTTTGGCTAGGTGTTAAATGCGTTTACACATCTGTGGCGGGGCGGTTGCCGCCTACTCCGCTAGTGCAACCATAGAATAGATAGTGAAAGTGCCGAGACTCGCATTATTTCTACGTAGCTGAACATTTATCACAGCTCTGTGGGTGGAGCACAGTATGCGCTTGTGGAAAAATCGATCCAAAATGCGAATAGCCAGAATTGGCATGGTGCCAACCGCCACCATCACCAACACCAGGACAAGCACCACTCGCAGCATCACCGCACCAAAACGCATAACGCACTTGGCACAGTTACTTATTGGCGTTATTCTCTACATGGCAATTGGTAAGTTCTTAAATTCTACAGTTTGTATTAAATCTTCAAGAAACACATTTTACTTCTGCACTCATTAAGATAGCAAACAAACTGGATTAATAATATAATTGCGAATTCTTGGAATTTACTTCGCAACCTAATTACTTAACGTGTACAGTTTACAGGTCTTATTTATTCACAATGTGCCCTTTGGCATTTGGTTCGTAATGGATTTTGTGTTAATTGATAAAAAAAAAGACTTGAAAATACCCTGAACCCAGTTGCAATAAATAAATTCAATTTATAATTGACTTTGGTATACTGACAAAACTTGAATCGATTAAATTCGATATCTCTGGTGTTTCCAAACCGATTTGGACGAAATTTTCAGAAAAGCTCTATTAAATTTGCCAATTACGATATTTTTTGTTAAAGATTCCATGCGTATATCAGAAACCAGAATAGTTATCGGTAATTTGAAGCAAACTTGTTCTGCTCATGGTATAGGAGAGCTTTCATTTAAAATCTAAAGTCTATAGCTCTTGTAGTCACCTGTTGATGCCCATTTATGGGTTAAGGGTATAAAAGCCTTAAAATACCCCGAATACTGCTGGTATGCCGAACATATCAGTGAATATTTCACAGGCGGCGTTACCGACTTTGCAATTGTTTGTATTACAAATGTTTAAATCTGCTTAACGTACCGTATAAGAATATAAACATTATGCTGCCTCTTGAATTTTTACAGAAAATATAAGTTAAATGATTTACTTTGCTATCGAATGAGTTATTGACAGCTTAAAGCACACTTAATGTGCCTGTAGCTAAGAAGAATTTGTTAACAAAACTTGGAAGCCGTAGCTCTAAGTTCAACGGGTTTATATAGACAGACGCACTAGACCAAATAGACTTGGCTTCTGATGCTATTCAAGCATGTATTTACTCTACGAGGTCGGAGATGCTTCTTTCTGTCTGTTACATACATTTTCACAATCATAGCCTTTATACAAATTTAACAAGTTCAGGGTATTGTACGCAGAAATAAGCCCAAATACAAGAGGGAAGAAAATACTATCAGCTTTATATTTAAAGTATTTCTTTAATTAAGACAAGATCTGAATGCAACCATTAATATCATCAAGATGGAAAAAGCCTTCTTTAGTTACATGGAATACAATACTAAGTGGCGAAAGTAGCTGTAGTTGTTGTTGCTGTTGTCAGGCAATTTGTGAGCAAATGCAATTTACAAAATCAACGATTGATGAATTATGGTTTACTTAAGCACAAAAAAAAAAAAATAATAATTACAATACACAATGTTAAATTGATGGATAACAAATACAAATAAATAAATGCAACGAGTCGTTCTCATTGTACTCTTTTCAAATGAATAATATACATAACGCGTATTTAAACTCTAGTTAATATACTCCCTTATGTACATGAAAATAAGCACATATGTATGCATATTTGGGTTATATATAATTAAATTTGCACCTGCAATGCATTACATTCATGCTCAGAAACTAATTGAACCCCTCAGTCGCAGCAATAGCCGCAAAAGTTGGCTGCATAAATTGATTTTCTTTTCGTTCAGCACGCATACGCCCTGTGGGCGTTCTGTAGTGCAAGCTGCCAACTCGGGTAGTTTTTTTTTTAGTCCGTGATTGCATTTGCCACGTGCTCTTGTGCAAATAATCGCATTCACTTGTACGTGTACTTCATGTCAAAACAGTTAACTCACTTAGCCAAGCATCTATCCGTACGCAAGCACACACATCCAAATATGAATGTATAAGCATATATCCATGACTTTAATCACAGGTCTATTCATAGTGCAAATACCAGTTGACAATTGCAAATAACTGATATGCTATTATAAGCATAAACAGCACTAATGATGGACTCATAAGCCAGCTGTGCCATTTACCCACTAATATCAAGTATTTGGCACTTTGCCCTCCGGCTATGCAAAAGGAAATTAAGAACAGAGCAAAAAAAGCAAGCAAAAAAGAGAAAATAAAAGAAAAATGTTTGCTTCATTGCTGTCATAAGAAGCTATTCGCGTACTTTTTGCTGTTGCCCCAGCTTTGAATGGGGGGGGGGGGCAAAATCCAGCAACAGCAACAACAACACAAAAAATGAAAGTGAAAAAAGCAAGACATGAAAACATAATTCATGAGCTCCAGCAAAAATGTTGAATTGTAAATGATCAGGCAGTGAAGCAGAGACGGAAGAGGCAACAAGCACGAGGCAAAGCAAAACTTTAGACCAACGCAAATGAGCAGAAAAATATGCCACAGTGAGCAAGAGAGAGGGATGAGAGAGAGTGAGAGGTTGAGAAAGTTAAGCCAACTGATGGGCGGCCGTAAAGAATTCTGTTGATTTCTTATTCCATTACTATGGCTTGTTGTTTGTGTGTTTGTAAATGTATGTGTGTGTGTGTGTGTGTGTGTGGGAGGGCATTAAGTTTACAGCTGACCCCCAGCCACACCCCTGGCACCTTAACAGCCCACCATCCATTCTCAGAATTATGTCGTACTTATAAAATATCTTCATTGATTTTCTCCCGTTTCCCAGTGTGCAATTCTCCTCATGCTATTCGAGCATCATTGACTCCTACCTCTGGTTTCGTTCTCGTTCTTGCTGGGTGTAAGATTGATTTATTTGCCATCTCTTCAGTAAGGGCGGGGCTTGCTTTCTACCTCTCGTTTTATTTTTAAACATTTTTCATAACTTTTTCCGTGCGATTGCGGTTTTGTTGTAATTTATTTCTGAGTAACGTTAAATAAATTGTCCGAAATTTGTTAGCATTTAAAAATGATTTGCATTCAGGCAGACGATAAGTGGGATTGGCTTGCAATGTGACTGCCCTATCGAATTGAAAAAGCAACCACCCTAAGAGGTTGGTTGGCACACTTAAGTGCTCTAAAAGTGCACTTTAATTTGTGCGTCGTTACGCATACGCCACGTATTTCGTGTTGAACTTTATACATAAAGCTGAATATTAAATGATGGCAATAAAATAAAATCAACAACGTTTCACTTTGGTTTTGTGCTCAGCTAAACAGTGTTTTTCATTTTATTTTGTGCGTTTTACTTATGATTTTTATTTTCGTTTATATTTTTGTTTATCCTTAAGCTTTTCACTTTCCTTTTTAGCTTGGGACATTATTTTTCTGCTTTCATTTCCGTGCGTTTGGTTTTATTGCAGTTTTCAGCTGTCACAGTTTCTGTTCCTACTCCTGCTGCTGCTGCTGCTGCTATCTCTCTATCCCCATTTTCCTCGACCTTTCGCCCTTTGCCCTATGCTCTGATCCACTTTCCAAACCCATGGCCACTTTTCAGCTGGCTCTGTGAATGCTCTCGCACACACATTTTTTCCACCGAAATAAATATAAAAAATGCGCTTCCCGTTCCGTCTGACTTTTTCACAGAATTTTTCCTTTGGCAAAGCATAGAAAGAATATTGTTGCCGCTGCATTTTGCTACTTTAGCTTTTGTCGGCGCGTTCGCGCATTTTCCCACAGTTACCAAAAAAAAAGAGCAAATAAAAAAAAAAATAAAAAAAAAAACACAAAACAATGAAATGAAAAATTATAGCTTACACCAGCATCCCGATTCCGATGCCTTCTTTCGTTTTCAGCTGCCTGCTGCGTGCCGCTTTGTCAGTGTAAATGTGTTTTTGCCATCAATTTTTATTGCAAGCAGAGTGTATCAATAAATTTAACAGCAATGTGCGGATTTAAGAGCAGAACTGCATTGCAATGCCCACATTCTCTTTTGATCCTGCACTCCCCTCTCCATCCTAACAACCTCTCGTTCCCACACACCGTAATAGCTTGTGCAAAACCTCCTGTCAGCACCTTATGGGTGAATGGGCCATTGAATTGGTTTATGACATTCGAAGTTGGGTATTAAACTCTCTCTCCCTCGCTCTCGAATTGTGGCTCAATTTGCCTCCAATGATGTCAACTGCCGATTGCCAATTCCTTTGCTAAATGCCTCAGTATATGCAGCAATTAGACGTAATTGGCTTTGGATTTGCATGAAAAGTGATATAAGACTTTTGTCAAATTTGATAGAAATGTGATAAGTACGTATCTTGACACTGTAGAAGTGAACATAAGCTATAATTTTATGTGTCAAAAAATAATGATACTTTTTCTTGTGTTGTAAGCTGATTTGATGTTTTTGTTGCCTTCCTTTAGTAAACTATAATAAATGGTTAGAATACTCTTGTTTATTTCTTTTACATAAGCAAATCAAAGTGTTCATGAGCAAAATCAATATGCTCTCCATCAAAATTAATGGAGTTGTAACCTCACAAACAACACACACTCACTCACTCATGCTCAGATAGTGAGGGCTGGGTATAAAAAAGTGTTGACAGCTGCTTTTATTCACCTGTCAAACACAGCAGCCGCTAAACTGTTGAAAAGAAGACAGAAGACAGCAACGGCAGCTGGGTGTCAGAAACGTGTGGTTCAAGACCCGGCAGCTATGCATCTTCCCCCAGTTAACCAGGAGGGCTTGTCCGAAGCCAGAGAGACAAGCGTTGTGACAGCACAGCCAATAAAAATCCTTCACAATCATTTATCAATAAGTTGCCGGACAGCAAAGGATGGGCGAATAGAAACGCCCTCAACAAAATATCCAACACCAAACCCCATACTTAGAGTTTTTTCGCCTTGAGTTGAGTTTATGTGTGTAAAAAGTATGGAAATACCAAATAATCATGTACAAGAGCTGTAAAAAAATATGACAAGTACTTGTTAGAATGCAAAAAACAAAAACAATGGCAAAATCAAAACTTTATCGAGCCGCTGAAGCTGATTTAAGTGCATTCTGTACAGTCTACACATCGCTGTTGGACACTGTTCGGACTTTCTAAATGCCACAAAGTTCAAGCTATTATAAATGACAACGGCTGACATACAAAAGAAACTGATGAAAACAATGGTCAGTAGGTACCATCAGTACTACAATAATAAAAAACATAGTATGATTAAGCTTGAATTTGAATGAAGAGAAACTTGATGGAACTACTTTAACTTATGTTATGTTTCCTATTAAAATGTTGCTCTAAATGATTCTATAAATAGTAAGGCAACACCAAATTGGATGTCTAAAACTTTGCATTTTAACATTGAAAAAACAGATTCAGGAATAAAAAATAATAATACCAAAAAGATTTTAATTAATTTTTATCTGTTGTTGCTGTTCCTGCTGCTGTTGCAGCTGCTGGTACTGTCTGCCTTTTGCATTCTGACGGCTTTTTAGCATAAAGTGAAGTGAAAATGTAATTCAATTTTTGGCGAGCTCGTAGAGTGGAGTAGAGCCGTTGGGGTGGGGATACTATTCTAGCCAGTGCAGCTGACAGTTCAATTCGGTACAAGTGCCTCTGAGAATTATTTGCTGTCGCCTCACTTTGTTTACAACGATTGCTGCTGTTGGTGAGCGCCTTTTGCAAGGCAAATAAGAGTGCCTCCCCTCCTCTTTCAATGAATGGGCTGGCACGGAGGGAAAGAGCTCACACAGCTGGAGCCGCAGAGCCAAGCTCTCAAACAATATCTGATAAGCTGCATCATGCATTTGCATACTTCCGGCAATTTGTTTTTGTGCGAACCAAACGAATCGAGACAAATGCAATAAGCGCACACAAAACAACAGCAACAACAAGAAAGAAAAAAAAAACAACAAGCAGCTAACAAAAAACAGAAAGAAACACACGACGCATAAAGATAAAGCCGAACAAGTGGATGCACTGCCGCATCCTGCCCCATCCTGCTGCTGCTGCTGCTGCTGCTATTCGCATTGTGCATTCAAATTACACTGCCGCATTGTTCCCGTTCCTTCCGTTTGGCAGCGCGTATTCTCATAACCAATCCCCCCAACTCCCTCAATCCCCTGAGCACACGATTCCCCAATGCCCGATCCACGATCCTGATACCCGAATCCACCGTTTCCCCCTCGCCATCGGTTTGTTGTTTATATACGTTGTTTGCCATTTTTTGTGTGTACCCGTTCCTCTTACTCTTGTCCATCCCGACATAGTTTTCAAAAATATTGTTAGCCATAAATTTGGAGACACGCGCAGAGAATATGAAGAAAAAAACGTAAAGAGCCAGAAAGAGAGGGAGAGAGAGAGAGAGAGCGATAAAAAGAGCAGACAAAATTGAGCGCTGCATTTGTAGTTGAAAATTCGGTCATTTGTTTAGTAACTTCTTCACCCCGTCCAGCTTAATCTTTGAACTCTATTCAAATGCCCATCCAAACTGCTTCTAAAACACACTGAGCTATATTTACAGTTACCATAAATAGTTGGACTAACATCTGCACGCACTAGCTGAAAAGCTCCTACTATGAGTATGGTATTGTTTATTACCGTGAAAAAACATTTTTGGCATTAAATTTTTTCTTCTGATATGGTTTATACGATTTACATTCATTTATTTCGCATCAGGACTTTTCTGAATAGTTTTTGATAAAATCGAGGTAGAACTATTCAGAATTTTAATACGTATGTAATAGTTTCAAGTAGCTTTGAGTTGCCACAAAGATTGACCTATATTTATATGCAAATACTTGTGCTAAATAAGCAAATACGCTTAGTTAACTGTGTCATCTGGCCAATAGAGAATGCTGAATAATTCATATCATTGGATTGTTTCCCTTTTCAATATACACTTTTTCCCGTTGACTTGCTGACAAAACAAGAAAAAACCAATCTGACGGCACAAAAAATATTACAAATTGAAACGGCAAATGTTCGAATAAAAATACGTTCAAATGGAAAGCCTCTTATAAAAAAAAACCGACACTTCCATTACTGCGATTAAATCGTCGCGTAGACAATAGGAAAAAGAGAAAGAGAGAACGATTGAGAGTTGAATATCATAGCATTGCAAGCAAGGGTGTGTTAGTTGAAGAGTTGGAGGCATTGCAAGCACACAGGATATTGGTTTGACGTCCCTCCACATCAATGTGACTTAGTGCGAGGATGCGATAGGATACGATTTGGCTATTATTTCAATTGTTATTGCTTATATTCTCATTCGATGTGGCTGCTGCTGAATGCTGGACGCTTGTCCATCACAGCTCTCAGAGCATAAAGCGCAATCAAAATGTTTGCCATTAAACACACATATATATTTTAGTGCTTTTGATGTATATTTTTATGGCGCATATAATATTAGCCTTGACATAATTATCAATCTTTACGGCCCAGCAGAATGGCCCAAACATAAAATGAATCATGGTTTAATGCGCAATAGATAGCGTTTGCTTCTAAACGTTGTCTAACGTTGCGTATGCGCAATGTGCCAAGCAATTGTCTCGCTGCCACAATGACGGAATTGCTCATAAAAGCAAAAGGATTCGCCATAACACACGTGCACACGCTGATAAAATTAGCGATTCCGTGCCGTTTGGTAGACGATATTAGCACCAGATATATTCATGCTGACTGCCACAGTCAACCAGGCACATTTGCAGCCCATGGGGCGTATGATTTGTGCCAAGCGTAAAGTTGCTGCTGCAAACGTTGCCTCTGTATGTGAAATGTGTGGGTGAAATGTTTGCGGTTTCGGACACTCCACAACCATGCCTGAGAACGACACGACAGCAAGGGTCCCGCTGTCAATGTCCATGCGGTTGCTGCTATTGCAACACTGAAAACAAAAAACTATAAGCTAATTCTATAATAATCTAGACTGCTCATTCATATAGCAAACATGTAACACAAAATAGTTTAAAATTGGCTTCTTTTCTCAACTTATTAATTCAAACTAGCCAACCTAATATGTACTTATTTAAATGCAGCAGTGTTTTTTGATTTTATTTATAATATAGATAATGATTATAAATTTTAAATTAAAAAACAATTAATAGAAAAATCTGCACTCAACTGCCAAAATAAATTGGTCATTTTATGATTGAGAACATAAAAACTTAATTTTTTCTATCTGTACATAGAATAACCCAGCAGGCACCACAGGGAAGCGGTGAGCGCGGCCTGAACGCGTGTCGAAGCCTTTCAGTTGGAAAATGGGTGACAATTCATGACAGTGCAATGAGCATAATTTGCATATAGAGGTTTGACTCAACTCGACTGCTCAGTTGTTGGGTCCACACTCGTTTCGACTTGTTGGCGGCACCCTGGCTGCTCTTTTTGTGAAAGCTCTCTAGTGAATTTTGTTTGCAATTTCGGCTTGCATACTTGCCACTAAATTCTAAAACATTATGCAAAAATTCATTTTCTGTGCACTTTCGGTGCTATATAAAGAATACCCGTGCAAATTTTAAATGCAAATGACACCCAACGGGGTAGCTAGTGCATGAGCTAGGGGGCTAGAGGGGTTGGTTTAGCTACGTTGACAAAGTTAAGCACACAAGTTGTGGTCGAAACTGCTAGATTAAAAACAAAATTAGTTTTCTTTTAATAAGCCAAAATCCAGGCTGGTAAAATCAGTTTGTTTGAGACCCATTTCAATACACACAAAACACTGACAGCATGAAAATATTGCTTTTTGTGTGGCTGTGCAGAGCTGGCAGAGAGAAAACTGATCAATTTTTAAATTAAGGCAAATGTTTTAAAAAGCTTGAAGCGTAATTTGAAGTTTAGCAGTTTTTGCTTCAACTTTAGTAAAGATTTAAAACTAGCTTCAAACCTCGTAAGGAAGAGGTCATATTTTATTCCAGTTTTTAATGAATTTCTATCAAAAAACCATGTGAATTTAAATTTTATTTGAGTGTAGCATATATTTTTTTTTTGTGTGAAATAACATGAATATGAAGAAAAATTCCCATAAGATAAATGTTTGTTTAAATGTTTATTGAAACATTCGGAATTAATGACATTTTCGCAATTAAGTGAACAATTTAAGCGGATATTCAGCTCAAAGCATCAGGAGGAGAGCATATTTGAAATGCGAATCGTGTAAGTCGCGTGGTATTCACGCAAAAATGCCATGGTCCTGGCTGCATACCAGCATAACGGCACTCTTTCACTTACTTGCCATCTGCCCGCTCTTCCATTCTCTTTATTTTTCTCTAGGGCCAAACAAATAAACACGGACTGTGTGCGGGCGGCATTTTTCTTTTATTTGTTTTATATTCGACGGCAAACAATGTGAAATACTTGCGGTCTGAATGTGAGACGAAACACGCCAGCAAGTATGCTATTAAAGGCGGATATGGACTGCAAGAGATGGTGCAGAGTTGGGTTTGGTTGCTAGGTAAATGTAATGGCAACCCGCGGCGCATAATACACGCCCAAGGCAGCAGGAAACCAGTCTGCCAGCCAACCAGTCAATGTTCTATTTTCAAAAGATCTAGAGAAGTACAAAAAAAAAAAAGCATACATATACACAACCAAGAACTTTAGCAAAGTAACAGCAACGACAACTACAACTCGAAGAAGAAGAAGAAGTAGATGAAGAAAGAAGTGCAACTCCTGTGCGGCTGCAACCGATTCATGAGTGCAGGAAATGCTTTATGAGTCGGTCGCCGTTTCCTCTGCCCCATAAACAGCAGAGAGCAGGCAAATTGAAATCTCGCCGAGTTTGGCCAACAAAGCTGGCACAAAATTCATAGCTTATGCTTCCTTCTTTATTCCCCCATTTTCTACTCTTCTTCTTCTTTTGCTTTTCAATGCGATTTTGGCAAGATTTTCTGCATTTGGTAAGAGTCGACGAGGAAGACGTTGAAAAAACGGCAGCCAAACTGGCGTCGACTTTGACTGAATGCAGCAGCCAAAGGCTCTAACTGCTCATAATTTATGCTAACGGCAATTTAAACTTTGCCTGTTATTTATTAAAGCCTGGCCAAAAGCCCCCCTCAGACAGTATTTTTCGCTACTGTAATTCGCGTTTCCTAGAGCAAATGTAACAAGCGCACTGTGGATATTTTGAATTATTTTCTTTAACAAAAAGTATCAACGTATTAAGTTAAATGTTTTGAAGCACTAAATTAACTTAACTTAGTTTATACTACTCGAGTCTATGTATGAATAATACTTTTCTAATGTATTTGCTAAGTAGTTTTTTGAAAAAAACATTTATTGATTCATAAATAGTATTGACCTATTTTTTATTTTGTTGTATCGTTTATGTTAACTTGAAAGACTTTATGGATTTATGCGTTCTTGAACCACATTGTTTTTTGTTTTATGATTTTGTTTGTCTTACAGCATAAGAGCACCTTTGGGAATAGGGTATCCGTTGTTGCCCCTCATTTAATGAGCCAAATTGGATTTTTGTTGTATCACTCGCCAATCTGCAAACAGAGTAAAAGTACAAATTGTGTATTTGTTTGGTGTTTTTTTTTTGGTTTCTGTTTACGTGCCCGTTGCCACTGTTTGTTATTGGCACCCAGATGGATCAGCATTCGTTCTGGCTGCTGCTGTCTGAGTTGTCTGCTGCTGCCAAAAATTGACCCAAATTTACAGCCAGTCCGGCGGGTGTCATACTCTGTCTGTTGAAAGGGGGGTTTGTGTGTGTGTGTGTGTGTGTTATACTGCTTCGCTCTTCTGCTTGCTTGTTGGCCTATACAAGTGCTATCCTCTATCTCATTCCTTTTCACTGTCTCTTTCGTAATGTCGTCGCTCAACGCTTTCAAATTGTTACCGCTGTAGGGCGTCGCCAGACTCAGTTTGGACTAGAGTTGTGTGTGTGTGTGTTTGTTGTGTGTGTTGTGTGTGCTTTGGTTTAGCTTGGGGCATCTTTGGCACGTCCCGTTATACAGTTTTAGTGAGTCACCGCCAACATCAGCTTCAGCTTCAGCTACAGCTACAGCTACAGCTCCAGTTTCGGCATCGTTGTTGCCTGCAGTCGAGTTAAGTGTTTTATATTTTCGTTTAGCAGCTGAAAGTTGCATCCTTTACTGGGTCCTCTGTCTCTCAGCTGCACTAACTGCTGCCGGCTGCGTTGTTTTTATGCAAAAGTTAAAAGGCAGTTTTGTTGCCACACACACACGCACATACGCAACACACAAACACAGTTGGAAACCTGGCTTTTACTTTGCCATTTCAGTTTTAAATCGCTTTTAGTTTTGAGATTTCAGGAGCTTTATTGGTAAATTGGACAGATTGAGGTAAAGTGATATTAATATAGACTTTAGTTTCAGCCCCCTTAACGAACACAGTTACAAATTGACCAAAAAACTTTTCTGTCTACCAATTTTTTTTTTGTCTAGTGATTGCTAAAAACATAAATTCTATGCCAAACTAAGATTGACACACAATTTAATAATGTTTGTCAATGTTTAAGTACTGTTTAGTCATTCTCTTGATAACGGCTGGTATCAACGAAGAGATTACAATGGGTTTTTATCAAGTATACTCCACATTAGACATTAAAAGAATTTTCATTTTGTGATTAAGTCTTGAGTATTTCCAAGGCTTAAGTAAATAATTAACATAATTAATTTAAAATTTTAATTAATATTCTTAAGCATTTCAATCAATTTAAAAAGTTTAAATTTATATATTGTCAGGGTTGTCCATCTTGTTAGTTTGCCCCACAATATATTAAATAAAAAATATATACACTGCGCATAATTGACATACAAAACAATTGCGTTTATTATTATTATCACTATTTTTTTTTCTTTTGCGCGCTTGAGCTGGAAACGTGTTTAGAGCACGTAAAACACTCTAGCACAGTTCTGTCTGTCTCTCAGGTAGTTGAGTATACTCTGCGGCTCCATCATTAGATGGCATAAAAAATATAAACTGCTCGCAAATGAAATTTCACCTGCTATCAACAAATTGCGCTACTTTGCAGGTTAACTGCAGCGGAACAGACAAGGCATCCGTGACGTGGCGGGACGAAACGAAACGAGTCGAGACCAGAGACTAGCAACAACTTCAACAACAACATGCAACATAGAACACTCCAAAACACAACATGCAACAAAAACATCACTTGATGTTCATGACTTGCAGCAAAGCGAGCTGCTTTGCTTGTAAGTGTATGAGTGTGCTATGTTTGTGTGCGTGGGTGTGCAGTTGATTGCTGGCTGTGGTAGCCAGGAAAGGAGGGAGTGGAGGTCTGTTAAAAGCACGGAGTTTACGACGTGTTGGAATTTTTATACGTTTTAAAGTATTTGCCGAGCATCCGGCGATGTTATCGCTGCTCCTGACAGCGTGAAAGGCACAGTAGTGAGTGGGTGAACGGGCAGGTCTGATATGGTCAGGATGCTGTGCAGCGCCCGTAAAACTGTATTAAGCGTAGAAAACTAAGTTATGCAACGTAGCGTTGAGTTACGGCCAAAGCCAGGCAGCGACTACGTGTGAATGTCGCCCATCCTCATGTCCATAAAACAATAAATAGATGCAAGATATACCTGACGGAGAACACACTCTTTTTAAAATATTGTGAGAGCTTAGAACAAAGTAAATATTTTCCTTATTTAAATGTGTAAAATTCTTAAAGAACTTTTAAAAAGATCTAGCTTAACTTTACTGAATGGATTTAAAACATCTTAAGAAACTTATATCCTATTGTTTAAAGGGAAGGAAACATTATTTGAGAGTAAGATACTCATATTTATATCACTAAGGAACACTTCTTTCTTGGCACAGGGTATAATAAGCAGTTTGCAGGAGCTGAAGGGGAGACCCACATACGTGCGGGTTTTTGGGGTTAACACTATGAAGTTTACGATGTTAAGTGAGGAGGGAGTTTTTACTATAAGAGACGGCTTGAATGACACGTTGCGGAAGTTGTGGCTTAGTTAAAACGTGTTAGAAAAGGCATCAGCCGACAGTTTATGTCAGTTGTCGCATGTACCTATGCGGAGCTTAGCTTAAAAATACGCCAACTTGTTTGCTCAAAAGGCATAAAACATATGAAAAGAAATATATTTATGTATAAGCCCGACTCTCGTAATTTCCACCCACATAATGTGAGCGGGAAGAGGGTGGTGAGGAAGGTGTGTACTCTTATGTCACCATTACTGCATCATAAAATCCTTTTTGTGTTCAACTAATGATGGATGAATGTAGCCACAGGTGGGGATTCACACGTACTGCCAGTGTGTGTATGGCATTTCTATTATGTCTGTAACTAGAGCAGTGTGGCAATGTCGTCAATGTCCATTATGAAATTACGTAACAACTCAGCCCAACGGCTAATTTGCAGCCGCATTAACAACAACAGCATTGAAAGCCGTGGCATGCAAATTCCAGCCATCCATTATCGAATGCATTATGCGGATTTAGCAGTTTGTTAATATCCAACGAGTTTATTCTTCTACTACACAAAAATTAGTATTGTTATCACAAATTGAAAACTAATGTTCCCTCTGCATGCATTCATTTTTGCAACATGTTTTTGTGGTAATGCCACGAACTTAAACATTTGCGCTCTAAACATTATGCAACAACTCACAATAATAACAAAAACGAACTACATAATAGGATTTGTACATGCATTTTAATTAACTAATTACAGTTTGTTCATGTGTGTAAGTCCCAACTTTTAAAATATGTTAAACATTTTGATGATAAATTAAATAGTAGTTTGCTATGAAACTTAAAATAAAAGAATAAGAAATTAATAAACAAAAACAGCCTTAGGTAAATTGTGCTTGCTGTTTATTAACTGCGTCTTGTTGCTTAAAATAAGAAATTGTTAAAAATAAATAATGAATTCCATATCTATACCAAAATATTTATTCAACAAAAAATCATATTTTGCTGTGAGACATTTTTTGAAGATATTTAAATAGGCTTTGCATATTTATTGAACTTAATAGTCAGAATGATATAAAATAAATATCAAAACGATTTGAGTTGAAAATTAAATGACATTTTTGAACAAATCTTTAGATAAGCCATTGCATAAATCAATAACCAATCAAACATTTATATATGCCTGCCATTCGAGAATGTATAGAATCCAACATGAATGATTTTAGTGTATGATTGTTCAAACAAAATTATCATAGAAACCGCGTACAACTGAAAATGTCAAACCAATAAATGCAACTGAAACCACCGACAATAATTAAAAATAAGCGCTAGTAATACGTAAACACCCAAACAGATACTGAAAGGCGGTTTGGAGCTGACAAATTTTAGCTGGCGAAAATGATAAACACATAATTTGCCATATAATTAATAAATAAATGAAATAAATGGAATAATATATAAAACTGAAAACAATGCGTGTGCATATCCAAGCTCAAATTTTTGATGGCGACAACATGTGAGGTGCAGCAGCTCAAACCGCAAACTATTAGGGTTTATTAAGCGTGATCTAATGGCTGTCAGCATTTTTAATACATATACTATGTTTGTCCCTTTTATTTATTTAACATTTACGACATGACATGTATAGTATGCACATATCTCTGCGGTTTTTTCTACTTCTGGCATAAAGCGCAAATATTTATTTATGCATTAAAATAGTCGCAACGCGTCAAATGCAGATTGTCTTTTTGGCCCGCAATGTTTATGTAAAATAAAACCCTAATAACAGTGGTCTTCACGTTTATTTGGAGCATTATTAAAAGTGGCTAACTCTACAAAAAACAAAAAAGAATACTAGCTGAATGGTATGATTGTTATTAAAGTATTTATGTCCTCGCAGGCATATCACTAATTTATGTATTTTTTGTCTGTCACAATCAAAGATAGTGTTGCATAACAAGCATGTTAGCAAAATGAGTTAATTATGTCACATGAGTTATCTCTGACTTCAAATGAAGACAAAAAATATTTCACTTCAAGCTTAGATTGACTTGCGTAAAGACAAGATTTTTATTTGCACGCTTCATGCAACTCTATCAGCAGTTCGTCTCTCTATCAATTGCTTTCATTACAGCCCATGTTGTTGTGCTGGGTCCCTTAACAAATTTCACTCTAGCTTCTTCACACCATAATGTGTGTAGGTAGAAAAATATGCAAACAACTTACAGAGACACATACAAATAGAATGAGTGAACTGAAAATCGTAACGAGCTAACTCAAAGAGTAACGCCCCAATAACCCGCCTCAAGGACAAAGCCCATTCCTTGCCTGCGCATAAGGTAGTCATAGAGTGGTGACGGGGACTAGCAGGCGTCGAAATTGGATTTGCCACATTACAAGGCGTTAACATACGCACAGCTCAAACAACCTACAGAAACATGAATAATTCTTTTTGTACTCTCTCTTCACACTCTCTCCTAGTGACGCTTTCTGAAGGATTTGTGTGGTGATGATGATATGCAAATGGCTTGCAAGTTTTGCAAGCTGGTCCCTGTCCCAAAATGTGGACTAGCTAACGTATACACAATATACCCAGCTAATATACAAACGTGATTTAGGCCAGTCTAATCTAAAATATTGGGCAGGGCACTGAAGTTTTCGATTCCTAGACCAATTAGTATAGCCAGCAAAGGTGGGGGGTGGAAGGGTCTAGATGGAGCATAGCATAAACAAAGCAAGTCGCATAATTGCAGCCTTCCGGCCTTTTGAAAACTCATTTCCGGTTTGCCAGCATCATCTGCTGCATCAGAATGTAAATTGTATGCCAATTTGTCGTTAGCCAATATAACTATCCAATTTGCTCTCTCTCTCTCTTACTCTTTTTATGTGTGTGTTTGTGTGTTTGTGTGTTTTTCTAATATTAATTAACCCTAATTAAGTTCACAGTGGTCTGGACCAACTTTGCACACGTTTGCCACACAGCTGAGCACGACGAGAATATCTTTAAATGTATATCTAGCTATTTGCATCTGCATTTGTTGGTTGCTGTACATATTTGCAGTTGCACAAATTGTTTGGGATTGTTAAAGAAAATGTTTTTGGGGCATTTCAAGTGAAATTGTTAAGTAACTGCCGCAGAATGTCGAACGCAGTTACTTAGTTTTGTGCCGTAAAAGACTGCGGGCAATTTTGCGACATTTAACAAGCATTTATTTAAACTTTTCCCTCGATCTCTCTCTCTCTCTCTCTCTCTCTCAATTGTCTGTGTGTGTCTTGGTGTAGCACATCTGCAATGTAAAATGTTTAATTAAAGCATGCAAAGTTGTGTCAGCTGCCACTGACTGCAGCAAAGTAGAGTAAAAGCAGCAGCTGTATATAACATCCGGTTATACGGAATACCAGAATTTGGAGTGCGAGTAGCTCACAGATTCTTATACTTTGTGGCTGTCATCGTCGACTTTTGTGCGTATCGTCTTAAGCTTGCGAATATTTTTGAATGCTTTTTGTGTTGTTTGCCTTGTGTGGTATGTGTGTATGTGTTTGTTTGTGTTTTTGTTGCTGTGTAGTAGCCCTGTCATGCTGCTTAAATTGATATTTTAATTAAGTTTTTCGTACACAAAAGTTTCACATAACTTTTAAATGACCAACTTTACCTGAGTTTAACACCACAACAACAACAACAACAAGATATTTCAAATTCTTTCATCTTTTGACTTCATTAATATCCTGCAAGCAGCAGTTTCACCTCCTCTCATCTAAGTCAAGCTGTGCAAACATAGCGTAGTCCAATATGTGTGTGTCTCACAACAAAGCTGACATTAGAGATAATGTATTTATTTGACTCTGCATCGAGTGTGGGAGAAAGTAAAATGAAGTTGATGACAAGAATAATTGCAAAATGCAATGAATGAAGCAGATTTAAACAAGAACAATTATGCTCCAATGGAATAATTAAAGAATATTGATTGTAGTCTATACGAAATTATACCAATTGAATAAAAGACTGGTTCTTGGGATATTATTATTATTATTCGATGCGTGGTTGGAGTTTTTTTTTTCATTTAACCTTTTTTTTATCAATTCTCTAACGGATTATAACGAATTTATGGCAAATTATGTGCACGCCTGCTGTGATTATATAGCTATTAAGGTTGAAACTTATGTTTTGGGGCAGCAAGGACCGCAGCTAGAACTGCAGCAGGGTCCACAGCTTGGACTACAACAGGGCATGCAGCATGGTCCGCAACATGGTCCACATTTACCACAGCAGGGTGTACAGCACGGACTGCAGCAGGGGCTGCAGCATGGTGTACAGCATGTACCGCAGCAGGGTGCGCAGCACGGTCGACAGTTAAAGCAACAGCAACTGCTGCAGCATGGACTGCAACAGCCTCCAGTGGACGGGCATGAACATGGACTACAACAGGGTCCACAGCACGGGTCACAGCATGGATCACAGCTTGGCCCGCAACAGGGTCCGCAGCAAGGTCCACAACAAGCTGGTGGACAGCATGGTTTGCAGCAAGGTTGGCAACAAGGTTGGCAACAAGGTTGACAGCACGGTCCGCAACAAGTTCCACAGCAAGGGCTGCACATCTCCAATTCGTAAACTAAACACATATATGAACATGCCTTATTCCATTTAAATTATTGGAGGATGCAATTCTTACCTTCAACCCGTCAGAGAATTGAAATTTGTACTCGAATTTTGTGTACTTCTCTAAAAAAAAATTGTTCACACGACAAATTTATTATACTTTCTTGAAACTTGACACATAGCTAAAAGGTTAAAATATTCGTTATCGATCGATCCTTTTATCTTTTGCTCTAGTACTCAAAAAGCTTATCAATGAACATCGTTACTAAAACTAATAAATAGATCCATTTGCTACCGTTTACAATATTCATCAATACCAAATAGCTCTGCTTGCCAGCGGCTCATTTCCAGCAAAATGCTAAACAAAGCCTTCGAAAATTGTTTGTCGGTGCACAAGCTGGCCCCGGGGCCGGACAAAAATCATGGCGTGCTTTGACAAATCACACACGGCTCCTGTCGCTCAACCAAGTAGCGGCAGGGCCCGCATCGATGCCACGCCTACCCAACCAAACAAACCCACCCACTTGTCAGCGATGGTGCCCTAAGCGCCTGTGCGTCTATTCAGAGGCAAGAGTCTTCAACTTCCGTCAGTGACAATTAAACGGCTTTGATCTTTTCAACGCGCCTTCAATTTTAGCGTGTCGATTGCAGTGCTTATTTCCCTGTGTGTGTAGCCCTAGGGCGTGTGTTTGAACGTCATGCAGGCACTCGTGCAAGTGTGTATTTGTCATCGTGTCAAAAGGCGACAGGACGAAGCATCGATAGCAGAACGGGCACTGGCACTGGCACTGGCACTGGCATTGGATGCATGAAACCTTTTGTCAATTACGGCGGACGCCAACATTGATTCAACATTTTGTGGCAGTGCCAGTCAGACGAACACACACACACACATACATTGGCAGTAACAGGGCTGGCGGAAAAGATTCGCTGCCAAAGGCTGAAGGGCACAAAATAGGCAAAAGATGAAATGATTGCTGAATTCTGCTGGGGACATGGGAATCAACTTCTTCGCCCTCCCCTGCTACTACAATACGAACCGGGCAGGCTTATGGGCAAAACACATCCGCCGCCTCGTCTGCCTTCCCTCTCAACTTGAGTGACGCCAACCGTTGACGGTGCCCATCAAAAAAGGTCGCAGCAATTAGATTGACGTACGAGTTGTCAAACTCGAAATCATTCGCCCTTTTAATTGGGGTACAGCCTGGGATCGTATCATTTGCCCGCCAGTGTGGAAAACGCTTGTCTTTCGTTTTGAACTTATAGCATACGGTTTTTACTTCGGTTACTATTCTTATTGCTTAATATTTGGGTTTGGTTTTGTTTAAGATATACAATTGAAAATTATTTTATAATGGAACAGCAGGTTCACTATCAAATATTAGTAAAATTTCTAAATGAAATAAGTATTTATAACTATATTCAACAAATTTCACACACTAAAAAGCAAGTATTAAAGGAGGGACACAATTAAATGTTGTATTTAATTTGCTTTATGTTAAGCTCGTGTTTTTAAAAATATTATGATTGTATCCAATAAAACAAGGTTGTTTTCTATAAATAATTTCGAATTTGTTATGCATCGAAACAAAAATTAGGCTTATCAATTATTTTTAGCCATATTATTAAAATATATATGTTTATGCTCCAAGAGGGCTTTCAGCACGCTGCACATTAGGGTCAGGGCAAACACAGATGGCAATATCAAACAATCAACTGATCCAACAGTTAATATACAAATACAGAGACGTACGCTCTCCTCCGCCAGTTATTGATGTGGTAAATAACAAGAAAGCTGAAAGCTGTCAGCGGCAGGCGCGAAATGATTCAAAGTCAAAGCTCATTTGTCCCAGCGGAGCATAATACGGCATATTGCCCAAATATTAATTTGCACGCACTCATCAGGATAAAATCGAAAGTTGAAACGCGCAAAAATCAATGGCAATTGTAAAAATGGATGATTTATTGGGTAATTGGTTAGCGTTTTGAGCTGATTTGGAGAAATTGCTAGTTAATTGACGATTAAGCAAATGCCATGCGTATAGTATTCCCCACCAACCCAACCATTGCTGCGCACCACTGGCGTTCCCAAAAGTGGTTGAATGCGTATTGCCAAATCATCGTCTGCGGTGACGCCGCAAACAACAATCAATTTTAATGAACGCTATTCATTAAAAAACTTTGCATCGCGAAAATTACAAGCGATTTGGGTGGAGGCTTTGTTGTGGCTTGCTAAATGTTGGCTGTTGGCCTGCTGAGTGGTGAGTGGTGACGACGCGTTGAAGCCATTTAAATGTCGCTGATTAATTTGAAACAAACAAAGGCACAAAACGCACGCCATCTGCCGTCACCTTCAGCTCTCTTTTACATGTGTGTGTCTACGAGTGTATCGAGTTGAAAGTGTAAGGTGTGACAAGTCCTCATATCTGCCTGACTGACTCGGCGATGTTGCTAGGTTGGCGCTGCTCTGCGGGCTTTGCGTGAATAAGCGTTTTACGCATTGACATTTGCCACATCGTCAAATAATGGTGCTGCTGCTGTTGTAGTCAATGCCAGTGGGGCATGCAGCAGAGCTTGTCAATTTTGATTGCCAAATAGAACGAGGCAAGCAATCAGATATTTATTGATGCCAACAAATTTAGGCGATGCTTAAGGTATTGACAAATTAGAGTGGAAAGACAAGTCAAGCTATAGGTTAAGCAATATAGATCAAGAAAATATATATTATATTTCTTTTTAAAGTCGAAAACATCTAACGTTATTTATTTCTTTATAATATATCTTTAACAACATTAATCGTTGTCAACCATCGTGTCATACATCGATACTACCAAAACTACATTTATGTATCGATGGTATATACTGATATATAAATAGTTTGTGACATGGGTATTGTATAACTATTCATTGCTAAGGGCACAGTTTAAGAACGAAAAATATATAATTTTGTTATTTAAAACTTATAAATCTATTATCCCCTCCGTTTGAAGTTATCGAGCCTTGTGAATTTCTTTTTGTTTTCTTATCGATAGTATTGTGATCGTCCCACTGCCCATCTCTGTTGTTCGATATTATGAGTGCGATAATTGTATTGATCGTTTTATTTACTTTATTGCAGTTGCGAATACAAACTAATAACAATGCTAAAAACGTTGCTTGGTCTTTAACAGGAACCTTTATATTGAATTAAGAACAACACCTTAAACTCATTCAATAATCCCTTGTACAGCTTTAATACGATGTAGCAAAGTGAAACCCCAAACATCAACATACACCTAAAGGTGTGTTAATCACACTCCTATTGATACATATATGTCACGTATACTTTGTCGTAGCAAACCTCAAATCGGCATTTCGATTAACAAGAAAACTAATTTTATTTTTTGCACTCTGTCTCATATCAATTTCAGCATCGCATCCACAGACGAGAGCAGTAGCAGCAGCAGCAGCGTCAGCCACCGCAACAGCCACAGCCCCCGCCAGCTTTGATGGAAGTGGTGTAGACACAGCATCGGCTCAATTGTCGTCGTTGCTGCCCGAGGTTGGCGCCCTCACGGCGACTGGAGGTATTCTTGTTGAGCCGTATCTGGATGGGTTTGCCACATCGAATGTCACCACACAGATTGGAACCCACGCGTATTTGCCTTGTCGGGTAAGTTAAACCCTAATCAGGTTCTTTATTTTCCCATCTTATGGTTTTGTATTTCATAATTTGGGCTTTCGGTTTTATTAAGTTTCTTTCATTTATATGGTTTTCTTAGATTGCGTGATTTGGGGCTGGCTGCGTGCATGTTTTTATTTGCAATTATCAGAAAGCTTGAGCTCTTCTCTCTCCTACTTTTCTCTGTTTTGCCCCATTAACAACATTTCCATGTTTTCACATTTAAGCCATAGAAAACACATTAAATTTTATTGCGTAAATATTTGCCAAACAACTCAAGGCACTCAGCCACGAGGTGTGACCGCATCGTGTATTTAACACAAAGCCCAATAACAAATGCCACCAATTTATGCCCCCAGGCTCTAAGCGCTTGGTGGTTGAGGTGTAAGTGGGTTTGGCAGGGTCTCTGTTTGCGCAGGTGTTTAAAGGTCAATGCTGTTCGACAGGCAGACAGGCGGCCAAACATGCAAATTGTTTGCTTAGAAGTTGTAAATATTGTATTGTTGTGCCCCAACCAAAAAACCCAAAAACCAAAATTAAATTTACACAAATTAGTTTTATGGTATTACGTGCTTCGTTCAAATTCAACAAATGATAAAATAGCCCATTGGACAGTTCAACTAAGCTGGCACGCAAATGCAATTCAAGTAGAATGGAAATAAATTATTATAGCCTTAATTGAAAAACTAGGATTTCGTTTTTATCACAAAGACAGAATTTCTCTTTTGGTATAAAATATATAAAATTTTTGTTTATTAAGTATCACATGATCACTATATAATTTAGGGAATTTATTGCATAAATATAAATATTCGTGCCTAAAACAGATAGACTTTCAATTTTCTGACTCAAATTTTTAGTTATTTTAAAGCAACCTTTGTGTGCCCCTAATCAACTGTTTGATGTTGTTTAAAAACATCCTTTTCCGCCCTCTAATTAAAGTCACAATTATGATAACCATTGAATTTAATAGCATGCAAATACATCGAGATGGAGAGCATCCGTCTTTATATACAATTTCTGGATCGGTGGTTGAAGTGTCTGGGAGTCATTAGAGCTAATTATCACGCCCCAAGTCCAATTTGTATCTCGAACAAAGTCATCAATTTTTGCCAAAGCAGCATTGTTGTTGGAACACACACACACACACACAAAGGAAAGCGACCAGTAATTGGCCGCCAGGTCAAAGGCAAAATGAAATTCAAATTCTTGTGCGCACACACACACACACATACATATACACACAAATTGTAGCCTCGGCCATTAATCGTGCGCCAAGCAGTTGGCAGCCTGGCAGCTGTTTCAACTTTAAACTAGATGAAATATTTAATGCTTGGACCAAAAAACTTGCGCTGTAATATGGCCAATTAAGTTCCCTCACATTGTAGACAGCTGGCACAACTGCCCCCCCTCCCCATTCACTCCCTGTGTCCCTAGGAAAATTTGAAAGGAAAAATGGAAAGTTCGCATCTCAATGTTTGTCAATTACTGTTACTCGTAGTACTCGCACTCACGCTTGCATTCATTCGTTATACACTTTATGCCCTTCGCTTGAGCCTTGTGGCATGCATTGCATACGGATGGATCTTTGTTCAGCTGCCGTATTAAGTGGCACAGTTGAGCGACTTCTTGTCTGCTTCTGTTCGGGTTGGGTGCCTCTGTCGAGGCTGACCGACCCGAGATACTTACAAAATTGTTCTCACTTGTGCCAACACAAGCCCCTGCTGCTGCTGCTTCTGCTTCTGCTTTTGATACGGCGACTGATGTCAGCTGAAGGACGTCGAGAGTATCCTTTTGACTTTCGCACAGGTAGCAATTGGGTTATTCAAAGTATTCCAAGCAGCAGCTTATTGTAATTCCTCCTTGTTAAAGGCACACAATGACACAGACTACACTCTGCCAAAAACGTAGCCCCTATACTGAGAAAAATGTCTTGCAAAGGCAGCTTGTCGAATATATTTCTCAATGTGATTTTCATGCCAGGATGATTTCTTGGAAACAACATTGTAAAATAATATATAAAATAAAAAGAGTAACATTATACATTTCTCAATGTCAAATTCTATCGCCAAGATGATTATTATTTCTAAAAATAAGATTGTTTTCATGGAAACAACATGCATTGCTTCATATTGCTGTCAGTGTAACTTAAATCGAACACATAATTGTATCTTAACTTTTAACTACGTTCTTTTCAGTTATAATTTGAGCTGCACATGCACCTTTCTAAAATGTACACTGTCAATTTAAGTTTTTTGTTTAACGTTAAATGTCGATTTAATTTAATTTGAGCTCACCATTATTAGATCGGACAAATGAACTTACAGCTGCCTAATGTGTCCATTACAGCCAAATTACTGGCTCTCTGTATGGTTAGGCTGAAAATCAATGCCAAAGTGTTGAATGGACAAAATAATTTCCATCTAGACTCAACAAATCCAAATGTAGTCAAACATTCATGCAAGTGTGTGTTTGGTTGTGCGTAAATGCATTTTAGATTTACTAACTACGACACATTTCGATTATGGTATCAGAATGTGTGAGGAGTACGAAAAGAAGGGGCATTAGTGCGGAGTGACTCTCAGTCTGGCAGTTTGCTTGATACGTTTCATGTTCATTTTGGGTATTTAATTACATTTCAATGTTGTTTTTGGGTCTGCGTTTTGTGTGCCAAGCATTGCATACATTGTGGCGCTTTAATTTTGCTCTCGGTTTAAGGCTGTGGCTAATTTGGTTTAACCAATATGCAAAGCCACCCAACCAACCAACTAACCCAACCATGGTACTGTTGATAACTTGAAACCTTTAACACTGTGATTGCCGCAGGTTATTCGTTTGTGTTGATACGAACTAATTTTATATGCTTCAGGTTGATCCTTTTGACTGCAAAATTTAATTCATAATTGTGCTAATGTGCCTATTATTGTTGTTGGCTAATTAATTTTAAGCATCAGTATTTATCAGCTTCAAGTTGATCCTTTTGACTGTACATTTAATTCATAATTGTGTTAATGTGACTATTAATGTTGTTGGCTTATTCATTTTAAGCATCAGTTTTTTAAATAATATGCTTAGAATTTCACACAGATATTACCAATATTTTAATGTGGTAACGCACTGGGGACTTATTTTGTTAAACACATTTGTTTAAACCTTTTCATCTAAAGTTTTATACTTATAGACACATTTTTGTAATAAATTAAAGTATGTACCTATAAAATAGTAAAATATACATTTAATATGTTTCCTTATTTTTTCGTCTGCAGGTGAAACAGCTTGGCAACAAATCCGTTTCCTGGATTCGTTTACGTGATGGCCACATACTTACAGTTGACAGGTAATTAATGAATCTCGAATATTGACTAAGTAATAAATATGTTATTCATAATGCTTGGGGAATTTCTTAAGCTTCGCTTAATTAAACCAACAACTGCAGCAATAAAAACAAAACTATTTTGATCATGAATTTAGATTCTGTTGCTGCAGCTTGAATATTAATAGCAAATCGAATAATAATTATTATTTGCTCACATTGACACCGAAAGTATCCTGGATGGATTGGATGTCTGCACTTGTTTGATGTCTGTTACAAAATTCCATTTACAATTCAATCGGCTTATAAATTTGCTAGCTCAACTCAATGCACTTACTCTGGCTGTATTCATAATTATGGGAATTATTCAAGTGCTCAATTAAAGCACATGCATAATAATAAATCCCTAATGAATCCCGAACACATGCAACTGTTGCTCATGTTGATTTCAAATTGCAACTCCGTTTTAATTAGCCGAACAAGTGTGTGGAGCCAAGGATTTGTGTTGCTAAAGTTCTTCGGTAAAAGATTCAAATTAAAATAAAAACACAAATGTGGGTTCTAGTTTTCTTTTTGTTTCAACCAGACAATGAAAATGTTGTGGATAAAAATACTTTGCTACAAGTTGCATAGAAACATGAGAAGAATGCCTATTATATATATATACGTAATAGATTTATGTCTACAAGAGAAAGTGCTTAAAAATAAATGGTAGATACGAATTATATGCCTTGCTACTTTGCATATAAAAATAATATGACAGAAGACAAAAGATAAGATTATAAGATCTAAGAGCATACTAGAATTTTATTTTCCTTTGGATTTATTTACTTTGACAAAAAATTGTATAAATTCAGATGAATGAGAATTTTTGAGCATTTTCACAACATATTTGTTTTGATTGCAACTGCTGCAAAATCTCATTGATAGACTAAGAACAAATTGTAGTAAATTGAATAAAGTGTGCCAAATGGCAACATGTATTTCAATTTCAATCTGCGTGTCCAACAACAAGCCAACGATTGCGTCAGGTGAGTCCTCGAGTGCTCGACTCAATAGTGCTCACATCCTGAAATGTTCTTTCCGAACCTCTTCTCCTGCCTTTGTATGACATGCGAAGCGGAAACGCAAGTGTGTGCAATTTCATTGCATTTTTTTATTTTATTTTTTTATGAAGTCCAGGAAAAAGTTTAGTTCAAAGTGTCTTCGTCTCCAGCTTGTTCTACACTCCTCCTGCCGCCTGCTGTTTTAACCAACGTTTGCTGTTTTTGAGTGTGTGTGTGTGTGTGTGTGAGTATGTGGAAAACGAAGAGCAAACATTTCCAGCTTATTACTTTGATAGAAAAGTAAAACCAATGAACCTTTCATATTAGATAAGGTGGCTGCCTGTTTGTCTGCCAAACGGATGAATGGCTGCTCCTGAATGAATGAATGTCTACAGCAAGGATATGTATACAGAAACACACACACACACACACGCACACATTGACTGCATGCAGCAACAAGAACAAGAAGTGCAATGGAGACTCACAGCCAGCTGGTCAAACAGAGAAAGCGAGAGGGAACGCGAGTGCGACGAAGAGAGAGAGAAGGCCATAGAAATTAAGCCGAGATAGTGTCCTTACTGATTGCTTCCTATGCCAGTCAGCCTTCCTGCACAGCCACTTCCGTGCTTGCTCGATTGTGTGCGTGTCCTTTCCTGCTCCAATGTCTTATGTCACATTTATCTAGAAAGTTTTCTTATTCTTGTGCTGCTTGTGCTTGCTCAGAAAGATGTCCCTCAGCCTTGCCTTTGCCATCACACATAATGGAAATAGATTTCAAAAACTTTTAGCCACTGCACGTTGCATTTTGCCGCAGCCCTCAGTTTACCGTCTCTGTATCTCTGTGTTCTGAAAAGTGTATTGTATAATAGCTCAAATGATGTGTTTACACTATCATATAAATGTCACGTGCTTGGCGCCTTTTGTTTGCTCGCAGGACGAACCCTTCTACAATTTATAGACTCCTCCCTTGCATTCAATAGATTACTCTTCTGGCCAGACCAGTCAAGACAGGACATTATACAGACACACACACATGCATTTGTTTTGTGTTCTGTGTGGCTTTGGCTGGGACTGGGTAATTATGGTCAGGTGTTGCTTTAATACTTGTTATCTGTGCACCAGGAAAACATTTCATTTACTATCAATGGTAGAACTAAATACACACAAACAATCGCACTGACTCCTTAATAATAACAGTACATATGTAAACTATTAATTAAGAAAATATTTCAAAGCGAATTTGACAGCTGAATGGAAGAGTAGATAAAACTGAGAATAATTTAATCTATCAATATATGTTATAAAGAGTAACTTTTTAGCTTAATTTATTACGATTAAAAAAATAATAAGTCATGTTTGTATAATGACACGTTTTTTCTTAGAAAAGCAGGATAACATTAATTAAAATGCGAAGTTTTTGTACATACTTTGCTGCGTTAGCAGAAAGTACATGTAGTATATTATTTGCATTGAGTTTGATTAAATCATCTTCAAAATCGAAAAAGTTTCTAAAATACAGCAAAAAAGTTTTAATATCTTTCTCAAGGTTTATAACTACTCACAATAACATTTAAAAACTTTTATATTGCTACACAATAAAAATAAAACCCATAAAGTTAAACTCTTTCCAGGTTTTTTTTTTTTTGCTTAACTAGTTCAAAATAGGGGGAAAAACTTCTATAATACATTTCAACACTTACATGTAAAATTTTCTTCTACTGTTTTATTAACACGTATTTTATGTGTATTTGTTGAACGGTTTTTTGTTTTTATATAAGTGGCATTTCATGCAGCTTGAATCAAAAACTCATGACAAAACTTTTTATAAAGCCCGGATTTTTATGTGGCCGGTTTTTTATACATTTTTATTTTGTCAAGACCCCAACATAAACTGCAGATGCAAACTTATGTTGTTACGGGTCGCTTTCTGACACTTGGGTAAGAAAACATGCTGGACAAGCGAAAAAGAAATGCAGTTGGGAGCGAGGATTGCGTTGGAGGGACAAGGGATTGTTGTAAAAATATGGAAAATAATGTGGGAAAAAGTCAACGGGACAGCAAAAAACTTAAAAACGAGATGAAAATTATAAAGTAACTACAAAATCTGGATAAGAAATACGGTCCTAGTACAACCGGAAGAAGAAAAGGGGGGAAGTGAAGTGAAGCACATAACTAAGTCAAAATGGGGAGGTCGCAAAGGAAATGGCAAAAGTCATAAAATGTCGAGTTTTACGAGTGCAAAACGCAAGGGTCTAATCTGAGCTTAGTATCAAAACTTGTTAGTGCAAAAAGAGAATAGAGAGAGTGCGAGAAGGAGAGAGAAAGGAGCAAGAGTTGGAAGCCGAGCGCCTAATAAGCAATGTCAACGCATGTGTGTACATGGGGGCATGGGGCATGCATCTAGTTTGGTGCACTTTTAACTTGGAAAGACGGAAGCATTTTTGCACTTTCTGCAAATGGCAGTGGGAAAATTTCCGGGCGAGTGCCGCACAAAAATATTGCAACAATGACATTAAATGCAACTTATTTTAGTGGGCATTCTTCCCCCCAGCGCCCCGTTGTAAATTCGCGACACCGCCCACTCATTTGCATGTTGTTGTTGCAACAGTTCATACACAACAGTGTTGTTGACTTTTTTTGTGTTAAGAGGTCTGGATGCAGAAGGGAAGTGGTACTGACTGCTGCTCCTGCTTAAATGCCGCAACTAAATAACGTTGAGTGTCTTTTGAGTGGCCATTAGCAGTGGAGCTTAGCACTAAAGTGGGCCTGCTTTGATTGCTCCTCCTTTTATTGTTGTTGTTGCTGTTCTCTGTTTTTGTTTGTTGCACGTTTAACGAATGCAACGCTGCTATTGCTGCACTCAGTTCGAGTCGGCTAAGCATCCCGATCTTGCCTAACTTATTCAAGCTAAAGGTGCAGTTATGCACTCGAAAACCGAAAGGCTAAATTAAATCATTGTGGAGAATTATATTAAATTTGTTATCCGTTATAAGGTAGGCTTAGTTTGCGTTTAAAATTCCATAGCCTGTTTGCTTACGATTATAGTATGTAAAAGTTTTTAAATAAATATGGATATGTAATACTTTGAATATTAATAACGTTTATTGTTAACAAAAGACAATTGCAAAAATAAAATCTTATCAAAGTGTATATATCTATAAGCAACACTATGAATTTGAATCAACAAATTAAGGGTAGACATAATAAATGCCAAAGGAATTAAATAAGTTTGTCAATATAAAGAAAACACGTTTAATAATATATAACTTAGTTTATTATGTTATCATGATAATATCTCTTTTTCTCTATTTCAGAGCTGTCTTCATTGCGGATCAACGCTTTCTGGCACTCAAGCAGCCAGACAAATACTGGACACTGCAAATAAAATATGTGCAGGCACGTGATGCTGGCACATACGAGTGTCAGGTCTCCACGGAGCCAAAAGTTAGCGCGCGCGTTCAGCTGCAAGTTGTTGGTAAGTCGCAATGGCCTTGGACAAGGACACGGACACGAGCATGAGCCTAGAACTAGTCCTTGCCTGGTGGAAAGGCCAGAGCAGCAGATTGGGCGCATGCAATTAAAGCTTAATGTGGAAGGTCAAGAGGGCAACAAGCAAATATAAATTGTATATATGTAAATGTATATATATATATGTACATTTATAAACACATCATATATGTGTGCATACCGAATTTGTGTATGTGGATGTAAATGTACATATGAAATGTTTTTTTGGTCTGGTCTGCACTTAAGGGCCTTGGCCCAGGGGCACGTAAGGTCCAACTGACCAGCACCACAAACAGCCAGACACAGTCAAAGAAGTTTGGTTTGCAAAATGGATTTTATGGCAAGGACCAGGGCTATCTTTGCATCTTTGATACTACTAGGCCGACTGCATTCGCAATTGCTCACAATTTCATTCAAATTGCGGTGGGCCGCATCTGCTGCTGTTGTATTTCCATTGAAAATATACATGAGAAAATATACTGAGAAATTTTTGACCAAGTTTTTTAACGAGAAAACTTTTATGTGAGCTCTCTGTTCTTGGGTTTGTTTAACACACACACACACAGGCATGCATACTTCGTGGCCAGGCCAAAAAAGTTAATTAAATTTCTTGTTTGCACTCAAAACGCACACACTGACTTACACTCACACATATGCATACTACAAAACACACACTCTCAATGCAAATGACCAGTGTAAATGTTTTGAGGTGAAATAAAATGGGTCGGAATATAGAATGTGTATTACTTACTTGTAATTGACAATAATCGAGTTTTTAAACCTTCACACCTAGCATTATTTTAATGAATGAAAACTGTGCCAATTTTCGTTCATATTAAATGAGAGCAATTTAACTATATCTAAGAAGATTGTAGGCTTTTGTGATTTTGGATAATAAGCTAAGATACGAAATGTCTCTAAGAATCTATTTGAAAATAGAGATGTTTATGATTCCATATTCAATACATTTAATTTCCATATAACGGGGATTAAATAGTTCGATCTGTTCAATCCACGACAACATCTGATTCCATCTATTAGTTTCTAGTTTGAAGCTCTGAAATCTATGCAAATCTTCGCATGTTTGCAAACTTAAAACTAAAAGAAATTTACATTTTGATAACCAATTTGATTATAATTTTATACAGCAGACACTTTAGATTTTATGTTGGCCAAGATAACATCAAAAAATTTTACATCACAGCAGAAAAGAACCCATAAGCCAACTAAGCCAGTAAAAAAATGCCGAATACAGCGAAGAATCGATAAAACGCTGCCAAAAGTGATTTTCGCATTTCCGGTTAAGCTAATTTGCATGCTAAGCACTTGCCTCCTAGTGTGTGATTTTCTTGAGGCAGCGTGACTTACAGCGGAGCATGTCAAGGCAACAGTGACAGCCCAACAGGTATCCGCCTGTCCCATCTTGCGCTTTAAATGGTAAGCTCGACAAGCTTAACAAGCAAACATAGCACAAAAAGTAGAAGTAGAAGAAGATAAACGGGAGGGTCGTAAGGTAAATTATGTATGCGCGGCCACATTTTGCGTTAATCTAACGACAAGTTGAACGCATAAAGGATTTCTATGCGTTGCCCCCAAAATCCGGCTTTCGAATACAATAGATTTTGGGTAGAAAGCAGCCCGGCAGCCTTTTAGCCCGGCTGCTTTCTTAGTCAGGAACAGGAATAGGAACCAGGCAACAACCATTATTTGCAGTTATTTGGCACTGCGCCGCCAACTCGTGGTCTATGTCCAACTTGGCTTTGTCTGCTTAATACACTTAACAAAAGGAAGGAAACTTTCAAATGTGGCCAACAATCGCTAGTTTACTAGAAAATTGTCACGAATATCGCGATTTTTGAGTTAATGATGCAAAACTATTCTTTTATATAAGAATAAGCTTTATTGTTAATTTTTCTGAGTGTAGCTTGGTTTGGGTTGCTGACTGTGGTGTTCAGTCGGTTGCCATAACCATTATCGCCAGCACCTAGTCGCCTAGTTCCCCAATGCCCCCTTTCATGGTATTTCATTCTTTTCTTTTCTCGTATTTCGTTCCTTTTTTGCTGCTCGTTTTTTGATTGTGTGCCGTGCCATGTGATTTGTATTTATTGCATCGTTTTGTCTGTGCAAATGACTAAAACTCCCTTTGCATGTTGTCGATTTGCGACTGCTCGTCTCCCTCAATCCTCCTCTATCGCCTTTTCAACTGAGCCAGCTGGACTGAGTTCACGTTCATGGTTACATGCGCTAGCATCCAACTTGGTTCAATTGCCAATGTATTTTATGCTTGGCTCCGTTTGCTGTTGCCAGCCTGATGCTTGATGCTTGATTTCTGAGCCTTCTTGGCCATTGGCTCGTTGGGGTAATGGGATCGTAGTTTTCGGTCAATTTGTTATGTCAATGCGTGCCTGTGTGTTTATTTGTAATAGTGTGTGTGTTTGTGTATTTGTTCATTGTTGTTGGTTAAAATGTGAGTTTCTTTGGTTTTGGCTCATTTGCTTGATGTTGTTTTCTTGCACAATGGCAGAAGCTGGCAAAGGATATGGATACGGTTGAATAATTGAATTATTCATTCTAGGTGACACCCATAATCATTATTTGAACAAGAAACAAAATGATTTACATACCTTTTCAAATCAAAAATTGTTGTTGTGCTCTTATTATATATGAAACGATTTTTACTATATTTTCTTATGTTGCTAAAAAATTTTCGGAAAGACTACGCAACAAAAAAAATTCAATTTGCACCCATTGTTCGTTAATATAAACACACTGACACATACACACACACACACACACACCCAAACATTAATTTGCAATGAATGAATTTATTTTTTTCTGCACCATTGAACGACAAACTAGATTTGGTTTTATGTGATTTGTTTTGTGCTCATCTCATTTGGCTTCCAGCTTTTTTTTCTTCTTCGTCTGCCGTCAAATCTCTTTTTTACCCCCCGTACATTTACAGAATTTGGCTCTCTGTGCGTAATCTTATTTAATTTGCTGCTAATCTTGTATAGCCAAAGTAAATTTTTTTATGTGCCAAACGCATTTCGGGCGTTTCCTTTTGAAGCATTTGGATTTTATCTCGCCATCAAAAGTGACAATTTCGCAGTAATGTTCTGGTGACAAACGTAGCTTTTGCAGTCCGGGAGAATACGGGATGGACTGCAAAATTTGAAACTTAACTAATTTCCCTAAAAGCATTTGGCCATAAACCCAATTAATTTAAGTTGATGTAATTTGTTTCACACTATTATCCCTTTGTTCCTTCCATTTAATCAGCTGAGAATTAGCTGAAATTTGTTGTAACCGTCTTTGGAAAGTTTTCGCTCCTTTCATTCTGTTATTTGTGGTCATGTGGTTTCGTTGACGCTTAACGTCTTATCACAACCGAAATGCAAATGAAACCTAATTTAAGCAATTGAGGTAAAAGTTTGTCATTTATTTAAATTTGTTTAAATGTTAAATATGATTAAATGTTAAATAATTCCTTGTATAAAAACTGAAACAATTTTAACAAAAATGTTGCCAAACTCAACATTCCACAGCAATTTTCGGAAAATTCCTATAAAAATAGCAGCACTAGATTTGATTTGATTTTTGAGTAAAAGTCTCGACTAAAACACATATATGGAAAAGTGCCTGGCACTAGGACTTTAACTAGTACTGGGACTGGGAGTTTGAGTTGGGGTTAAGGGACGCCTGCCTGGGCTAATAATATTGCATATGCTCTGAGCTGTGTGTGTGGTGTGCGCTCATATATTCAGTCAAGCGACTGGAAAAACTAACATGCACAACACGACAATTTTGACAAGCTGACACAGTTTGGTGTCATACTAAAAAAACGAGTCGAAAAGCTTCGCACACACACACAGAATGCAAGCATTTTGTGCAAAATTCACAGCGCATTCATTTTGCACAGTTTTGCGTAGCAGTGGAAACCCAGCGTAGACGTGATTTTGTCGAATTTGAAGGCGCACGTCGCCTGTGGCCATCAGAAGGGTAGTAGATAGAGGGTAGTTTAGGAACATCCCCCGTGTGTAAGTGCATGTGTGTGACGTGTAAATGTATGTGCCAACAATTTCAACTTTCGTCTATGTATTTTTTATACGAACACATACGAACTGAACATTTTGACGCACAACTTGTAAGTTGCAACTTGGCTAAGGCATAGTTTGTTATGCATGTGCGTGTCTGTAGTGTGATGAGGTTGTAAGGTGGGGTCTGATGGAATCAGTAAGTGAAAAATTGAAAAGTGGATTTGTACCCACCCTGACACCCAAAAGGTGCGCAGATTTACGTGTGCGACGTGACTAGCAGCTGTTAATTCAATAGATTAGCGCCAATTTCACAATTTTTACACTCTCAAACACACAGATAGACAGAGAGACACGCGCCACATTTTCCATTGAGTTTCACACATCATCATCACTATCATCATCATCATGAACATCATTATGATGTATTTTGCGTTTGTGTCATCGTTACAGTTCCTCGCACTGAGATACTTGGCGAGCCGGATCGCTATGTCAAAGCTGGCAGCAATGTCGTCCTGCGCTGCATTGTACGCGGCGCCTTGGAGCCGCCAACATTCATCATGTGGTATCACGGAACTGAGCAGTTGGCCGCCGATTCCCGACGCCATCGCACGCAATTGGACCCGAACTTGCCAGAGGCCAGCGGTGAGGGCCAGAGCACGGTAAGTTAAACAAAAGTCCACCACTCAAATCCAATTGTTCTCTTGCTGGTTTTAATTTAATTATACTTGATTTCAAATTTGCTTTGTCCTGTGATCACGTCCAGGCGACTTTTCCGCTGTGTGTTGTAACAGCAGCCAAATTTCAATATTATTTTATACAAGAGTCGCATTTATGTGACATTTCCTGACACGCCACAAACAGAAGATGTCCTTAAGGCAAGCCAAAATTTTGAAGTGCCCTTTTGGCAAACGTGACTCGCACTCTTGTTAAATATTTAGCTTACGTGTCAGAGAGACTTGTCATAAACGTGGCCTAAACCAAAAAACATATAAATTGCTATTTATCATATTTTGGTTTACTTCGTTCAAGTTTAAGCTAGTGCATTACCCAGACAGAAACTAAATGCTGTTTTGCATAAGTATATATATTTTAATGTATGCGTTCTTTTATTTCATTTCCGTTGCAGATCGGCTCATTAATCATCGAGTCGGCCAAAAAGCGTGATACTGGCAATTACACTTGTAGCCCGTCAAACAGTCCCAGTGCGACGGTCACGCTAAACATTATAAATGGTAAGTGCATTTAAAAGAAAAACAAGAGACATTTTCTAATTTTAAATATTCTATAACTTTAACTGATAAATAAAATAAAATGCATATTCTTTGATTTGACTTTTGTATAATTTTAGGGGAATCATCGGCGTCTGCGGTAACGTCATCGGCACCTATAACACGGGCTTATACTTTGAGCATTCTGGCATTGCTACACAGTGTGATTCTCATTGGGTTCAAGCAAAGAACATGACAAGTTGAGGTTGCTATCGAAAATATGATCTGAACTAAGGACTATTAGAAAAATGAGCAATGAGACAAGTTGAAAACAAACAGCCATTGGGTTAGGTTAACACAACACAGCCAATGCAGCCAACCAAAACTTATAAATAAACTTAAAGAAAAATTATAAAACAAAAATTTAATCGAGTGAATGTTGTAAGCTAGTTGATTTTATCTACTAACTAAATATAATAAGATTGATTGATGAATCTTAAGCTAATGAAAAGCTTAAAATGGGATAAAAATGCAACAACTTTGTAAGTTCTACCAGCTCTAAGCAACTAGTCGTAAAAGCATAAATACATACACATACATACATTACGTAGTATATACATAAATATTCATTTATATATTTATCTGATTTAACATTTTGTGTGTACTATGTGGAAAAAAATATTGAGTATGTTTGCATAAATGCATAAACGTAAATATTTATGCAGCATCAAACGAAATTGCATTCGATATTTTTATCAGCAATTGCATGACTATTTGGGAAAAGAAAAAGCTCTAATTTAGACTCTAAATGAAACCAAAAATCATATTTGCCATATAACCCATTCGGTTGGACCACTAAAAATGTATTTTTATTAGCAAGAGCAACTGATAGAGAGAGAGAGAGAGGGAGAGAAAAAATGATGCTGCATTATTCAACAGTCTCTCAAAAGTTCATTGCCTTTATTTATAGCTGAACGTATTCCTTCCCAGTGACTTTTGTATAAAATTGATCGTAAATAAACTTTTTCAAACCGTGTAAATTCGATACAGATGCTTTTAAACTGACTTCCCCTATTTGTTTTGTTTGATTTTCAACAATATTTGCATAAATTATATTATTGGGATTACTTTACTCAATTTATATTGTTTGTTAGGTGCTAAATACATTTAAAACAATATCCTTCAAAAAAAATGAAAAAAGTGCGGCGCACTCAAATTTACATAAATGACAGAATAATCAATAAAAATGATTCACTAGATAAAAGTATAAAAATAATTGATTGACAGACTTGCATCAATTTATTTGTAAGCATTTTGGGCTAAGGTTCAACTGTATATAGTATAACTGTATTGTGTAATGTAAAACAAGCATGTAATTTAATTGATTATACAAATAAAAATAACAAGAAATATACACAAAATATACAGCACACAAGAGTTAAACGCAGAGTATTCAAAATACTTATAAATTGCATTTAAAACGATGCGAAAAAGCTCGGTAAATATAAATATATATAGTTAAAACATATAAAAAAAAAAGGTCAGTTTGTTGTAAAAACAGCGAGCAAATTGAACAAAACTCATATTTATTTACTCACTCAACGCCATTTTTAATTATGCGATAAAAATATTTTTAAAAATAAAAAGTAACAAATTAAATACTAACAGATTGAATGTGCATGAAAATAGTCCAATTTAATAAAGGCGCTGGCGTTGTCTTTCACTTTTCTGATTTTTTGCACGCTTCAATTGCAATTAAGTTGAAATCCAAAGAGAGGGCGAGAAACATACACAAAAAAGCCGAAAACATAATATGCGGAGAAAAAAACCATAAACGCTTAATTGCAATTAGTCGCTGCGTAACCACTTTTAAAGTCCAAATATTCGAATGTACATTAATTATACGCAAAATAAATACAATTAAATTCAACATTTAAGCAGGGCAATAGGCGTATGAGTAACCTGCCGATCATTAACAAAATCAATCACAAGCAGCTGCGACTAAATGAGGCAACACTATGCTTAACAGCCTGTGGCACCACACCATTCACATCATTCTTTGTAGGATTTTCTTTATTTTTAACCCCTGCAAATAATCACGTATCAAATGTTTGCGGTCTTTGTGGTCAGCCTTTTTGTTTTTGTTTAATTGAAAACCTCTCCCTTCAAATCACATTCATAGTTAAATATATAAGCTAAGCATCCGTTTAAATGTTAAACAGTGCATTTTAGCCTGTGAATCAGATCGATATGATAGCGGGATAAAAAAAATCAAAATACATTTCTAAGCTCTTAACTGTTTTTCATTAAACTAATTAATCGTGACAAAAGGCAAGCTTAGTCACTAATACTTAATATAGCTAAGCTCTTAATAATCGTCACATTGTAATGCAAAATGCTATAGCTGATGACATTTGAATGCATCAGTAAATGTTGAAAGAAATACTTATTTGTAAATATATACGCCACAGTGAATGGAAATAAACTACATAACATTTTACAGTACATATACACTATACATATACAGTTATGTGCAAACATATAGCAAAATTACCGTTAAGTACCAACTAATAACTGAAAAATAAAATGAAAAACCAGTACTTATATGAAAACGAAAATAAACTATGTGAAACTCTCAACTGAGAAAATTTATTGCATTAAATAAATAATAATCTGAATAATAAATAAAGAACAATTAGTTTCATGTATCTGCAAAAGGGGTAAAATCACAAAATTCCACTTTTCCAAAGGTAATTTAAAAATAGAAATACATATACAAATACATTTACGCATTCAAACATTATACCTTTCAAAATTAAAAATATTGTCCCAAATAATTACAGAATAATTTTAGTCCTCTGCAAAGCAAAGCAGTGACTTAATAAAATCTGATTGAGAATATTATTTCTCAAGAATCAAAGCGTAATCGCATAAATGAATTTTCTTTGAATTTCACTTTAGCCGATTATCGAAGTCTTGTTAAAATTATTGTATTCAATTTGTGCGTGCATATAAATGTGCTGGTTGCAAATGCAATGCGTCGACAAGTCTGTCCAAAGACGTGGGGCAATTCCGATAAAATCGATGCTGTGCAACAGAGGATGAGAATTGTCAACATTTTTATTAGTTCAGCTCAGCAGTTCTTGTTATATAGTAAATGTATCCACTTTCTGATTAACTTTGTCAGCTAGCATTAGCATTAGCTGGAAACGTTCAAGTCTTTAATATTTAAACTATTTTTATACTTTTGCAATGCACTTTAAATATCTATTGGCAAGCTATAAGACAATATATGCTTTTATATATGTATTTTTAATAACTATTTATTTAATTAAGTTGAGTTGATTTCAATTATTTATGTATCTAAACAGATGCTGCAGCTTAAGCTTTGATAAATCGTGTTTAAATGCAGCAAATAAACAGAAGATAAAAAATTTTCTAAATGAGAACTAATGAGTCCACATCCAAACCAAAAGAAGACTTAAGAGAAATGCTGCTATAAAGAGACCGAGTGCCGAAAGCTCTTGACTGGACGACTCAGGCTATTTTTTTTATTTTTTTTTTTTTTATAGTATTTTTTCATCATTGGTTTTTGTGCTCATAACGAGGTCAAAATAAGTAGGAAATGCAAAGTGCATTCACATTTTCATTTCATTATTGCCTTTCACTAAAAGAAATCTGACTTCCGTGTGCAACCTGTCACTTCCCCTTTTTAGCCTCAAACATGTTTGCAGTTGGTGTGCTTGAATGCATTCTATGGCGCCTATTATGGCCCTAGACTTTTCTGGAGGACATCCGTATGTAAGTCAGCAAAGTTGTAAAAGTGCTGCAGCTTTGGCAACGCAGACATTGATGCAAAAATCTCTGTTCTTCACTGTCTGAGTGCTAAACTTTTGGGTGTGAGCGTTAGTTGGATGCTTTCGAATGATAGCTGTGCGGCTTGAAAGAGATTTGCGTTTTGTGGAAATCGGCCTAAAAGCAATTTAGCCAACAACAAAAATAACAGCTTATTAAGTTTATTGTGGTGGCTTGGCTGCCATTAGTACGATACTAAAGAAAAGCTTTTGATGAAAATGTGGTCAAATCCTAAAGTAAGCTGTTGTTTATCTATGTTATTATTATTTATTTTCATTAAAGCTCTAACAGGCTCAGATATACAACATCCAATACATTAAGCAATTCAGAAAAAGATTCTATTATACCATAAATCACGTAAAAAACAATAAAGAGATCCTGTTATTTAAAGTCAGTTCCTGTTTTCGAGAGTTATTCAAAAATAACCTTAAAACAAATGGACCCTTTCGGTCAAGATGATTGTCTGACCCTTAAATACAAATAAAAAATAACAAAAAGGAGGAAACATGCCACACCGCACAGGCTGTTAGCAAACGAGGACAACAGACACAGGACATTGCCCTGAAGGTTGCTGAATAGAAGCGAATCTCCGTTGGCCGAAAAAACTTCGACTCAAATGTTATGCATCAATGGCAAAGGATTTAAAGTTTTTTTGGGCAACACCCATGCCATGCCTTAAGAAAAAGGGTGCAAAACGGAAGCTTAAAATGGTGACACCGGACATAAAATAATTTAAATTTTGTGCATTTGCTTGCGCACCAGATTGCTGCTCTCATAAGAAGGCACAAGTCAAAAAAAAAAAAAAAAACCGGAATCTGAGTATTAAAAGTGAATTTAAATTTTTTAATAAACTTTTTTCTGCACAAAGCTTTTCTAGCACTTTGCTTGTCTTGCACTCTTCACCTTTCTCTCTTTTGAGTTAGTTGCAGTTGTTGCGGCTAAATTGTAACCATTTCGTCTTTCGCCCTCTCGGTCGTCTACGTTCTAAAAGCCGCAAAGTGGCGCTCGCTGCCTTTCGCACTACTTGGCTCAAATGTCCGCTGGGAATGAGGCGTCATTGCTTTACACTTTTCTTCTAGCGCTTTTCATTCATATAATTTTGGACCGTCTCTCTTGCCGCACTTTCTTCTCTTCGTAGCTGCCACTCAGCGGGCGGTGCAGCGCTGGGTATCCAACAGATGGCACTTGGGTATTTAACGTTCGCTAATGCCCCGCAGCCGCTGCGGTGTAAATGGGCCGTGGCTGGCTGTAGCCGCAGTCACAGTAGACCGAAAAACGAAGGCGACAGTTGGCGGCCGTTTCCTAATTACAAATCAGCGGTGGCGCCCCAAAAAAAAGGCAATGCAAATACAAGTTTCCTTACTGCTGCTGTAAAATAAGAACAGAGCGAAATTACATTTATTTTTCACTCTATTTTGTTGTTGCTTTCTTACGACTTTCTGGGTCAACAATTATGCAAAATACTCTTATTCGCGGCGCAGACCGTCGCATTTTTATCTGTCCTTTTCGTTTTTTCGGAACTAAAACAAAGAACGTCCTCTCCTTTACCCTTCGATTTCCCTCAGCATACCAAGGACCAACTGGGACCTGAACGCATCCGTTTTATAATTAGTTCGCTGCCCCGCAACACAATATAAAAACGGGAGAAAAAAATAGAAAACGTAATGGCGTACCAGAAAAGAAAAACTGTTTTTAAACGAGACTTTAAGATTTAATTGCTTGAATTTTCACTGAGTGCTCTGCACATTTATAGACATTTTGTCAACCGTTTCCCAGAGAAAGTCTTGATTTGGACCTTTCTTGTTAAACTATTAGTAGAATACCAAATGTGAAAGAAATATATCAAAGAATGAAAAATAAAACAATTTTATAATTATTTGTTGGAGTTTATCTCATTATTAAAGTTATTAACAATACAGAAACATATCAATTTAAGAAGAAAAACCGTTCGTGCCCAGCCATTTTTATATTTTCGTCACATAATCAATTGCAAATTTATATTGAAAAGGTGAGTATTAAAGTATTTGTACAGTTTCTCAAACAATTTAAGGAAAAAAAACTCGTAATTTTCAATCACAAATCTTTTCAGTTTTTGGCAATTTCAATTCTAATATTGGATCCTATATATATTAATTATTTCGATTGAACTCGACCTCAAAAATCAAATAGAACAAATTGAAAAAAAGATTTTTTTCATCAGTCGTTTTTTAATTGAATACAAGAATCTTTAATTGACCTATTGATCTATATGCAAAAGGCAAATAAATGAAACTGACAATTTCTAGGAACTATTGGCATACATTTTAAATATTTTGTTGATTGCCTTTTACTGCTTTTGAACTCTTTTACAATATTTGTATGGAAGCTGCAATCAAGCATTAAGCTATCATATCATCTCACATTTGAACAAGTTTCTTTGTGTGGATGCTTTTCAAAGTGTCTGTACATTGAGTAATTTAATAGTTACGTTTATTTTTGCCTTTGCTCCTCACTTGTTCTAAACGGGTTTGCGGTCTAACTAGCTCAGGAAAGTTGCGACGACGGCTGGCAAGGGAAAATCCTGGAAACCCTTGGTTCCAGCTACGTTTGTGACTCGGTCGTTTGAATGTGTGTAAAGTTTCCTTGTGTATATGTGTGTGTCTGCTGTTGCCTATGGCAAGTGCAAGTGACATCATTAACTTTTCCTTGTGACTCGGTCTTGGGATATATTATAGTCTTGCAGCAAACGTTGCACCTTCCGTTTTTCCGCCCGGAAATCAGTGAAAATAAAATGTCTGAAAAAGTTTTTTTTTTTTATAAAATCCTACCAGCAAGCAAGCAATTCGACCGACCAACCAGCTTGCGGTTTTTTGTTTGCGGCTTGCAATCTGCAGTGTACGTTTAATGTTGCCTCAACCCTCCTGGCTACCTTCAGTGAACCTATGCAGTTGGCTTTGTTTCAGTTCAGAGCATCAACATGCTGTGGGTTGGGCGAGAAGGGTGTTTATTGATTTGTATATTGAAACTGCATTACAAGTTGAAAGTTGTTTGGCTTAGTTTATTTGAACTTTTTCATTTGGTCTGACAAACTTCCGGACTCGCTTGTTTTTTTTTTTCTTTTCTCTTTTATGTATTTGTTTTTGTTTTCGCTTCCTTTTTGCCCACTCTTCAATAGCCACTTCAGTTTATTTAATGTTATTTGTTGCATGTCAAGGGTTGCTCTCAGAAACTTTATCAAAAAATAAAAAATAAAATAAATGCTAGCTCAAAACACACATTTCACTGAGACATGATTCGTTTACTTAATATTCGTTCAACATACCTTTTTCTTTCGTCGGAAAAATTTCTTAGCCGCCGCAGACAACATAAAAAAAAACGAAACAATATATTTGTAAGCCCTGAGTAAAGAGAAGCCATCACAAAACGAATAAGTCCCACAACAACGCAAAAGAAAATAAATCTACGTACTTATTTTCTACGTATGTAAATTTTTTGATATTAATGCACACAATTTGCCAGCACACACGTTAAGAAAACTATTTGGTTTATGCCAGAATACAAAGCGCCCGCTAGCGAATTTTCTTCGTCTTTCCTTGGACAGCTCTGGCCTGCTCTAACCTGGCCCGAAAAGCCAGTCAACAAGACATGATTTTGAACTTGTACGACAAACGGGCTGTCGTCGTGCGAGTGGCATTTTTGCAGCTGACATGCAAAATACCTAAATGCACAAATAGACAAACACACACACACGTAGAGCGCTTGCAGCACTTGGGCACACAGCAACGCCCACACACACAATAGTTGGCTCTGCAGATGCGACCACCCGCTTCTTTGTAACCTCAACCTCATTTGGCTGCCAGTTGGCTTTTACAATGGTTGAGAAATAAATAAAATTCTTGGGGTAAGGTTGCCCGCAGTATTGGAGTTTAGAATTTGAAGATATTTTTGAGTTATGCAATGTAAATATTAATAAACAAGGTTTTAAAATTGTTTAATTGTCAGTCCCCGAAAAACAAATATATTAATTATTTAACATTATAAGTTTATAATTTAATTCTAGACTCAAGAAATTATCGAGTTCTAGCTCTAGCTACTCGGCTCCTCGGCTGAGATAAAATCAATTGGTTTCAAAATTATTTTTCACGCAATAAATTATTTTTCAAGTGTTGCAAATTTTCACTCACAATTTGCATCTTTTGTCGCATGGTAAGTCTCATAATAACCACTCAGTTCCCTTGTCACACAATTTCATTTGTTGTTATGGACTCAAGGGGTCGTCGTCAAGTACGTCTCCGTCGTCGAGGTTGCATGATTACGCCCCTGCTGTCAATTCCCCACTTCTTTATCCTTCGAAAGCCACAGCTGTTGCTTACGTCTCCCCAACAAAGCGGGCCATGTGGGATGCTGCAGCGTTTTGTAACTTATTTTTCTTGTGCCCAGCGGTGCTGCATTCCAAAAGGGAACATCGCGCAAATCCTTTGAATGGGCACAGGGGATTGCGAGGGGAAGTGCTGTATGTGTGTGTGTGTCGACAAATCTGACATCGCTGCATATCGAGGTTAAAACTTGACAATAGTTCAACTCGACTTGCTGTGCTCCCACGTCTTTATTGTCCTTAGCCGCTTTTAGCCTCGGCTTAGCTCAGGGGTTACGTATACGCGGCGTTATCTAGTCGCCATTTTCATTCTCATACTCCTAGTTGGCAGATGTCCTTTCCTCTCAGTCGCGTTCGCATCCGGCTTCTTGCTTGAGCAATGCCAACCAATATGCAAGACAGCTCTCGACCAACATGGAATCTTCCCCTTTCCTTGTAACTATCTCTCCCCCTTTACCCCCTTCAGCCGTGTGCGGATCGTGACCCAAATCATTTGCACAAATACTACAAGTAAAAGTACTCTAAACCAAGCATAGCATTCGGTATTACCCTGTACCGAAATATGTTCGTATAAAGCAGGGGAATTAAAATTATTCAAAATATTTTCAATTAAGCTAACAAAAATTATGCACATACAAACAAAAATGTCACTTAGCTGGAAGTTTAATTTTCGCAAAACCATCGCCATCGTCAATCATTGACGCTAGCCATTTTTCGTACAGGGTAAAGCAAGCGTGTGTAAAATGTGGATTCGTGTGTCTTTTTTTAAGTGTGTGTCTGCTGCCTGCAATCGCAAGTGCCTTCAAGTTATGTGCCAGCAGCTTCCCTTTGCTGTTGCGCTCGACCCTCTTTCAGGGCCCTGTTCACTGCGGCAGCATTTCATTCTGTGTACAAATCGGCATTTGGCTGTGCGCAGATTTTCGAGGTTAATGCGTGCAAAACTTTGAAATTAGTAAATTTCCGTTCTTGCATTTGCAATGTTGCCAACTTGCCGCAGTGAACTTTCTTACTTACCCACCAGCACACCCCCTCCTTGGCACTGGGGACAACGTTATAAGTGCATCTAATTTATTTGTATTTTGTGTTTGTGTTTCTGTTAGTTACAGTGCGTATACGTGATGCTTGCTTTTTGCTACCGCCTGCTTACAAAACGATGGATAACAAACGGTTGCAATAACAAAAACAACAACTACAACAATGTAGACGACACTGGCACTCGTTTAAATTAAAGTTTTTGACCCAAATTTATGTTAGAAGTTGATATTTTCTTAAGCATTAGTTCTAGTTGTTTCTACCTACTCCCTTCTGCGGTCCCTCCTCCACCCAGCAATATTCTAAAAAGCAACATACGTGACAGTATTTTGTAATTTTGTGTGCCAGCGACGAAATGAGTTCATTTCGAGTTGCGTCTAAGGAAATGCACTTTTTGCCCTCCATCTTCCTTACCCTTGGCGCTATTCAGCTCCCCTCAAAGAGACTTATGTGAAAGCTGAGAGTCTTTGTGCGCAACTTTAGTTGCAAAAATAGCAAAAGTAAATGCTCAAAAATTCTCATGTTACGCCATTCTCTCTGCATGCGTGTGTGTGTGTGTGTGTGAGTGTTTGTGATGTTGCCACGTGCTCTTTTTGTTCTACAGTTCAAGAAAGAGGATATTTTAATTATGTCACGAAATGTCAAAAACCGAAATCCTTTATTAAATTTGCATCTTCATTTTATTCAGTTGAAGTCATGTGCGAAAATCATAATTATATGTAACATAAGTGCTTCTAAACTCTTGTTTTTCTGAGTTTGGGTAAAATTTGAAATACTTTCATGTCACATGCATATTTTTATGAACTAAATTGAATAAAATGGAGTAAAGTTACATGTAAGCATAAACTAAGCTGCTCAATTCTTAGCACTATTTTATCAACAATTCAATCTATTCAACTTACAGCCTCAAACGCATAAGTTTGTCATTTATAATCATGTTCTGATTGACATCACTTTTCGTTTAACATATTTACACTCATATTTTATTTTTAGGCTTTAATTTAAAAACTTTTAGAGAGCATAATATCAAAGAAGACCTACTTTATAATCATATCAAGTAGAAGAAGTTATTTTAACAACGTAAGTATGGATTGCAATGCGCTGGTTCTGCTTTAGTGCAACTGTAGTTAGATTTCGCATGCTGTCCAACAGATTGTAAGTAGCACATTTAAGAGTAACAGTATCTTATCTGGCCGCTTAATTAAACAGCTAGCGGGTAGCGTTGGCGTTGGGCATGGCGTAGATAGAGCAGCCAGCAAATTGTTCAAAATGAGTTAGTCAAACAAGGCACAAGGCCATGCCGCCGGCAACATGGCATACACACAAACACATACACGTATAGAGGAAGAAAAAAAAATTATGTGTCTAAAAGAAATTATAATGTTTTTTACATAAAGGCAATAAATTAATACCCTATTAGGCATTTGTGAATGTGTAACCAAAAATTTTCTTAATCGCTTAGACGAACTTAATATTTGAATCTTTAAAACACGAAAACAATTACGTTTTTTTTCTTGTTTACCTTCCGACTAAGTGTTACATACTTAATTGGAAATTATGGCTACCCACTTGCAAGAGCAATGTCGAAGAATGGGGATGGGAAACGGTTTGTGAATGAGGATTTAGGGAGCTGTGGACTCACTGCAGAGCCTGGCAACGCTCATAAATATGTATGTATGTGTGTGAGTGTGTGTCTGTCTGTGTGTGTGTGTTGTAGAGTGGACAAACTATGTGCGCTTCGCGTTGGTTTGCTGACCAGCGCCGCGTGCTAATTATGATGAAAGATTTCTGCATCTTTTAGCGTTAATCCATTTGGAAAATTAGAAATGAAAATTTAATGAAATTTCCCAGCAATATTGCTCAGCATTTGCGTATATATAATTTCCACACCGTTTTTTTCACAGTGTTTTTTTTTTCGTTTTTCCATTGCTGCCATTACGTTGAAATTAGTTCGTTCGCCTTTGGCGTTCCTTTAATGCGACCCAAAGCACAAACTAATAATTGAATGGAGAGCGTGGATAGAAATGGATTGGGACAGTATTGACAGCAGCTATTGATGTTGCCAGCGCTGGAGAACTTGAAGCTGAATTTCTTCTGAGTGCAAAGTTCATATTGTCAATGTGTATCTGCTTCTTGGGTTGCCAAACATTTATAATGTCATCAGTCACTCATTTTGTTTTAAGAAATAAAATGCTTCTTAGATGAACATTAATTTGCGACCAACAGCCCCAGCAATTAACGCGTCTCTGTTTTCATTCAACCAACCCCCCATAAAATAAGAAGTAAAGGACCCTTAAAGGCACGGAGTTGCTTTATAACACGTTTTTAATTACCCGTTTTGCAGCGATGGCCCAACAATATGGCAATCAAGAAATACGACAATAGGCGAGTGCGCGACTTGAAAGCAATTAAAATTGTCGTAATTGTCGCATTAATGTTTTTCTGATAACATTTTTGCTCTTGGCACGTGGCCAACTTCCTTTCAAACGCGCAACATACAGTAATTGCAGGCACGCAAACAGCAGTAGCGGCAGCAACAAACATGAATTACCCAAAGACTTCAATAAAAATTCAATTAAAGCAACTTATAAGATATTTTTATAGACAGATATCATGCATAGCGAACAACAATCATTATTATTTTTCTTGTCTCTCTCTCTCTCTCTTCTCTATTCCGCTCGTTACTCTTTATGCGAAACTAATAAAAAAGAAGCACATAAAAGAATAGAGTAAACATTTTCAAAGTTTTTCTTTTATATACATGGTATTTATGTATATATTTTTGGCCAAACATGTTCCGTGGCCATAAAACATGGCCGGGCCTGTACTTAATGACCAATCCAATAGCCAGCGTACTAGCTTTAAATCATTAAACGCACTTGTGCCCCTCCAATGTGCACCACGATATTCTCTCTTAAATCTGTTGTCTACTGCATGTTTATGCAGTATGGGTGCTGTCATCCATGCAGCTAAATCATAGCAAATACTTGCAAACTTTGCCCGCAGCGTATGCAATTAACTGCGTTTTTATTTAAAGATAAATGCCATGTCGTTATCAAAGCGATTTTCTTGCCAAACTTATAAGATTTGATAATCTTTTTTTCAAAGCTATTTTTCGTAATGTTAATAAATTTATTTGAGCAAAACAATAAGGATTGTTTTATTTGGTTTTGCTTTTCCAATTTTCATATTTTACTCGTTTTTATTCGCAATTTTGTATTATTCCTTGATGTTTCTTCGTTAAGGACTTTTCTGTTACTTTAATAATGATATATACATATTTCAATCTTAATGAAAGTAGTTACAAGGCAGACTTGGCTTCAATAAACAACATTTTCTTACTGCCGACACTGCTATTAGTGTAATTACCGCAGCATTTTTCTTTCGCTTACAATTCACACGCACAAACACACACTCTCACCCACACACATGTGCTCTCCACTGACATCTCTTCAAAGGATGCGCCGAGGACAAGCCGTTACTGACAGAATCAGACTGGCCACAAGAAAACTTGTTCAATTGCCGCAATGGACTTATCAGAAAATGAGTATATGAACTCCCATCTTGAGTCAGAGCTGCCTTGCCTGTCTGTGTGTGCGTGTGTATTGGTGCCACATTAAGCAGTGAGCGTGTGTATGCGTGTTTCTGCGTCTACTCATTAAAATTGACCAGCCATTATTACAGGAACGTGCCTTCTTGGCAGGGTAATTTATTCGACTCCTTTGATATGCGACCCTGTCGAAGGTAGGTGTTACCTCTTCTGCTCTATAGCTTAACAGTCCTTTCGTGCAGCTTTTGATATAGATGGTTAAATGCTGTAATGGTCGTAATCTACCTTTATGCTGATGTTTGTTACTATATACACAGAAAAAAATAGTTCTTAATCTTATTTACACTTAAGATCAATAATTTATATTTTCGATTAATAGTATTTTTAGTATTTATGAATAAAAATATTCGTATCAAATAATATTCACACTGAATTTAAATACAAAAAACATTTTATCTGAGTTCACAATTATTTTTTATCGACTTGCATGAGTTTCCTCTAAGTATTATAATTGATAAAAATGCTTAAAATAAACTCAAAACTTATTAGTTTAAACTAGCCGAATACGAAATGCGATGCCCTGCGACTGGATTCCAATCTGGAACTCTTTTAGTTCACTAAGCGGACGCCTTGGCCGTTGCGCTGTAGCGAACAATGGTACAAACATATGTACATATGTACGTATGTAATTGGTTTTCATATAAAACGAAAAAGCTTCGAGACATACAAAATATGTATTTTAATATAAATTCTTATTTTCATATGAGTAGTTTTTTTTTACAAATTAATTAACAATTAATTAACTGCTTTGTAAATAGGAATTCGAAATTTTATTATTTAGATAATTTGAATTTGGCGCGTTCTCACATATAAGCAGTTAGTTTACGAGCGCCAAACGGTCTAGTACAATTCTGTTTTGCTTCTTTTGTGATTACATACACGCACACAGTCTAACATAGCGAACTTCTTTAACAAGAAAATGTACTGAAGAATGATGAATGTTGGCTACCCTAATATAATATAAGTGCTATTGTGGATAAGTAGTTCAATATTATGTTTTTATTTATTTAAGCAGCTCAATATATGCCAAAACAATTACCACTCATACAAACGTTCTGCGTGCGCATACATGAACACACATATGCAAATGCAGGGCACAGCAAAAATATCAAAAATCTCGGCAAAGCTAGCCCAACCAAGAAATGAAGCAAACGCCAAGAAATGAAACATACGCACACGCATACAACTACTAATGCATTTGTAACGTTTCTTGCTTGCCGCTGCAGCGCTTTTTTCACAATAAAACTAACATTCGATCAATGTATGTAATATAGAATATGCAGAATGAACTCACCGGTAGCAGCAACAACACTGATACAGTTAAATGCAAGTGCTCTCTCTCTCTCTCTCTCGATCTTTTTTTCACTTTCACAAAAACAAAAAGCACACACCCACACACAGCAATAATTAAATTAGATGCTCTCATCTTTCTTTTATATATTTATATGTATAATATTTTATTTTATTTTCACTGCATTTCACACACAAGAAAAAAAATAATAAAAATAAAGTAATGTTATTAATACCATATTCAATGCTTCGCTTATTATGGAGAGACGCAAATACAACACACTCATATGAGCGCGGCGCAGTTATCCTCTCTCTTTAATTTTTTCACGACCCGGCAAAGCAGCAAGAAAATAGCGCGCGTTTCTCAATTTTCATTTGCTTAAAAACACTTTAAAAAGCAATTACACGGCGTTTCTATAATGTTATAAACACTTTGCGTATGTTAAATGCGTTATATAAACACAATTTGGCTGTTAATCTGGGGCGTATCAATTTTAATTTAATTATTTAACGGACGATAAGCTCCCAGCGATGTAAAGACGCGCAAAGTTCCAGGCTTACTGACTTTGTGGATAAAGTGGAAGTGTTTGGAAGGTAACGATCTCTCTCTCTCTCTCTCGCAGTTAGAGCACGACAGTTCTTTCAAGATCTCTCTTCGCGAAGTTGATGTACATTCGTGTGCAGCAACAACTAAGTACGCAAGCATTTTTGTTTTTGCATGCATGTATTTTACTATTGCCAGTGTTCTTTGCATTTAAAGGAGCTGCATCTTCGCATATTTTTAGTTTGTATAACTTTGACACAAAGCATAGCCCTCTGTTGTCGCTTATGCGAACGCATTCCAGATGAGCGAGCTCTCAGTGGCCACGCTCACAACAAGATGCTGAGTAAGCAATTAACAGCTTAGCAGAGAGCAAACGAATGAGTATAGACGTAGCAAAGGTGAGATTAAGCACCGTTATGTCCTTCCAATGTGTGGAAAGCAAAGCTGCACGTAGGCCAATTTTGCTTTGCACGAATATACAAAGGCAGATCACGCGGCCGCTTGCTTCCCTTTTTCTGCAAGACATCTAATTAGCGACAGCGAATTAGTTAGCAGCGAATATACCCCACCACACGAATAGGGTAAAGTAATAACAGCGACATATACAGACAGCGAGTTTAGTATATCAGCGCAACCGGCGTAACAGCGCACAATTCCCCACAGCTGTTATGTGATCCAATGACCATTTAACATTACATTATTATTACATATATTACATTATTCGTCTATGGTGTGATTAGCTTAGCGCGTCTATGTTAAAACAGAATCAGAATTTAGTGAAATCAGTTAACATGCGTGTTAAATGATTTGCACACGCAAGTATTAGTTAAAGTTTATATACTCAAGTAAGATTATGAGCTCTTGCGATCTTAGTACGATCATACGATCAGGATAAAGAATGAAGGGGCGACTTACATCTCAGCCACCTTAAAGGTTAACGCATTTTAATACTGCTGCCGATCTTGTACGTGGGACCCGAGACTACATTTAAAGTAAGTGGCATCCGAAACACAAGTATAGCCCGAACACTTTTTGATCCATTCCTAGTAGATTTCCGAAAGTGGACTTAATCTTGTTATTGTGTCAAGTAGCGCCACATAGCAGGAAGAAGCAAAAACCAACGCCACCCCCGACGAGCATAGCACAGAGCAACGCTAGAAGTGCACGACTGCCGAATCCTCTGTACGCATTGTCCTTCAGACGGTCGCTAAGCACGCATCCCTGGTTGGAAGTTAGCAATCTGGTAATCCCAGCACAGTTGAACACTACAGTTTTGAATCCCGATACGGTAAGCTTGACTAGGAAAATTGTTATGTTTTTTTTTTTTTTTTTAATTTTTAGTTGTACATACAAATATTTATATGTAAGTAGTTAATTTATAATAAAAAGTTTATTTTTAATAAAAGAAAATAATTGTAGAAAAAAGTAATTTTGTTTTAAGGCTACAATGAAAAGTTTCCTATTTTGTTTTGGAACAGTTTTAGTATATGTTGAGACATTGTGTTTATTTAAATACTGTATGTTATATGATATGTTTGTGCTGCTTATTGCTTGATTTGCCAAAAAGCCCAAAATTGAACGCCTACATCAGAATTGACGTATCTGCATTCAATGCCATTGAAATTTTATAAATCATGTGCAGATTCACATTTCTTTTTTTCCTACACATACATATGTACATTTATCATTCTTATATTATTTTTATTTTTTTTTTTTTTTTGTGGGCTGCTCTTCCATTCCAGACACACACACACACACACACATATACTCGTATGTATGTGTTGAATGGCTGCGCGCTTTTGGAGAAGCCGAAAAGCCACAAAACACATTCATCAAATCCGCAGAGTCATTCATCATGGGTAATATATTTGACATTGTCAGTGATGGATAAATACTACGAACCATACGGAGAGCGGCCCAGCCGACCCACCGGGCGGCTTCCTACATATATGCCAGCCAACACAAAAACAACAATGATAAGAGGAGAGGTTGCGAGGAGAGGGGCACACAAAACAAACTACAACTGTGGATAAGATATTCCGCAATACGAGCTTGCCCACGGAAGCATATCGTCTGCATGTTATTCTCGAATTTTGCGATTCGTTGCATGAAAATTGCCTTTAAATTGATTTATTTTTTTTTCACCTTGTTTTACATTTTCGGACATCAGGTGAATTGTTGTCCCACACAATTTAACAGTTCTTGCTGTAGAACGATTCAAAATAAATAAGTTGTTTTTTGATTTGTATTTCGGAAATGATGGAATGGAAATTGTGAATAAAAACATTTAAATAATAATAAGAATGCAAGCCTTTATATGCCTTCTTGTAAAAAAGTAACTTAAATTTTAAGTTTAAGGTTAAGACTTGCCAAACTCTTATATAAGATGCATAATGCTGAACATGTTGGGTGCACAGAACTGAAGTTAGTTTTCTCAATAGACGTGGAGCTATTCACAGTGCAGCAGTCTGTAAAAGACATAAAGGCTTCAACTTCTGTGAAAATACTTGCGAAAATACTTGATGTTGAGCAAACTCAAATCATCCGTTAGAAACTGGTCCAATTACGAGCTGTTATTTACAAAATCCTCTTATTGAAATAAATGATTGCGAATTTTGTTTCTTTGATGTGAGGTTTCGTAAAGTTTTGCGTTTTCTATCAAATTTTTGCAATGTACCAAAACCAAATAGTTTCTTGTTTGTCTGGGGGGAATTGTTATTAATGGCCAGCACCCACACATGAAGTGACCAATTTCAGCCGTTTTTCCTCCAGTTCTTTATTTCAATTTCCGGCACTTTTCGCGCACACAATGCGATAAGTTGCCATTTGGTGACGGCAAAAGAGCACAAAATAGAAATGTTTGAAATAGGCAAAAACTTTTGAAATAACTTCAAATGCGCGCAAAAAGAAAGCGCGCGCTAGAGAAAATGGCATAAAGAAAATTGGGGAAAGTGCTGTTGGTTTGGTTTTGGTGGAAGGAGGTGTGATGAGGCAGAGGCTGGCAAACCGTTTTTTTGTGCCCTAAGAAGGCAACTAAGCGCGAAAAGTTTCGCTTTTCGACTGGCAAGGCAAGGACTACAAAGAAGACGAAGCCTGAAACTAAGACAGAAACGGCGACGAAGATGGTGTTCTAAATAAAATAAATTCGATTCGCATTTGGTAAGCTATGAAGTAACTAGCTCTTTTCAGACCTTCGCGGGGGAGGGTGGTAGGTAGGTTTATGGCCAGTGCCAAGGCGCATTTTGAGGCCTCTTCTTGAACACATTCATCGGCTTTTTTGCCACACTTTTTGCGAAGCTTTTTGCTGCTTTCTTTTGTTTTGGTTTTTTTCGCTTGTTGCCTTCGCCTTCAAGACGCTCTGCCACATTAATTTCACTTCTTATAAATCTCGCTTGATGTTTTTACTGCCCGCTGCCTGCTGTCGACTGAATTCGCTTTCAGCACCGTCGCACATAAATTATTTTAAAATTAAAGGCAAGTCCACAAACGATTTTTGCCTTTAAAATGCTGTTGCTTAAGGCCCATATATCATGCCTTATCAAATCTCATATAGAAAATGCTCAAGTGTTTTCGCGTGCTTTGCTTGTTTTCAATTAATGTCAATATTTTAATCGTTAACGATAAATTTCCGTTGTGTACATCATATTTCATTGCTGTATAAAAATTGTGCAAATTTTTCCAATTACGATGGGAAAATATTTGAACAAGTCTGCATTTAAGGTTAAAAGGTTTAATAAGTTTGGGAAAAGATGTCTTACAAAATCTAAATTTCGGTTAAGGATAGTATAATTAATGGAACGAGAGCATAGAAACAACTTTAAAAATGAAAAGAACATTGCATTGCATGATTTTGAAAAGTGTACTTAGCTAATGCATAAATTGGGTATGGGCCATAGAACAAGTGGCAAATAAAATGTGCGCAAAATGTAATGAAAACAAACAAAACTATAAATTCAAACTAACCCATAAAACTTTATTGGCAAAGCATTTAGTCTGCACATAAACACAAAAGTTTTATTGTTTTTGTTCTTTGTTATTGTTAATACATAAGTGGTAAAAAGATAAAAACAATTGAATTTAATCATGTTAAAAGCCAAGTTGAGCAACTCTTCTTAAAGCCAATCTACAAACTTTGTTTACTTACCTTTAATTTTGGTTAGCAAATCGATCAAACGTAGGGAAATTTAAGAAAGATTAGTTATTGACTTTTAACTTATGGTTTTTTCTACTTAAACATTCATCAAACACAAGTTTACCCTAATATTATTATAACATAAATATCCTTAAGCCTTTATTGCTTTAACATGAAAACTCCGAAGCAAAGCTTAACTTTTAGCCTAAGTGTCTGGGGCCAACATCTTGCAAAATTTACATGTGTCAGACCCAAAGACCCCAATACTTAACGCACATAAACAAACAAACGAAAACAACAAGATGTAGAGAACTGCCTCAACAATTAAGCTAAAACGGTTCTCTGTGGTTTTCGTTGACCGTAATTATAAGTTAAGCTGCTATTAATTATGGCTTCTAATAGAGACACAACGATAATGAAAGGGGCGGTGCGGTGTGACATACAGCAGCCCCCTCACATATGCTTAACCTCAATGGCACACACACACACACACACATACACACCCACCGGCAGTTATCGCTGGCATCAGCAACATTTATCAGGCCTTGCAATAGGCTAATCTGTCTGCCAGGTTAAAGTCACTTTTCTCTCACCTTCCCTCGGCGCAAAAGCGCGCAATATACCTCTGACACGACCCAAATGAAATCCAAATTAATTTGCCAATAGCGAAAGTTTTCTATTAAATTTGCATGTCACCCTCACACACACACACACACACACACAACTGGCAACTCTTGTTGCTAATTAGCAATCAATTTCGATATTTGCATCTATTTTGTGTGTTTGTAGCCGAATAATGAAATATTGTTGCTGACGTGGGCGCTATTTATGGGCCACTTGATACAATATTAAATCAATAGAGAGTACGGTTAATCAGGTTTGAAAAGCTTGTGTGTGTGTGTGTGTATGAGTCATATATTTACGAAAAGTACCATTTAGTCACGTTCCCTAAAAAGAAAGTATTATATTAGCATTTTGAGGGATTATCCTTTTAAAACAGCTGCTGGAAACGCAACCAATCCCGAAAGTAATCAAGCAAGTACAATTGGCTACTGTTTCGCTGTCTACTGTCTAAAAAAGAAGCAAATTCACATAAATCAATTTGAAATGAAATGTACACTTTTTTGTACATTTTCCGTCTGCCTTCAGAATTCCGGTGTTACTTCAACCATCCTCCTGCCCTGCCCCGCCAAGCATACACACAAGCTATCTGTGCTGGCTCTACATAAATTTTCCTCATGAAAATCTGCATAAAATCAACGCTAACAAGCCTCCTTCACGAAAGCCAGCCAAACATCTTTGCGACTACCCATTTGAGTTTATCCATTCAGTCAAGCTGCGCCTTTTCGTCGGCACTTAATGAAACATGGAATACAATTGTGTAACAAGTTCCACGGCTGCAATTCTGCAGACAACTGGAGTTGTTAAGCGCAACCAAGAAATCGACTGAACATTACAAGAATTTGTCTCTTTTGACTAAGCTATGAGCAACACAGCAATACATTTAACTAAGAGTAATTAAATTTCCATGTTTTTTAAGGTTAGTTAGTTAAGGTAAGTAAATTTTGCACGAAAACTAGTTCATTGTAACATTGACCCATATATTTCGGTTATTTGAGAAAACAACAACTAAGCAATTGCAGTTCATGCGTAACTGATACAAATTACGAGCGTCACTTTCAGTTGGCATTCAAATGGATTGCAATCTGTGGGCAGTTATGTAAGGGAAGCTCGCATATGTAGGTGAGGTGATGAACATACCACTGAACTGACCAATCACTAATTGGCAATCAGACTGAGCTGTCATGCAGAGGCAGGCAGGCCCCTTACAGGCCATTGAACATATTCAACATTATGAGAGGCAGAGAGAATACCAATTCTGTTGCAGTCAAAAGCAGCGCTGGGCATTTGGTGTGTGGTAGTGGGCGTGAGAGTGTAGTAGGTGCAGGGCCATGTGCGGATTGTTGACATGGAAACGAACTTAGCTTTAGCTTAAATCATTGCAATACTACAGCAAACTTTGAAGCAGCAGCCATTTTAGACTCTATATATATTTGAACAGTCGTAAACTTTGGGCAATTCAGTCAGATTCTCTAAAGCCATAGGCCAGTTGTTACCTTGAACAAATTGGGAGGGATGCAACTACAAAGTTGACACTTGTACGTATGGTATAGCAGGAGAATCCGCATTCAAGTACCAACAAGCTACGAAGCATGGATAACAAACGACTTTATGTTTATGTAAATCACAAGGAATATACTTACAACGGCATCCGGAGTGCATAATATGATCAACGCCAGTTAAGGGGCCATTTCCGACTGGCGCACATAAACTTTAAAATGTCGACTAAAACAACACAGCAGCACGTCAAAGAACATAAAAATTCCATTTGCAGCCAAACAAGAAAAGTGAGTGAATTGTGAGAATACTGCAAAACCATCCACAGTGCATCAAGTCGACATTGTTAGAGATGTCCAACTGACTGCATTGTTAATAAAATAAACATATATATAGTTTTTTTGTGGCTTAGACATTTGCATTTCCCAGCGACAAAATATTTGCAATGAAGAGCATAAACGAAACAAATCGAAACGATCAAAAAAATAGTTCAATAAGATATAATTTTTATTGAAAAATTCGTGGAAAATATCATTCCATAAAGAAAAACTTCGATTGTTTTATCCAAATCCATCGTAAATATATCAAAATTGAGTAACTCATAGCCCGAATATCCTTTGTGATTCAATTAAATTATTAAATTACTATTTGAAAGCATCCTTTCATTAAATTAATGTTGCAAAAATTAACATTCCATCTAAAAAGAACAGTCTTATTTTAATATATATTTAAATTGTTGACAGGGTTCGCGTTTCTTACCATTGTTACTTGCATCTGGGATGTACAACGTAAAAAGTACGCGCAGATTCGAGCGAGAGTCATATATGTGTGTGTGTATACACAAACGATTGCCTAACTCCACAATAGGGTCCATTTGGATCGAGTTTCCTTTTTCGTTGGTGAATTACTTGTCGAAGATTTGAAATATGGCTTAGTTGCTTAACTCGCTGTTATAAGTTAATAGAGCAGACAAGAACTGTCTTCGGGACGAATTATTTTTCTTATAAAACGCACACAAAAGTTGACAGAATAAAATTGACTGAATTTCACACTTATTTTTCAATGCGTCATTAAGAAAGAGACAATTCTGACAGTAAAAGCAAAAATCTGTGAGCAACATTTTTCAATACCTATCACGTGTCACCTTTATCAAAAGTCAAATGTTTTATTTTTTATTTTCGAAATATTAAACTAATATATACAAAAATTATATGTATTATTAAACAAACGATAAATTTTTAAGCCATAAAAAAATTGCTGTCAATATTTGTTGTTTTATTAACAGAAGTTTGTCAAATTCAACAGTGCAGTTTGAGTACCTAACTCTCTCTTATGCTGCGGTCAACATAACGCCAAAAGAGAGTCGAGCTTGGACCGTCACAGCAGCAATCCGCAGATTTCTGATCGTCCGTCCGTTTGTATGAACGCGTCGATCTCAGAGACTACAAAAGCTAGAGACTGCAGTTTTCGAATAAAAGTTCTCCTATACTATAAACAAAACAAGTTTGTTTCAAATTATCGATGACTTTTCTGGTTTCCGATATACACATGGAATCGATTACAAAAAATATCGAATTTGGAAAAATGTAAAAATGGGGCTTGAAACAATGGGTAACGATAGAACTTTTCTGCAAATTTCGTCCAAATCGGTTAAGAAACAACGGAGATATCAAATTGAATCGATTGAAGTCAGTATACCATAGTCAATTATAAATTTAATATATTTACTGCAACTGGGTTCAGGGTATCCTCTAGTCGGGCTCTCCCGAATTAGCACAATACTCAGCTTCTTGATTTTTCTTCATTGAATGCAAACCCCCGTGCAGTATTTTGCTCATCATTGACTCGTTACATTATGAGCCAAGTGAACTTACTAACATTAAGGCTCAACAAGTTTAAAATTTGATTGACGCACATTCAATTGTTGACGATTTTGATTTCTTGGAAGAAAATGTTAAAGTCAGTGTCAGGCACAGTTGCTGTTATTGTTTTCTAGTCGAGTCATTTTGCTAAGTAAATTGGACAAACATCTGGGACGAAAAATAGCAATACAACTTAAAATTTCTTAGCTTGTCATTTCGACACTTAATATTCCTATTGACAACACTCTTTAGGAAGAATTTAGCTTGTATTGGCTTGTCTTCAAGTCGAACGACCCAGTTTTCATTCAATTATTACAGGTTATATGTTTATAGGTATTTTCTTTTTGTATACTTAAACGGAGTTCCCTAGTTTCTTCAGCAGATTGCCATAAAGTGTGAGCTGAAAGTTACTTGCCGGATTTATTACATATAGTGCGTTGGCTATATATTTTGATGACTCTTAAGTGTAACGGAAAAGTCTCCAAGAAGCAATTTCAAATAGTAGTGTATACGAAACACAAAAGAAAAAAGTTTCATAAAAACTCGAATAATATAAGCAATTACTCGGGTTGTTTCCCATCGAGGCCTTTAACGATGTCTTACTTATTTGTTGAGGCTGAAGCCAAAGCTGATGCTAGAGCTGAACCCAATGCTGCGGTTATTCAATCAATATTGGATTTTACCACAAACACACAGAGATGAAGAAAGACAGAGAGAGAGAGAAAGAAAGAGAGAGATGGAGAGAGTAAATGGGTTGATAAGAGGGGCCGTGGGTGGCACGGACATACGAAAAGAATTTATTGTGAATGTTTTTGGTTTGGTTTGCTGGCCAATCTCAGACGCAGGACCTGAGATAGCAGCAAAAAAAATAAAACAAAATGGCAAAAGACAAAAAAAAAATATAAAGAAGAGAAAAACCAAATTGTCTGTGTGTACAAATAAATAAAATTAAAATGTATACAAACATAAATTATTTAGAGATAATGTACTTGGGGCCACACAGCCAAATACCAAATGCCAAAGATTCAGCTCTTTCAGCTGTGCTTCTTGAGAGCTACTACTAACAATGAGCAGCCGGCCACAAGCCGCAATAAATGCAATAAAAGCAAATTCAATTGGCGGCCATAACGAAATTGAAAATCAAGAAAAAAGAAAATAATAAGCAGAGAGCACAGCCATAGGAGCCAGAAGTCAACCGCAAACAAAGACAAATAAGCAAAGCTCCGAAAACCGAATTTCAAATAAATCACCAAAAATGTGCGGCAAAATGTGAAACTTGGCCAAAAACGGGGTCGAAATGAATGAAATATGTTTTGGCCTTTATTTTTCTATCTTTGTGTGTGTGCTCTGCTTTCAGTTTGTTGATTTTCTGCTTTGGTGAGCGCCACTTCAAGCACTTCACCTGACCAACTGCATAGCTAGACATTGTCAGAAATTTATGAAATTACTCGAAAATGTATTGGCCAAAAAGTGTTGACGTCATTAAATGCTGAGTTGTTATATAACCTCAGGTTATCATTCATTATTATGTTCGGTCAAGCTAAAGGCAATATTTTTTGTTGTTGTGAGTAATGCACCAAATACAAGCTAAGCACATTTTATTTGTTTAATGTGCAACCAACAAAAACATTATTTTGAATGCTTTTTGCATGTTTGAGTTGAGGTAAGAACTAAATAAGCTTATTTACAATACCCTTTGCCATAAAATGTGGTCTTAACTACCCGTTAAAACATTTTGATGCACTAAAATATATTTATATTGTAAAATATAGTGTAAAATAATAAAGTCAATCATATTATTTAAAACAAAATGTCTACTAAATTAATATTTAATAAAAGTTTGGTTAAAGTTATTGTTTTATATTCGAAATTTTAAATAAGATAATAGAGAATTTCTTTCAGCTTACAGGGTATTTACAAGCTGAATTTATTTTTGTCTGCTCCTTGCATTAAACCATTTCAACTTACTTTTGTAGAGCGTTACCGAAAAACTTATTTAAATGCAAAGTAGATGCACTCAATTGTTGCTGCTACAATAAAGACACAGTTTCCGAACGAAATTTTAGACTTATCAAAATTCGGTGCATTTGCATTGTGCATTTGACGAATTATATTTCAGAGTAGCAAAATAAAACATAAATTTTGCTAGATATATTCCTTGTAAAATATCTAACGCAATTGCAAAGAAATATAATAGTATTATTTAATAAATAAATTCGAATTGAAATGTTTTCAAAACAAATCTTAATTAATTACTCATAATAAAATGAATAAGTAAAACATATAATCCGGTTAGGTATTAAGTTATAATTTAAAGTGCATTAATATTGCAAATGACTTCAATTTTATATTAGTTATAATCACTTCATATAACTGTAGTGCATTGAAGCAATTCTTTAATATTAGATATTTTTGAGGATAGACGTAACCTAAATGTGTGCTCGTAATTCGTATTTATTTAGTGGAAATGACATATGTACGTATAAATACTTGACGACAACTTTTTACGAAGCGCTCAGGCTGAAATCTGTCGCAATTTCTTTTTAACTTATTTATTTTTGTTATTGTTGTTGCTGTGTTAGTTAGTTTGACAGCCTTGGGCTGTGGTTTTCTGGTTTCCTGTTGCTGTTGGTTGTCAAACTAAAAACGAAGTACTTGCCAAGTTCATAAAATATTCAGCTACACTTAAGTCAGTAGCCAGGAGTAAAACTGGCGCTAAGAAGTTGCCTTGCCTGCAATCATGCAACGAGTATTTGCCCAGCAGCACCTTGACTTTAAAGTGGAGTCCAGTCAAGCAGGAGTCCTGTCTTCCTACCTTCCTTGTCAGCTTGTGGCAAAGGCCGGAAAAGGAAATCATTGCATTGCCAAATGGTAGATTAAAACGGTGTTAAGTTGCGCCCCGCCACAGTTGCCACTTGCGGGCACCAAAGTGCTTCAACTTACACAAAGAACATGAATAAGCTGCTCACGCGGAATAAACGTGAATGGAGTATGAGATACTAAGCTGTTGACACAGACAGAAATTATTTTGATATGATTATTTTTATTTGTTTAATGTATTGGATGAGACATTTATATGGTTAAGACTCGTCAAATAAGTGACGTTTTAGTTTTATGTGGCATGCAATATAAATGCCTAACGCCAAGGCTTGAATAGAAATCGAGTCTAAGGGCAGCAACACCTTCAGCTGCCACAAACAGCACGAAATGCTGTTGAAGGCCATGTTTAGCAAAACATAAAGAACAAGAACAACACACACATACAACAACAACAACAACGATGAGGACAACATGAATGCAAAACGTCGTCGGCATTCGGTTGTGTAAACATTTTAATTTCAGCTGCAAACAAATGCGCAGCAGCCGCAGCCTCAGTCTTAGCCGCAGCAAAAGCAGCAACAGCAACAACCTCAAAAACAACATGCTCCATGTGGACCATGGTCGCCCAATCCCACTGCATTGTCGACTATCCCTCTGTTGTATCTGTGGCTGTTGTATGTTTGTATTTAGTAGAAGGCATGCGGGCAGCCATCAAGACGATGATTGCAGCTACATATGTGGACTGTGTGGATAACCGTATTTAAATTTCCTGCCTCAATTTCAGTGCTTACACAAATGGCAATGCATACAAGCAATTCGAGTAAACCTTGGATTTGATGCGTTTGTGTATGAAACAGTTTGACTAATTATGCAAACATATCTGAATTTGAGAATAGCGGAGAACTGCGATCATATAAAGTAACTGTTTGTTCAGGTACAACCATCGTATTAGTTGTAATTGAAGTGGTAAAGCAAGAATGAATGCAAGAAAATATTTTTCATATTTATGTAAAGATTTGTTTATTTTTAAACATTAAGTTTTTAAGTAAGTATCTGCTAAGTGATTATTATACTTTTTTTTCGAAAACAGAATATATCAAATTAATTCCAAAGATTCATCGCCCGCCCCAAACTCACGCAATCATCGTTAGCAGAATGGCACAGTTTATGAAATCTAAGCTTTTTGTACATTTTAGCTGCAGTCCCCAAATGCCGTTTACGTTGGGCTCACTGACAAACGAACAAGCACACAAACACACACACATACATGCTGGCAATAGGAATATGTTTTTGTTCAGTTTATGGCCCTTTTATGCTGCCATAAACACCAACACCCCTTAAAAACCCTCACCTTAACACGCCTTATGCACCATTACTGCACTCGCCAAAATGTACAAAAAAAAAAGCCAGAAGGAAAGAAAGAAGAACAAACAGCGAAAAGCAACTGAGAACCATATTTAGTTCCAACACACAAACACACACAGTCTCATATATAATAGCGTTTATTTGTACATAAGTATAGACATCCACATGTACATATATATATCATTCATAAGTGTATATATTCATATTCATAGCATAGGGAGAGAATGCATTCAAGCTTTTTGTGCATAAAATGGCAGATATGCATTTCAAGGATACAGTTACAAAGCTATATGGCTGCCAGAGTCCTGTTGAAGCTCTCAGCTAAAAAGATGAAAGTTTTTTTTTTAACATTTTTCACATTGCATACTTCGCGCAATTAATTTCACAACAAATTCAAATTTACCAACTGGAAAAACAGCAACAAAAACAACCAACTCATAAAGACACAAATAAAAACATTTGGCGTTCGCCTTCATTTGCCTGACAGTTTATTATTTTTAATGAGGCATATTATATGAGTAATCAGGCCCAACACACACACACACACACAAACACTCATACAGCTGAACACCCCCGGCCGTCTGTGACGTTCATGTCGGATATGCCAGTTACGAGTGTTGGCTGCCATTGAGCGTTGATTTTGACAGCAATAATACAAAATATGAAAAAAGTAAACATACATAAAATCAGAAAAAAAATGACACTTTCATTAAAATATTACAAAAAAGAGCCTTGCATATTATACATCCCTTTATCCTTTGCCATCTGGCATGTAGTTCATGGCATTGCATTAATGAAAACAATTATGTTAAGGTTTTTCCAACTTTTTATGACTGATGGAGTTAGAGTAAAAATCAGTGCTCTATAAGGGAATGCATACTAAATGTAAATATGAATGCAGATACAGTCGAACTTCCATATGAAAAACTTCGTTATAGCGAAATTTCGTTATATAGAACGGTTTTTTGACTGAATCAAACTGCAGGGTTCTGATTGTTGACTTCGTTGTATAGAAAACTCGTTACACGGAAGTTCGTTACATGGAAGCTCGACTGTATGTGTTTTCAATGTTAATATTAATGATTTGTAGGGCTTCGAATATTTATCTGCACATTTTAAATTTAAATTATTAATGTTTATTACAAGGCAAAAATGAACAAAACTTTTTTTTTAAACGCAATTGATTATAATTATTAATTTTTTTTTAATTTACAACAAAAACATAATTTGAGGCTGATCTCTTCGTGAACTCAACTTTAAATAGTTACATACGTCAGTCCACCTGTTCATAGACTATAGCAATAGTTATCTTATCAGACTCCCAATTCCAAACGCAAGACAACACTGCATAATTTCATAATTTATTTGACATTTGTGTGTGTTATAGAATAGATATAAGACATAAGGACAGCAAGGCATGGTAGGGTGGTTGCAGCTGCAGCTGGAGTGCTAAAGAGTTGTGCTTTGTATGCATAGCAAAGGTTTCACACCATAAATTAATTCACAATGTGGCATTAGGTCTCTTTGGAAGAGTACGATGACATTTATTATAATTTAGCATATACATATGTGCAAAAGAAAGCAAACACAAAAGCGAAACGAGGCGCATTGTGAAGCCAGACAGGCTTAATTTGCAAAATATATTCATAATACATATTTGGAAAAGTGCACTGAAAATAAAAAAATAAACATAAACAAACAAAGAGGAGTTTAGGATCAAACTGACATAAAATTTACATTTTAATGTTAAGAGTTTTGGTTTAAGTCAGTAAAATGTGCATTTAATCCCATTCCCCACCAAATTTCTTGCAGTGAAGTCTGTTCTAGCTGCATGTTTGATGTGGTTACACAGTAAAACAGAATATAATATGCCCGTTAACATGACGCACGCACGCACACAATCAAGGGTCTCCTGCAATTTGATACTGTACAAACAATTCGAGTCCGGGTCAAAAACAAAACCAACGCAAAGGGCGACCCATAGCCAAGACTATGGCATCTTGGATGAATCCCGAGCCGTGGCTGCTGTGTGACTATTATCCTTTGACCGCTGTCGTATGACTAACCCAAACCATAAATTGGCTAAATAGTCACGCAACATGCCAGCCGCCTGACAGCCAAGTAAACTAAGCCTGACCGTCAATATGAATGTGGTTGTGCTATGCATCCGGTCTAAAGTAACTCTGTTAGTGTGTGTGTGTGTGTGTGTGTGTGTGTGGTACCCCTAATCAATTTATCACTTGAACAGCGACAAGCGAATCGCTTGCACTGTGTGTCCTTTGGCACTGCGAATGTGCTGTTCTGTGGTCCTTTCGGAGAATTTTGGGAGCGGTTGTTTTGAGGTTAGGGATCAGTGCTCAGCTGTAGGGAAAATATGTAAAAACAGCTATAATCGCCACATTCGCTGCTATATTCTCTTCCAAATGCTCAAAAATTACTTAAATTTATTTAAAGTTAGATTATTAGAAGTAGTTTAAAAAAAACTTTAAGCTAAAAAAATGTATAGACAAGCATTAAAACGGTTACAATAAAAAATGCAAGTTTGAAAAACGTTAAAAGTAATTTTCGTAATAGGAGAAGTCTTTTAGCGTTACATAACTCTTGACAATTCTATAAAACACTGCAAGAGTATTCATATACATATATAGATGTATAAATTTTTGCCATGCCATTAGAACATTTATAAACAAAGGGATATTAGTGCCAAGCGCTTGTTTGCGCCACATGACGACAGCAGCCGTTGGTCCAGCGATTATGGGAGGGTAAAAAAGGAATTGTTTTCGTGGGAAGTTGCTGAAAACTGTTGGTCACAAACTCGCACACACACACACACACACACCGACACATGTGGCAAGGTATTAGGGCGTACGTTATGAGGCTCATTGAATGTGTCGCAAAAGATTTAATGGACCATGCAGTTAGAGAGAGAGAGAGAGCGGGCGAGCGAGAGCAAGAGAGATCCTGGTCATATAGGTAAAATATGCAACAGAAATATATTTAAGGAGCCCAGGACATATGAGCAGTAACAGCACACAGACTCTGATGGCCGCTGACCAAACACACAATAAATCATATATATGCCCGACGCTCTATGGCATTTTTGGTTTATTGATATTGTAGTCATAAAATAAAATGTGCTTGTTTATTCTTCCCCTCTAACCAAAGCAACCATCCACATAAATATTAATCAAATTTATACGCTGAGCTCCTTTTGCTCACATACTTATCTTCGCAAGAAATTGATCATGTGAACGAAAGTTTTGCACAGCTTATTGACCTGCAGCTGCTTTGCCGAACAAGGAAAGTTTCTTTTTTTCACAATTTGCTGAGCGATAATGTTAGCCAAAGTCCTGCCCATGGCCAAATTATGTTAATTTGCTTTCAGACAGACTCTCTGGCAGTTTGAGAGAGCGAAAGATAGTTCAATAAACTTTGTAGCTTGATGTCAAAAACTTAGCTCATAACTAATGCAAAGATTGTTATGAGAGCAGCTTTTAGAGAGCTTTAGCTTTCAGCTTTCACTGGCAGATTAAGTATACATCATGACAATCAAGCGGAAACAGTCACTTTTTAAGGAAGTTGGGGGATAGAGTTAGGTAAGTAACTGAGACTGTCGTGCATGCCACATGAGTCACATATCAAATCGCATTTTGAGGCATTTAGCCAGGACGAAAAACGACTGCAACAAATCAACTAAGTGAATGCCAAGTGGTCGGTTGGCCGTGCCAGTTAGCTGTTTGACAAATTGCCACTCAGCTTTATGGCTAGCCAAAGGGCAACAACAGTTAAGAGATGTGGGGGGTGTAGGAAGTGGCCAACGCCAAGGCGTTTGTTTATTTGGTTTTCATGTCGCGCATGTTAAATGCAAATTATTCAAAATGCCTTGCGGAAAAGCTTTCTGAGGCACCCCGCAAACTCAACACACAAACATTCGCACATTTTCACATGTTGACCTTTTTGGCGAGATCCGGCAACGCCGTCGCCACTGCCGCCTTCATTGGAGCGTGTAATTTGTGACATTTTGTTTTGCTCAGCTACGTTTTAACAAATAAGCTTCACGCGATTATGCAAATTTCCAAGTTGTGTAGTTGTTTTCTCTCTCTCTCTCTCTCTTCTCGCCGCCAACAAGAGTGCAGCCAGAAAATGCGAGGTTCCTTCGTTTTATAGCTCTCTCGTTCTTACTCTCGAAAGGTCACTTAACAACCTCTTGGTGGGTCCGTGGACCGTCTGGCAGCACAGAGATTTGTATAAATAAATTAGATTTCGCTTATTGTATGAACATTCGCATGTAATACGAAATTCCAAGTTTATTTTCATGGACTTTGAGTAGGATAATGGAAAAAGTGCCAACGCAGGAGAAAAACGAATTTTTCTTATCTCAAATGGGTGTTTTGGTAAACTTTGATATGTCTTATGCAAAACACTTTCTTTGTGTGATTGAAATAGATGATTCGCTTATCAAATAGCAATACCTTAATTAGATAATTGTAAAAAGCTTATAGATTATATAGCATTTTGGATACCTTAAAACTATTTATGACAGCCTTGATTTTGAACTCACCCAAATACGATAACTAGAAGTGTAAGATATAATTTCAATCATTAAAAAATCTAAAAATAAAATATATAATTATTAGAAGGGTTACGAACCTGAGCTCTCTTGTCCATTAAGCGGATGCCTCAGCCATTGCGGTGTTGCCGAACACATATCATATCCACTAGATGATGAAAAAAACCGGATAGTTTGGGACAGGAAGTAAGATTTGAAAACGGAGCATTCTGAATCCTAAAATGAAGAGTATTAGAATTAGTATATGGTTGGTATTGAATGGAACATTTTATTATAAATATTTATTTTTGAACAAGAATATCAAGAATCATTTTAAAGTGCACTCATTTTGATTTTTATATGTTTAATGTTCATTTTGCTGTTGAACTATGATTTTAGTTGAATAAAAATCGTTTATATCTTAAACCAGCTTATTAAAATTAAACATTTTTATTGTTGACTTTCCCTTCTTTTATGTTTAATGTTGATTTGTTAAGAACATGAAAATACTTTAAATGTTTTGGTTCCGCTTTATGCAAACATGTGCATTTCTTTAAAGTACTCAAGTCTAATTAATCATTTGTTTTAAATAAAGAAACAGACTGTCATTTAAACATAATCTTTGTGTCTACATCATATATATAGCTATCCTTTTGTTGTTGCTACTGGTGGTAGTCCGACCATGGCCATCTGTGTTATGTGCATTTGATATATTTCTTAATAAAAATATCACGAAAGCTCCCACACAATGCCACGTGGAGTCAGGCAGCAGGCCAGGAGAAGTTGGAGGCGGCAACTCATGTGTCGCACGTTGAAATGAGAAATGATCAAAGTGAGTGTTTGGCTAGAAAACTGCAGATGCTGCAACAAACAACAGCAGCGCCAGCTGTTGCCCAGTGGGTGGAAGTGTGTGTGTGTGTTGCTAGCTGTCCAAGGGTGCCAACTGGGACATCATCAGTTGCTTCTTGCAATATTCAGCAGATCCAAGCAGATGTGCCTGTCTGAAACTGTGTGTGTCCACTCAGTTAATGCACACCAAAACTGAAACTGCAGCAGCAGCAGTAGCACGGCTCAAGCTCATATGTTGCAGCCAAAGTAATCAGCAAGTCAGCCAACTGGGGAGATGAACACACACAAACAGAACACCAACCAAAGCCAAGTAATTAGTTGCTGTGCATTGATTTTTATGCGGTGACATTGCTGCCGCCTTTTGTTGTCTGCGTGCCTAATTTGCCATGACAAATTGTTAATATGTCAAAGTGCTGACAACATCAACAATTCAGAACAGCAAATAATAAAGCGATTGATGACAAAGTTGAAGCCGTCGGCAACTTGAAGCCGACCATATTTATGATAATAAAAGCCATAGATATGGCTTTGTCTGCTAAGCGCTTTTAAATACGCCCATGATTAAGACTCTACTGCGCGTTCATTGAAAGCATATAATAAGTATACGCCGCGTTTGCCATGTGCTTAAATCATTTCAACACCAATTTAAGATACATCCGATGACAAAACCACTCAAATGCCATCTCATTTGAAGCAACTGGGCACCTGCTCATAAATTTTACACTCCATCCGCATACAATTCTCATTCCTAACACTTACGTTATGCCTTTTTTCATAATATAGACACTCAAACATTCGCGAAGGCTCAAAACACTCCAAACAATTACTTAAACGAAAATGATATGAGCACAAATTGTATCGTCAGTTTATTCATAAAAAATATGTATGAATGTCTAAACACTTAAATACTTTTTATTACTTTGCGTACAACGTAGAGTTAGAGGTTATAAAAGACGCTTAAAGTGAAGGAGTAAATGTACTGAATCCGTATCCATTGTCGGTACTGACATGGCTACAATTTTTTAGGTAGAATAACGACGAATTAAAGGGAAAACTGAGCCCAGAAAATCGCCAAAAAAGATATGTAAACAAATAAACAAAATTCAGGGGTGGTTTTTGAATGCTCATTTAGGAATTAATAATTTGCGATAATTTAAAAATATTTTTAGTTTAAGATATACGAATAATAAAAGACTTAAGCATACACATAAATTTTTAAGTATTTAACAGTTCCCAGTAAACTGCATTGTATCAATTTCCTAAACATCTGATGCATACTCTTAATTGTCCTAGCTAACGATATGCCAATAAATTGATATCAAAAGACAATGAATATATTATATGCTTCATTCAATTCAATTCATTTAAATTTTATTGCCAAACGGCTATAGGATTCAATGTTAACAATACATAATGATCACAAGTTTATATCTCATCTTGATAGCTTTGTGCAGCTGGTTTGTGTCCAAAAAAACAAGAAGGAAAACAGAACCTCACTCATGATGTGGTCAAAATAAAGAACGCAATAAAATCAAGCTAGCACAATTGGCAATGTTTCAAGGCACAAAGAGAGCCATTAACTAAATGCAGATGCCACAAAGTCTAATTATTTTACTTCTGTTGCTCGATAATTTCTTTGATGAGTCATGCACTTGGGTGTAATGAGCGACAAAATAACGCAAATTAAATTAGACCTTGTTTGCAAGAGTTTTCATAGAGCACAAACAGCTATTAAATTTCAGCAATAAAACTTAAATATATGGTAAATGTTATCATAATTTTATGCTACATGCAAATACTTTCAACAGTAATGATAATAATAGTCAACTGAAGTAACATTTGTGACCTACTTTCGTCCTTCCTTCGAATCTACTACCCAAATGTTTTTACGCCATTTTGCCACTAAAATTTTTTTTAATACTTCTTCCATTTATATAAATTTTTTTGCTGTGGCAATTTGCGCAGTTGCACGGTGAAATTTAATTTGTTTTGTGCATTTGCTGGAGGCGTTTGTGTGTCATGCATTTTTACACCTTAATTTGCAGCTAATTTGCATATTATTTATACATGTGAGTATTCGCTTGTTGCACAGTTTCCATTGCAGTTGCATTTGTCTCAGCATTTTATTTATTTATGTGTAAATTTCATTTTTATTTATTTTTTGTTCATGTGGAAATTATTTTACTCACAGCTATATTTATTTTGGGGCAGCAACAACAATAAAGGTTAACTTTTTTGCATTGAATACTTACCGAATTTCAACTAAAAGTATTTTAAATGGGTCAGTTAAACAATTAAATGTTTGAAATATGTATTTTTGTCAGCACAATAAATTCCACACATTTACTTTTTAGTATTTTCTAAAACTAGTTGATGTAATTACTTTTCTGCCAAATATGTTTTTGTAAAACACATCTCGGCCACATTTCCCAAATGAAACAACAATTATTTGTTTTATTTATTTTTGTTTTGTACAATATCAATGTCAATACTAATATAGTTAATGCTACATACATACTGTAAATACTCGTATATGTACAGTTTAATAAACATACATATTAATTTAATTAACTGCAATTTGGATCGTAACGGAATTTTATTTGTTTATCTAAAATAAAGTTATAGAATTTATGTTAGCCTAAAACGGAACCGCATTGAATTGTGTTTTGATTTTGTACTTGCCGATTTAAAAAAAAAAAAGAAAAGAAATTTCTTGATGACTAGCTATTACATACATAAACTTGTGAGTGGGTTCCATTAATGTATGCATACAATTGGTTCCAGGACGACGAACAAGTTACTCCTCGATTATTCTTCACTTTCCTAATTCCTATCTATATTAAGAGACAAACTCAATTTACAGTTTTAGAGGCACCCATTGCCCCAGCACCCGCACCAGGGTATCTTGCCACCCGTATTCGAGCTTATTGAGATCTTGCGCCGATTGGAACGCATGCTGAAGCTCGTAGAGGATTCGCGGGAAGAGCCAAAGCTGTTGGAGTTGCGATCGGAAAGGGAGGTGACCGTCTCATGATTGCTATCCTGATGGGAATGATGGCTGTGATGCGGATTGCTGCTAATCAAACTGCTATGCTGATGGTGATGCGTATGATGATGATGATGGCCACCACTCGAATTGCTTATGCGATGAGCGTTGTGAACGGTGCCCTCAGAGTGACGTCGCGAACATTTTGTGCGGCTAACTGTGGCTGTGGCTGTGGCTGCCATTGGCGCCGGATCGCTACTCTCCTTGCGATGATGGTGGTGATGGGTGGTGCTGGGCGGAGCTGAGGACGTGGCCGCCACCTCGGCATGTCCAGCTGTCATTGTATTGCTGTTGGTGCGTCGGCGTGATGAATGTGGTGAACTGGGCGTACTGTGGCTTATCTGCCTGAAAGCCTTTACACTCGGGTGTTGTAAAACCATTGCTGCAGCACTGGTTAAATCGATACAACTGGCTGTTGCTGTGGGCAGACTGCTGGGTGCAGATGTTACAACTGTGCCATTTACCACAGCCTGCTGTTCCTCACCACATACAATGGAAACGCGACGCGCCTTGCGCTTGGCAGCCTCATCATCCTGTTCAAAAAATCAAAGCCATAGAGTGAGAGAAAAAGTTGTAATTAACATGAAAGTGGAGCCATAAACGGCAAGCTGAAAGCTTACAAATATTTGACGAACAGAGCTAATATTTAAATTTAATTTTAAGTTTAAGCTGTTAGTTAAACTTGAAGGAAAAGTGTGGAGTTCTTTGCCAGGCAATTCTAAACTAAAGCAATGAAAAGGTGTATAAAGAATATAAAAAAAAAACTCTGTACCGACCAGTGGATCAGATCCTTCAACCGCTGCCTCATTGCCAGCAGCCACCTCCACATCCAAAGAACGCGTCAGTTGTGATGGTGATGAAGAAAAGATTGCTCTTTTGGACGCCGCCGCCGAGGCGATAGATTTGTATAGGTGGCTTTTATTTGGAGCAATTCCAACTGGCGGTGCTGGTGGTGGCTCAGTGGGCTGCGCTGGACGGCGAGCTGGTGGCAGCGGAGGTGGTGGTTTGGCAGGTAGATTAGGCTTAACACTAATTGGTGGCTTTTGGCTCAATGCTGACTGCTGTTGCACCACGGCCGCCTGATTGAGTTGCTCAAAGCCGAGATAGCTGCACTTCTCCGGGAATGGTGCCATGGGATCGGGCATGTGTGGTGCCGGACTATCTGTGTGTTCGCGTTCCAAAGAACGCGTTCGACTTGAGAGCTTATGCATGCTGTTGGCATCGTGGGCATAGTTCGCCGCAGTTGCTATTCCCGTTGTGGCTGTTCCATTCGAGATTTCCGGATTTGAGCCTTCGTATTGCAGATAGAGATTCATTTCGGAGCGATAGGGTTTCTTAGTGTCATCCTTGTTATTGGTTTGATCATTTGAAGATACGATATTATCGCGTGATTTACTCTTTTCTAATTGTATGGCCAGAATATCCTCGGAAATTGTCTCGATGTCGTTAAGTATGGACTCCAAATTCACTGAATCCGTCTGTGAAAAATAAAAATCTTTGAGTTACTAATGTTACATTAATTACAATTAAGGGCAGGGCTATGAATAAATTTAGAGCTTGAAATATTTGTCTTTAAAGTGATAACAACAAAAATTAATACACCGATAAAAACCACTAAGGTATATTCTTAAAATACTAAAAAACTACGAAGAATACTTAAAAAATACTCAAAACATTTAAAGATTGCTCTACTATTCTGAGACATAAACGTTTAAAATAGTATTTACAGACATTCAACTCCAAAATTGTTTGTTTAACATGAAAACAAATTTTTTTAAATAATATATAGATTAATAAAAGGTATGGATAATCTAAAAATATTTTGATTTAAATTAAATTATTTGAATTACACGAGATGATGAAAGAGTTTTATTGAGAGGAATAAAAAATGAAACAGTTTTTAAGAGTAAATTGAAAATGAAGTTTGATTTTGCATACTTAAAATTTGCCATAAATCTTAAAAGAATATACTATTTTGAAACAGTATATAAATTATACTCTTAGGGCTCGCACATACACATTCACACAAAGTAAGACCATGAAATGGAGAGATTTATGTATGAGGATTTTAATCAACAAAATTACGACACATATTGTATTCAAAAATACTTTTTAATCCAGCTAGATAACCTCCGAAATAAAATTGAAATGAAGTTCTAAAAAGAAACGATGAAACAACGATTTGGGAATTTTCAAGCCAAACGATTGACTGATGATCCGTTGAATTGCAGATCCCCTCACCTGACTGCCAATATCCACAATGCTGGCAGCAATGGCAGCAGAGGATGGCTTACAACTGCCGGCAGATGCGGTTAGCTTTGTGGGCAAACGAAGTGGCGATGTGGTTGTCTTTGTGGTATTTGTTGTCACAGTCATCACGGGCTGTGTTAGAGCAGTTGCCGAGATGCAGCGGCTGTGGCAGCATTTTTGTGCGGTTGCATAGACGGGCTCCACAGAGCCACGGTACAGTGGCAACGGAGATGGGGGCGCCGATGATGCTGATCGCACAGCTGAAGCTGAAGCAGCAGCAGCAGCGGCAAGCGCAGCAGCATAAAGGTCAACCACGCTGGTAGCACAAGCATTGACCTCAGCAGCACCCTCACCGATACCAGCGCCCAAGCCAACGGCAGCAGCCACATTTACCACCGCCCGATGCAGCGAGCAATGCTCCCGATGCTGGGCGGGTAAAGGGGGTGACTGCCGCTGCTGGGCATGACGATGCTGTCGGTGCTGCTGGTGGTGCAGCTGGCAACGTGAACGCGAGCGATGATGCGGACTTACGTGTGGTGAGATCCTGGGGCAGGGACGCTGATATGGTGTGGCAAGTGCATTATTCACAAATATATCCGGAGGCTCGCGCATTGGTGCAGCCGTCTCCAACGCAGGCGGTGGTGAACCTGGCGGCAATGAATCCTGTCCACGATTTGCCAGCTCTGTGTCGATCCTGAGGCGTGACTTCATTGGAGCAAAGAAGTGCTTGGGGCTGTTGAGCGCTTGATGCGTTGCATTTGTGGTTATGGCAACGGTCTCAATGTTGCCTCCGCCCCCGACAGCTGTCGATGTTGGGACATTCAAAGCTATCCGAGGCATAGCCTGTAGCGTCGTTGCTGGTGGCACAAATGTAGTCAGCGGTTGTGGGGGCGGGGAGCGAGATGGCGACGATGGATTCGAGTATTTGCGCTGTGAGAATGGTGACTGCAGATTATAATCCCAGCCATTCGTATGCTTCATGGTCATGCCAGTGGTTGTGCTGGAACTGGTGCCCAATTCAGGTGTGGGTGTCAGAACTGCAAAAGCATAGATGCATATATCATGTATGTATAATAAATGATAAAAGATAAACTTTTGTCTCTCAAATCATATTTGATATACCTACACAATATATTGATACTCACTCTGATTGTGGCCCATATGCTGCGATAGTATGTTCTCAAAGTAGGAAAGTGGTGGAACCGTTGCTTGCAAATCATTTAGTTGATTGGCCACCAGCTCAACGGGCGTCAGGGGCGTTAAGGGAGCCACCAGGCTGCGCAGGGTGCTCTGCGAGCCATTCAAATCGCGATTGCAAATCATGAGATGATGCTCTGGCTGCTGCGACAGCATCATTTCCGGATTGCTAAGCGTCTCCTCCGACACCACCGACAGATGGTCAAATTGCATTGGTTGACTATCCTGAGACTTAGCTGGTGCGTTGCATTCCAGAGAATTGGCCCTGGACTCCGCTGCTGGCAGTGGTGGTTTAACTGATGCACATGAGCCACCCTCCTGGCAGCACTCATCGCTGCAGTGACCATCGTCCTCACAGCGACACGTATCACATGAGTCAGAGTCCTGAAATTGTATGAAGATATGGTGATTCTGTTGACATTTTTTTGTTTAAACTCACATCACTGTTTCCATCACAACCTGCGCTGGCTCTGCCGCCACCGCTACAGCGCCGACCGCTGCTTCCGCTTCCCCGACAGCCACCATACTCGTGTTCACTTAACTTCGCCTTGAATCTCTTATTGAGCCGGTCGCATTCGTCACGCAGCGTCCAAATCTCGCGACGCAGGTGCTCATTTTCACGGCGTAAACGTTTGATATCCGATTGACCTGAAGTTTCAAAGAAAACCGTGTCATGTTAATACAGTTTTAGTTACAGCCGAACGTTATGTTAAGAACACTACTAAAATATAATTTGAAAAATAATAACCAGCTAGAAGGAAGATTTTAAAAGTGGTCAAAGTAATTTCCTATTACAATGAATCAACAGACGTAAAAGTTGTTTAGATCTTCCCATAACATAAAATTTCTGAAAATAATATATCTCAATGTTTAAATCATTTTGAATTTCATTTAAACCATTTAAAGTCTCTAGTCGGGAAAGATCCCTAGGATTACAATTAATGTTAATGCTAAGAAAAAAAAAAAAAAAACACATCTACAGCAATTGGACATTTTTTTTTTTTTTTTGGGCATTTTTTGAGATTATCTATTGTTATTCTTTGGCTTATCGTTTAACTCTCAACCTTAAGCACATGGACACATACTTTGACACGCAATGCTCGCGGGCTGGTCACCTTTAATCTCTTTGTTTACATTTATTTATCTTATGTTTTGGCAACGAAAACAATATTTTAAAAAGCCCAAATATATATTCATTTCTGTATTAATAAATAGAAACATATATGTATGAATTTTTCTTATCTACTCATATACATAAATATTTTAATAATTCTTTTAGATTTGCGATTTATGCATATGTTCTTAGCTTCTTGTGTCTTTTTAATTGGAATTTTGATGTTTTACTTAAAAATTTATTCATTTCTTGTTTATCGCAACATAAATGAGATCTTTACGAAACATTTTCAAATTCGAAAATCTTTTTGAATTTTTTATTCATTTTTCTTTTTACGTTTGAGTATTTTAATTTTGGCTATAAGGTGTTTCGTTTAATTGATTGTTTTATATTTACCTCGCTCTACTTCCGCATTTATGTTGATTGTGCGCAGCCTGAGTTCTTCATTTTCGTATATCATGCCACGTGATGACTTTCTGTCCAACCTGTAAATAGTTTGAGACAATTGTGAGAAGGTCTTGCATAGTCTTTATTACAAAAAATATATATATGTGTTGACGGTATTGCCTTTGATCTGTTAAGGGCTGCCATTGTGATCGAATGCCAAGCAGCATCCTGTTTCTTTTTAGTATGGTTGTCTAGAAAATCTTATCGAAATCTTGATGTAGCCTCAAAGAGTGCTGTAAGTCAACTGAATAGGGTAGATAGTTCCAGTTTTCTCTATGAGTTTTGCCCAATTATAAGGCATTCCGCTAGGTCTGTATTTGAAGGCTTTCAACACTCACCAAACATAAATAAATAATAAAAACGCGACGTAGACAAATAAATATGAACGCCACAGAATTTTTTTTAGCTGGGAGCGCGCCGCATAAAAAACAAACATATCAAGAGCCAAGCAATATTAAACTGGAGGTAATATACCTTAACTATACGGAAAAATACAGAATGAAAAACGCGAACAAGCTATAAATTACATTGGTTTCGAAAATATAAAAACGTGTTTCCTACTAAGTGCTTTTACATATTCAGTATCCAAATACTCTTGAAATAATAATACATGTAACTCATAAGCTGAGGAAAGTATATTTACAAACGTACGTCAACTTTATTTTATAGGCTCATAATCATAAGTTTTCTAATTAAGTTATATTAATTAAAAGACATTCACAAATCCCAAATAATTCCTTAGAGCCTCTGCACATTTTCCATAACTTACGCCGTTTTTTATATGTATTAAAAAAATAATATGCTCGTGTATTTATTTTTGACACTGCTGTCTGAATATTTTTGAAAAACTGCCGACCTGCTGGTCTTTATGCCACCGAACTAAGCATTCTGATACCCTGTAGCTATGTTACTCAATGGGTATGATAAAGTAATGGGTCTGACTTCAAAAGTTAAATCCGTATGAAAATATGTTGGACAGTCAATTGGACATTGAAGCTGACTTTAATATTAAACCAACACCGACACGCTAGAAAGTATTTCTGTTGGGAATAAAAAAGTTTATCATCATATATCACATTCCATATTTTTTGCTAGTTTATCAAAACAAAAAATCATTATTTTGAAATAAATATTATTATAATATGTAAACTCTTTTTGTATTAAGGAAACTGTAAACTCTTAAAGATGCCCAAAGCTCTGACATCCAATAAATTTGGTATGGAAATTGGAAAAATTTGTTAAATAAATATTAAACAGATTTTTTAATTTAGATTTCAACTATAACAAACTTAGTTATCAGGATATATTAGAAAGGCATTCAATGAACTTATTCCAAGCAGTTCCGTTCCGGAACCATAACGATTCAGCCCTGCATTCAAGAATCTTTATTTAGCCGCACGAGTGAGAGAAAGAGCAAAAACAAGATTCAAATTCGTGAGCAAATTGTGCGAATGCGCTCTCAAACCGATAAACTTATGATCGATTGAAAGCGAAACGTTTTGGCAGTTTTATTCATAAAATGCAAAGTTGATATATAGAACAAAAGCCCGAGGCGTATTATAACGAATGCTTGCATTGATTTGCCTGCAATTCGGAATAAACATTGTATAGTCCGTGTTAAATCAAGTTGGACAATGTACATGACTCGATAATAAACAATAAACTTTATTTTTAGGTTATACCGAAAGGCATGAAATGTTTATTTTACGATCGGTAAAGTGTATGAATATTAGAATTCTTAATGGCTTTTAATATTTATCGATAAAATGCACGAGATCCAGATGTTCACAAATAGAAACAAGTGAAAACCATGTAATTTTCTTACTTTGCTGACTTTTCCGAACGCTTATTACCCTTGCGATTGCGATCATTTTGTGTTCGACTGCTTTTCGCGCCTTTCATTTAAAACACATACACAAACACACACTCACTATATAGAAATTAATCAAGTTGTGACACAATTTTAGTTGGGTTTGAGGACGCACCTCCAAACGTACATAAGTCCATGGGACACGCGCGTGCTTAACTTTAGCTCAAATTAATTAGCTAAGTTGTTTAACATTTTTAGCGCACAAATTGGATTTAGGTAATATGAAAAATTAGATAACAAGAGAAAATTGACCGCAGGCAGAGACGAGAAAAATTGCTTTTGGTATTGCAATACCGCACGATTCGGCTATGAACGGAAAACTGACAGTTGGGCGAGATCAGTATTGGTCAAAAACAAACGACTACAACAACAAAACAAAAGCAACAAACGAACGCCAACGATTCGTGGCATTGAATGCCGCCAAGAGCAACAAGCTCTGTCCGTGACGGCCACTGATTCAATTTTTAATAAAAACTAAATTAAAAAAAAAAATAGCAAAATACAATTCAAATACTAGAAGCAAACTGTGTAAAGTTTCATAAAGCAAATGCGGCGACGGGTAAATCTTAAAGGCACTACCAATATCAACAAATCATCTCGTTCTCAATGAAATGTACGCATGCTGCTCAGAGATCAAATATGAAAAGAAAAAACCAGACACAAATCAAAAGTCAAAGACCGATAGTACAATGCTCTTTACATTGTGATTTTACCTTTAATAAAAATTTAAATTCCTAGCATTACTTCCTCAAAAGCTATTGTTTTTATTAAGTAATTAAAAATTGTGTGTTTTATACTTTATTTATTTACTTGAAGTGTTTTTAGTTAAGAATAAAGGGCATCCAATTTCATAATACATTTAATGTGGCCGCATTTTTCAAAGGTATTTCCATGAAATTTAACGTCAGAATCTTGATATTTGACGTAGCGAAAAAGCTTTTACTTTTATCAATGTAAATATAAATGTATTAAGAAGAAACAGTTTATAAACATTTATATACACATTTTTGCAAATTTACATTGTCTACTTGGAATTTTAAGTAGTCAAATTCAAATATGGTATTTATCGTATTTATATTTATATTTTAAGAATTTATTGTTGCAACAATAAAACGTGTGCGATTTATTTTTCAAATATTTGTAGGCCATATGGCACTCGCAATTTTTTAGTTATACTTCTTGTTTGCTTTGATTACATGGAAAATAAATTAAATTTAATCTAGCCAATAATCGGATTGAAAGGTTGGTTTTATTTATTAGAGCAGCAATTGTTATTTTTTGCCGATTTCAATTTGACAAAAAAAAAAATATACATTAATTTATTTTAACAATAAGCAGCAGATAATATTAATTACTAGCCGCACCGCAATTTCAATTAATTTTACAGCTCACGTACTGGATTGAAATGAAATAACATTGTTAATTGTTAAACTACTTTTGTATGTGCATTGTACAATATGGTCTGGTTAATTATTAGCTGGTTGGCATGAGAAAATATACAAAAATAAGTATCTGAAATTGTGTCATGACACTGTCATGGGCCAAAAGTGGTGCAAAATAAAAGTATTCGCCACGCTTACGCAATAGCCAACTACTAATAAATGTCAATGGGGCTCAAGAAAATTATTTGTCAGCTAAAAAAAGATATTAAAATCACCTAAACATCACAGTTCTGCTGAAGGGAAATATTGATTTAAGTCTCACATTTTTCTATTTATAGATTAGATTTTTGGAAGGTCAACAACTCTACCGTTTATTTACTCGTGGGGCTTTTGGCTTTGGCACCTGCATTATACATTGCAATATTTTGGAATGTTGCCAAATTTATACCAATATCTGTTTATGTTTAAATACTAACTAGCTGGCCCTCGACATAGTATTTTTGAAACTTTTTTTTTTTCAAATTGTTAAGTTACCAGCGCCAGCAATAAATAATACTTTCATATTTAATTGTTTATGCAAATGTGTTAAATTAAATTGTTTATAAGCCATTAAAAAATTAGCAGAGGCTATGCGTGCCAATTAATAACTGACAACAAAAATAAAGTACGTCGACAGTTGAATATATTTTTTATGGCTATTAATGCGAAAACTCGTGCCAAATTTTAGATGGGCTAATCGCGTCTGTCATTCTCTTTAGTTGTTTCCATTGTTTACTTTGACATGCATTCGACTCCGACAGTTTAATCTTGCATGATTATAAATAATATTTGTTTTAAGATCGCGTTGAAATGTTTATTTAAGTAATTGTTGTCTTTTTTTTGAGGAAATAATTAATTTGAACTTTAAGATGAGATATAGTTTTAATCATTAGTTTTTACACAACAAAAAAAACGTAATTGATTATTGTTTTCAGAATAAAAAAACTTGATCCAGCCTAAAATGCTCTTAAATTTTTTTTTTTTTTCACTAAAAATAGTAAAAATATCTCGCTGATTTCATAATTATTCATTTCAGTCAATTATTTTTCAAATAAGTCTAAAATGCTCAAAACCGATAATTCAATTACGAAATACTTGCATCAAAATCTAAGTAATCTTTGGGAAAATTTGTAACGTTTACTTTTTTTTAAATTTTCTATAAATTAAAAAAAAATTATTTGGTGCGCATTCAATTATACTAATGTTGGATTTTAAAAAGTCAATCCTTTACCTTAAATTAAATGCAATTTAAGCTGAAAGATTACCAAAATTAAGAATTCTGGGATTGAAGAAGATATAAGAAATTCCGACCTTACGCTATTTTCCTCTAGGTTGCGTTTTAAGTTTGGAAGACTTGAATTGGTTGTTTTTTTAAGTAATGTTAATTTGTCAATGCATAAATTAAGTGGGTTCATTCCGTTTTAACATTGACAAATAGCATGTTTTAAGAGGTTTGATACCTAACCCAAAAGTTTTTGATCTTACTATAATACATTTTTATTTCTTAACGTCTGAGAGCTACGAATGCACGATCTAAGAATTTATGAATGCAAAAATTTTTATTAAATGCAATTATTTTTTACAGTGCAAAAAGCTATAAAATTTTCTAGTATAATTGGCAATCAGAATTTTTAACAAAAATAGATATTATATCTTTAAAATATTTCTTAGATGATATTAATATTTTACATGTTTTTACTTATAAACTCTTCTAAAAGATATATCGGTTGTTAAAGACTCGACTATGCATTCCTTTTATAAGAGATCTAAATCTGAACCAACTGCGCATGATCCTCAAACAAAGCTTTTAAATTTTGTTTTAAGCTTTTTGATAGATTCTCTCTTAGAATTTTAGAGACTGTTTGCAGAGCTTTGCACTGCATGAAAGCTTTTGTGAACACTGATCTTGCGCCAGTTGGCAATTCAAAACGATTTCTTATCAATATATGAACAACGTTTGTAAATGTAAAGTAAATATTATATTTATTGATCGATTATTAAGTTACCTGCTGTTTAGCTTATAGTGTGCATGACGTCTTCGTTCTCGGAGCATAGTCGTGCGTTAGTTTTCCGCATATGAAAGAAAAACCAACAAACAAAACAAAGCAAAAAGGCACATAAAGTAAGAGAGGGAGGGAATAACGAAAGAAAATACAAATCGACACAAAACAAAACAAGAGTAAACAAAAGACAAAAAAACAAAAAAGGCAACAAAAGTTTAGAAAATTATTTTCGTTGCTGTAAATGTGAATTTGAGTATTTCGTTTTGCGTTCGGTTCAGAAATTTTCTAATTCTTTGTTTATAAATTCTCGAGAGCGTGTTTATTTAGATAGAATCAAAGTGTATAAGCGCATGTTAAATATTCGACACGAAAACAAATACAAATTCAGCTCAATGCCAGCAAGTGAGAGATAAATATCTGATATGCAATTTCTTGCAGCTATTGCAGCAGTTATGTGCTGCAGTTCAATGTTCCACAAAACTTTCCAGACACACACGTACAATACATAAAACATAAAAGTTAACGTGTGGCATATTAATAACTACTTTAATATCTTGATGTTTAATGTCATTCCACATTTTATCAAATACTTGTCTGCCTCACACACACACACAATGCCCATGTGACAGCGTAACGATAAACACATCCATACATATGAAAGTATGGATGCATATGTCTACTACGAAGCTACACACACACACTGACATTAACAGACACCGCACAAAGGCTTTTTTTCGAATAGGGCTCCAACCCTGCCAACAACAATAAACGGAAGACAACAGCACGCAGGAGGAATGGAGGATTGGCATTTTATTCAAAGGGTCTGCTAAGGCAATTGATTTATCGATCAAGTTGTCAAGTGCCCATTCTCATCATTCATTACAGTATTTATATGTGTTACATTCGAGAACAGGTTCTTGAGAGTCTCCGACAGCCTCAAAGGCCTGCAGTAGACCATGAGAACTAGCTGAACTAGTTTCATAATGATTTTATTAAAACGGTTTAAGTGTTTGCATAAGGCGTTGCAATAATGTTCGATGTTAAATCAAGACATTTTTTTTACTTATGGAAATAGTAATGTTATTAACCTTAGTATACTATAAAAATTTAAGTCAGAGTGAAGTATATTTTATATTTATATGTTTCGATTAAAACTAATTTCATAGAAATGCGTAGGAACTTTTAATTTCAAAAGTATCCACAAGAATAAATTTCATATTTGATCAGAGTATTCGGTAGTCAAGTACTTAAATACTCAAAATTTATGTATATTTATAAACTTACTCAGTATCGTAATACGAACTCATAAATGTATAAACACACGTATTATAAATGAATGTTTTTGTTTGTTTTCTTTTTTTTTTTTTTGACTTTTTGGATGCGAACGATACAAATAGCTGACAGTAGGTGCAAACGATTCAATTGAATTACAGAAAAATTCGACAAATTACTTTGGACTCTAGGCCATATTATGAATATTTAAAAAATAAGTGGATCATCAATGGAATTTTAAAAATAACGTGGTTCACCGGCGCCGAAAATAAGTGTGCCCGAAACATGCGGATGCGGAATGCGTGTTGACAAATATACAGATGCACATAAAGATACAAACACAAAGAATGAGATAGCAAGAAGCGGAGTGGGGATATCGCAACCGGTACAGGCTAAGCGCGCACAAAATGGAAGACGGATACGTTGTGGCTTGGCAGGCACGCGACTGCTGACTGCACCACTGTGTGTTTGGGGGCAACCACTTTGCTGCCTTCGTCTTTGCATGCCGCACGGCTACAAAATGCGTCGCTCTGTTGTTGCGTTGTGTGTTTTCATGTTAAATAACTGCGTATACATTTTATTTGTTGTTGTTAGGCCTAGCACACAAACGCAGATATGGATACGGTTTGAGATGCATGGGGTGGGTTGTTGTGAGGCAGGCGTTGCAAACGGCATGCCAATTCACTGGCAGAATGTGCGTGCGTTTCCAAGTCAAAATTTACATCCATCCGCTTTAGACAAACTACAAATTGAGAGCAAAACCGAAACACAAGAAGAAAAAAATACACACAAATATCAAAGTTTTTTTGTTTTTTCTTTGTGTGCGTGGCCAAAATGCACAGTCCGGTATTTAACCAAAAAGAGGAGGGAAAAAAGTGTGCTTGTTGGTTTTTGTAATTTTCCATTGGCCTATTGCCCGCTGCAGTTGGCCTCTTTGTCTCTATTTTGTCTGGCACATCAGTTTCTTTTCTTTTTTCAATGCTTGCGCCTGTTTTTTATGCAAAACTTATGAAAAATTGTTTTGAAAACGTTGCCTCTCATAAATAATCATAAAGATCAGTCATAAGGGAGCCCAATCGCATGCAAGTTTTTTATGAGCCGGCAGATTTGATTTTTTAATAGACAACATATGACTTTTATAATGCCAAAGTCTTAAAAGAGGTGAGAACAAAGCGGGTCCAAGACTGTCACTCGAATTGGATCTTTTATACGACTTTATAATTAACTGAATAGTTCTTTTCTTACGACTGAATCCGGATTACTGCAACGCATAAATAAAGAAGAGTATGATTTAAGTTTTTAAATGGAATTCTAAGTCGGCAAACAACTTCCTCTTCAGACAGCTAACTTTTTCCAAACTGATTGCGTTCAGCACTCTTAATGATCTGTGCATTTAATCAAATCATCAACCTTATAATTTATCATTGATACATAGAATTTTTTTCAGTACAGAACTTAAAGTTAATAAGCATTGAATTTTCAAAGTGTTGCTAAATTTGATAAAGAATTTTTTTCATCATCACATAAATTCCTCAAATGCCTTTTGAATATCCGCTTATTGGCGCAATTTTTGTATTTATTTTAAATGTGTCAGTTTTTCTTTTCAACAAATTTAGATTCTTAGCAAAGAAATGTTCTGTTTATATTCCATGGCTGTCTATCTGTGGACACATGTCTAGCCAAAAGGTGAGTGCTAAGATCAGCCAGAATCTATTTTGGAAACGCACTCACACTATGTATCTAACCTCTGAGTCAGCTGTAATGTTGACTAACATTCCAGTTGGCCCCCAAATTTTGAAGTCAAAGTGTTATTTGTTTTTATAAACAAAAAGTTGTACATTTTGGTATAGCCATATGTCGACAATTTGGCTGAATGGCATAGTATTTACAAGTACGGTTAACACTTGCTTGGCCTTTGCCTTTGCTTTTGGCCTTATGTATTTTTTCATTCACCGAGTTATTTTGTAAATAATTTTCAAAAAATAAAATCAATGCGTCACACCGTTTTGGCAGTGCTAATTGAAGCGATCCAACTGAAAGGTATTAAAAACAGCCAAAAGCTGGATGCTTTTCCCTGGAATGCGTTCGAAACTTTAAATACCCTTTAAGTCAAATATAAACAAACAAGATTTTCCCATAATCAGTACAAACCAAAATACAATCTTTTAAGTAAGTTTCGGTTGGAATTTCCAAATGTTGCAACCTCTAATGTTACTCAATAACACTCAAGTCTATTGGTATACTTCTTCTTCTTTCAACAAGGTTTCAGTGACGCTTTTCAGAAGCTTGGATTGTAGCGTCTCATGTCTAACAACGCATTCAATATACCCTATACACAAAAATAAGTATAAATACGCATTTTGGCATTGATTTCCTTTTTGGGCCGGCGATCAAGGTAGCGGAAGCAATATCACTTTAATTATCCAACAATTAGCTTAGCACAAATCGCCAGAAATAAAACCATATGCGAAATTAATGTTGTTGTTAGGGAAAATCGACAGATAAATATTTGTTTTCAGTTTGCCGACGACGCTTTTTATGAGCGCAAATGAAATGAAAATAATAATCATATATCAATCGATTTCAATTTTAATATAAATTCGCTGCTTATTGTACAGACTACATTGATATGAAAATATTTCAACGTTTACGCATTAAAATATGTTTTCATTGATTGCATATATGTACAAACATACATTGTGAAGCATTTGCATAAACGAAATGATTAAAAATATTCGGTTAAAAAATCCATACATCGACAATTCGGGCCTAAAGCTAGAATAAAGTGTTGCCCAACCCAATCAAACTGATTTTTTGTTTTTAAAAATTACTAAAGACAAATTATGCGACCAAACGAACAATCGAAACAGACAATTAATAAGCCGCATAATAAATTCATTGGAAAAATTGTGTGGCCAAAATGTGGAGAAAAATGTTCAGGTTTAAAACCATTTCAAGTTCATTTTATGGCGTAAGTGAAATAAATCTCATGACCCATAATGCTTTTATTCAGTGTTTTGTTCTGCCAACAATTGACGCTTCTGGCAGGCAAACGGCAACCGATTAAATCACAGGTAATGCATTTTATGGCAATTAGTTTTAAAATCTCCGCAATTCATATATTTAAGAACACTATAATGGAGTAATCCAAATGAAAAATATAATAATCCAAATTGAAAGCAATGCAGAAAATCTTATCAAAATATACACCAAAATTACAACGGCTTTTCGAAGGCATTAAGATGAGTTTAATAAACTTTAAACCTGCTTGATTGAGCCAAGTGTTTTTGTGGTAAATAATTCAAATAAATGCGGTTTCTGCCTATGTTCAATATGCGCTTACAGGCTTTAAATGGAATTCCATTTAAGATCTAAACTAAATAAAGACGCTCGAGTAACTGACGCTTTAAAATGTAGTGTGTGAGTGTGTGTTTGTGTGTGTTTGTGTGTGTTCGTACTTTACTATGTTGCAACCTACTTGCTTTAGTTGGCGATGAGCTTTGCGTTGATTTCCGCTGATTATTGTCGCTGTTCTCGCCGTTGCTGCCGCTGGCGCGTCCGCTAATTAAATTGTCATCCAAAGAAATGCCGTCAAGCCAATGCATGACATTATTTCAACTAGTTAGGCACACACAAACACACACACTCACACAACGAGTGAATGAAAGGGATGTTGACAGACAGGTAATTCACATTTCAATTGAGTACAATTGATAACTTGTAAACGTTGACACTGTCACTTTCCGCACAGAAACATTTTCCTTGACTTTTCCATTTGCTTGACGATGCGACAACAATAATAACTGAATTTTACGTTATCTCTCAAGCAACAAGTCGTGTCGCGTTGGCTTTTCTTATATATCTATCTCTTATTTTTCTTGGTGTATTTATTTCTTTTTTTTGTGCTTTGACTTGTGTACTTTTCACTCTAGCTGGGCTTTCAACACGCATACGCTCGCATAATTAGCACATTGCACTTTTAACACTTTAAGCACTTTTGTGGCACTTTTTCTTGTTGTTGTTGTTGTTGTCGTGTTGTTACTTTATTGAGGTGTCGCACACACGCAATTAATTACTGATTTCCAGTGTTGCACACTGTTTGCTGTGATTGCTGCCAACTGTAAACAGCATTTCAATTAAAGCCAAATATTTGTACAGCTAAACAAGGCACAATAAGATACATAAAAAATAAAATAAAATACGCGACGCGATTTTCGATAATGCCTATCGATTTTTTTGCTTCGTATTTTACTGCGACTTGTTGTTGGCTCGCTGGCTAACCGGCTGCTTCTGACTGACACGCCGGACGCTGACCGGGGCACTGGCTGCGAGTGCGACTGCGGCGGCTGTCTCTGTAGCGCATTTCCAATCGTTTCGCACTTTATTGTTTCCATTCGAGTTCGATATTTGTATTTTCTTGTACTTTTGTTATTACTACACACACACACACTTCTATAGTTTGCCTCAATTTATTCTACCTTTTTTTTTTGTGTTTATTTTATACACGTTTCAAATGTTTTCTAGCATTACGCTAGACCCGTATCTTGCTGCATTGCCCTTCTTAATTCATTCTTGAGAGGCTAAAGGGGATCCCAAAAGGCCGACAAACCCGCAGACAGCTCTTTCGCGCATAGTTCTCTGGCCAATTTCGTTTTAGACATGTCGGGACATTAGCATACGTACAAGCATTGAGTGAAACGTTGGCCTACTCGAGCAGCTCCCACACACTATTCTTACCTTTTCTTAGTTCGTTTTATGTAGAATTTAAACAAAATTTGTACACTAATTGCAATTTCTATTCAAATACCTAGATCCTGTTTAATTTCACGTATATTGTTTTTGCTAAGATTAAGATTGGTTTGGAGCGTAAATAATTTTATTATTTGATGCTTAAGACAGCGTAAATTTTCATACAATAGTAATTATAAAGAGTATTATTTCGTTTATTATTATTTGTTTCTTTCCTCATTTTCGGCTTAAGGCTGATAGTTTAAAACCAATTTGATTTGTTAAGATTTGATATTGTAAATCATATTTTGAGAGCGGCAGCCAAATGAAAAACTTCAGCAAAACAAATAAATCAACAAATAAACAAAAATTCAGCGAAAATGATTGAAATTAATGGAAAAACTATTTTAATTGCCATTGCTCAAGGCAAATATATAATGAAATCGATTAAAACGTGTAATTTATTACATAAAGAAAAAACCCAAAAATACTTTGTTGCATGAATTATGCGAATTATTCTACAGTTGCGCCGTTAACATACATATAAAGAGAAGCTACACATAAAAAGAAATTTGTTAAATGGTGATTTTATTGACATTGAGACAGAATGAGCTGAAAGAGTTCAAGTTCTGTTTGTTTATACTCAAGATGATGTTTTTGGAATATTTTGTTTATTTAAAATTTGTTTTGCTTGAATGTTTATGCTGATGTTTGTAGTGCTATATACCTTAAATCAGAAATGCAGGGTATTTTATAATTCTGAAGATGCACAAAAAATATATATATATTTATGTTTAATTAACTTTTGCTTATTTTAAAGCATATGCTATTTTATTATATTGAAAAACACTTTTTAATATTGGGGGAAAAAAACATAAAATTTTTTTATGACGTATTTATATCCGTCTGGCAATGGCATTAAAATTGATGCCCTTTAACAAATTGACATTAATTTATGTTTAATGCACTCAAATGTTGCTGGCACTTTAGCGTACATAAAATAAAATATATATTTATATCATTAGGGGAAAGCAAGCAAAAAAAAAAAAAACACTCCGCTTAATGGCGGCACGTTAACAATTAACGAGTTGACAGCTTGTGAATGGCAGTGATTGAAAGAACCATTTATGTAATTTGAAACCAATTGTTAATAAAGCACACAACAAGTTTGACAAGACTTTGGGCTTATGCTAATTTTTAAAAATTTGCTGCCTTTAATGTTTAAATTAGAGCACACAAACACTATCACACTTGGCCTTCGACGGGCATTTAAAATTGTTGGCTTGTTGTGATTTTCAAATTTGTTTTGCATTAAAGTCGAAAATTGATTTATTATACAAAATCAACAACAACAACAAACGACAAAACAGAGACGTCAATATTCTCCACTGACTGACTGACTGGCTGCCAACGTCAATTGGCCCAACAAACTGCACTTGGAGCCAACAATTATTTTTGCATATATACATATATTGAAATGATTAACGTCGCTTGCAATTTTGCTTGGCGTTCGAACAATTGTTGTTCTTGGCGCCCATTGCTTATTTGCATTTCAATCAAAAAAGCAACACAAACAACAACAACCAACAAATAACACGCACTCGCTTTCTCTTTTGCTTCCGCAATGGCCTATCTACATCTATTTCGGCCAATCTGTCAGCATCGATCGCGCTACGCGGCGTATGAGCGATTTTAGCGCCTATGGCAACTTTTCTATGGCAATTCCGATGCGTCCGCCGCGTTTGAAAGACCGACTTACTCTGCAGCTAAATGCATTCGCCTCAGCAGCGCAGCGTAACGCTACCAAACAGCTGTCTTCCAGGCAGCCTCATATGTTTGTGTGTAGTTGTGTTTGTGGAGGAGTGTGTGTGCGGTTGTGCGTAGGCCGTAAATGAGGCGAGACAATGCCGACAACATGTATCGTAGTGTAGGGGGTGAAGGCATTTTTCCCATCTTCATTCTGTTTTCTTCTGTTCTTTATTCTGTTTCATTCTATTTTGTTTTAGTCTGTGTGGCCCCACGCTGCTGCTGTTGTTGGAAACTTAAAAGAATCAAAGGCAACCAGCAAAGAACGAAATTAAGTATTTAGTTGTAGTGCGCCTACTCTCTATGGTATAGGCCAATACGTTGTAGACATGCATTCTGCCTCTTGTATTAAAACAGCTTGGGCGGGTAGGAGGTGAACAGGAAAGGGGGTGCAACAAGCGCGTGCAGCAGCTCATTGGCAATATTTAAAAGTAGTAGAGTGAACCATAACGATGAAAAGACTTATTTAAGTTCACTAGAAAAATAATTTTAAAAAATGTGATTCTCACTTTATTTTGCTTATACTAAAAAATATCATATATAATTTTTGTAATAAGCACATTGGTTATTTTTGGTCCACTCTAGAACTCAGCAGGAGGTTGTCTCATGCAAACGTCTCAGTGTTTCAATGTGTGTTTGTGTGGGTTTATGTCAAAGCTGAATGAAAGTAGAGTGAAAAATAAAACGTGTAAGAGTCTCATTGTCGTGACTAGATAAATTGCAATGTTTTATGCGGCAAAGAAGATGAGTAAAAGTAATAATTAAAAACTGTTAGGGATGGGTAAATGATGTAACGAAAATTGGCCAAGATGTTAGCAAATTGTAAATACACAAAATAGAATTTGTGAAACATAATCATAAACAAATTTTGATTGAACTGAATGTAAATTCTATTTTGTGTTGGAAAAGTAATTTATCTTTTAATGTTTTTCCACGAATGTTGCATTCCTTAGCATATTTTTTTTTACAATGGATGGCAACTCTATTTGGTAAAGATTCTATACACGCACATAAAATATATGCTGCTTACACTATTAAATCCTTTATTACATTATACTAATACACACACAAACAATCTGGTCGACTGGCTGGCTGGTTTTGCACGGTCGTAACCCATTTCCTTGGGCAGCCCTTGCGTCTCCCTTATACGTAGGGTGGCAACAAAGTAACAAGTCAGCACGCAGCAAGCCAACAAACCAACAAAGGAAGCCCCAGCACAATTAACACATCATCGATGGAAGCGCAATCTGAAAATCGGTGCCTTGTCTTGCGTCGCTTATCTCATTGGAAGCAAGACTCAATGTACATACAAATTGCCATATATGTATGTATTGTAAGGCCGAAACAATTGGGATACAGTGCGAGAGAGCACAGTGGGCCAAACGAGTGAGATAAATTATTGTATCCGATAGCTTTAAAGTGTTGACAATGAAGTGGTGGACGCAAGGGTAACTGTGTGAGAGGCAAACTGCGGCATTCCATTAAAATGCATTCATACGAATATCTTCTGTCGAGTGAAACCCATGGACAAACGAACGAAAAACAAGCAAGGTAAAGGGGTGGAAGCCCGCCCATTTGCAATATTTATTGCATTGCATTTGTACTATGTGGAAAACACACTGTGTGGCAAGCATCATCAACTAACCTTTGACGCTGACTTGGAGGGAGTAGCCAGACATTTGCAGACTTGGCCAGACAAACTTTTGTGTGTACTTTTGATTATTTATTGCGTTACGCATACGCAGCATGTGCCAAAACTGGCAGAGGGTGCATAAATTTAATTTAAATTCTAACTGAAAACCCATTAAAAATGGGGTGTAAGCAGTTGCATAAGTTATTATTTAGATGAAGGGGAACAACACAATATAGTAAGCAGAGAATAGTTCTGCCAGAAATATTTCAATGATATCGGATATCATTAAAAAATTATGCAATATAAAAAATTTTATTAATGGTAAAAGGATTATAGGATATAGCTTTATCGGTTCACTTTAACTTTAACTTGATTTTTCATTTGAATTCCTTCTGCTGGTCATGGGAAACCACAAAAAGAACATGCGTATTAAGGATTTGCTTTTGGCATTGTTTTGTGATTGTAATAATCCACAATTGTAAAATGAAAAGAAGTGAAATAAATATAAATTAAAAATATATATATTGAATATTTGCAGCTATGAGTTATTAGTTTTTCTTACCTGTTGGCAGTCGAACGGCACTCGATGAAAGTTTTTGCACAAAATTGAAATCAATTTGCGAATGGCAACAAGTGCACTCATTGCACTTCTGCTTGCCCTTCGTGTGCCGTTACCATTCAACTTGCAACGTCCGGGCCAGCAGTTCATTCCTTTTCAACCTCCACCCACCTTCCTTCAACCCATTCCAATGCAAGTTGTGCTTTGATTTTCGTATTGTCGAAGTGTATGACGAATGGTTATTGAGAGGGGCAATGTTTCTTATAGTTGATAACAAAGGTCAAGTTGCGGAAAGTGGAGTTATTTATTTTTTTGCCATTGAGTGCTAGTGCTTCAGCATTGAAATTTATTTAAAAAGCTAAAAAAGTGAAAGAAAGGAGAACTAAAAGTTCAGCCCATTGGAATAAATTGGTTAATTTCAATTAGTGCTTTTAGTTTCGCGATTAGGAAAATAACTCGAGTTAGTAGTAATCAAAACACTTTAAGTAAATTACAGAAGAGTAAGCAATACGTTTTAAGGATATTTAAAAAATAATAAATAGCAAAAACACTACAATATAGTACATAAAAAGGAACAATTGTTAAAGGTCAACAAAGAAAGATAATTTTATTTATTGCAGTTTATTGGTTTAAAATGAATATAATATAATAAAAAGAGTCCAAAATTTGAAACGTGGACGTATAAAGATGAGATATTTCCAAAAGCACAAAAATATTATTAACAATAACTTCAAAGCCAATTATCATTAATTGTTATGGCCATTTAAATTTAACGCATCATTAACAGCGGCATCCAAAGAAACAGCAACAAAATTCGGCCAAAAGCTCTTCGCAAACATTTATAGCAAGTCGGCGAAACATTTGCTAAAGCTTTTATGCTCATATAGGAACAAGCTTTTGCCGCGTAAGAGAGCAAAGTAACTAAGAAGAGAGACTCGCAATTTGTTGGTGAACGTTTATTCTCTCGTTCTCTGAGCATATTTTATTTTCTTCGTATAAATTGTTGACTGCTTTTAGGCGTTTGTTAAAAAAAAAAAACAAGTAATTTTGACCCCCTGTCGCTCAAGAATCTTGGCATCTGGACGTTGTGACGCATTTAATTGCCAGCAACAAAGCGGCTGCATGCAATTGATAACACAAGTTCAATGAGTCGTTCCAAATTCATAGGCATTAAAATTTCTGGCATGCCAGGTTCTAAGGCATCTTGAGTGGACAATGCCCCATTGATAAACATTTTGAAAGGCTTATTAATAAATGGGCTTAAACGGGTTTTTACAAGAAAATTTTTAATTTAGAGAAATGTACCTGACTTTCTTGAGGGGTTTCCTTTCAGAAATGTGCATCATATAATTATTGCAATTGTTTTTTTTAACCGAAAATAACTCAAGTCAAGGTTAGCTTATGAAATGAAATCGGAACCGACCGTTGGGAGCAAATATTTAACTTAGTTAAGTACACAAATCAGGTACACATGTTATTAGACACTGACCAGTTGAAGAAGCAGCTGAAACAGAAGTAACAATAACTGAGCTCTCTGCATTCAACATTTGCCTGTAGCAGCTGTCAAGTGCCCTGAATAATTTATGAATAACTAGCATCTGCGTCATGATGCTCTGAATATCTTCTACAAAGCGGGCGGGCAGCATATGAAGACTGAATTAAATTCAATTTGAAAGGGGGGGTTGGGTGACCAACTGTAGTTTCCTTACTTTCTTATGCATCCGTTTAGTGTATCAAAACAATATCGATTTTAATTTTGCTCTCACCCTCAATTATGGCATTTATCGCAATCTCATTGGACTCAATTGGAAGTTGGATTTGTTTTATTTTCACATTATTATATGTTGCTTGTTTGCGTGCGCTGTCCTGTTATCTGCAAATTGGGGTCCGAGTGGGTCTGGCTTCTGCAAGTAAACGTGTTCACTTGTGCGTGCACTTTCGACCCTTTTTACTTAGTGCGATTGCTTTTCGCAGTTGCCCCTTTCGAAAGTGGAATCTAAACTTTTGGTTGCCAACAAGTGGCAATGACAATTGAATATCTTGGCAATCAAAATCACATGAGACTCCTAACATTGACAGTACATTTGTTGTTGATATGCTTTTTGAATGGGGTTGCTTGCTCGTTTTGTGCGCTGTTATTTAGAATGTTGTTGAAACCAGTTGATTATGCAACTAATGGATTCCGACTTTATCTACTAACATGCCACATGTCATTTTAGCGCATCAAATATTAACGTTAATTGACTTAAAATGATTTTTATGATTTTTTTTTTATTGAGTGCAGCAAAAATAAATAATTTAATCATATATTTCTTAAAATATAATAATGGAAAGACTTGACAAAAATGCAATTTGGTTTTATATTTTTAAAGTACCTAATATCTTTCTGCGATGTTCCGCTTTGTGCGATATATGCATTGTGCAATGGTATAAGACTTAGAAAAGTCTAAACAATAGTCTTCAGTTAATAAAATATTGTCGTAACATGCGAAGAGAGAGTGCTTCAATAAAGTTGATTTTAAATATTTTCTAAAGAGTATTGAATTATATCCCTAAAGCACTTTTGACCTGCTCTTAGATTTTATTTTGTCATTGCAATTTATCAATTCGCTGCTGTAAAGTAATATTGAATCAATCATATTAATACTTAATTAAAAATATAAAATTATCAAATTTCAAATATGATGTAAGCGTAATCTGCATTTACTTGGCTATGCCTTGAATATGCTTTGTTGCTTGAGTGTACAGCTTAGTGAGTTTGTTCTGCCTTGAAATGATTACCCAAGTTACAAAGACTTATCAACAAAATGACAACGGCGAACGACTTGCATGAAGTGCCATCCACTACAACAACAACAACAACTGTGATAATAACAACAACAACAAAAACAAAAGCAACATTAGGAGCAGCTGCCGCACAAAAACAACGGTAAACGTTGCCATGGCATAAAAACGAAAGCAATTTCTTTTGTTTACTTTTCATTAACGCAGCAACAATGTATGAGAAGGCTACTAATTGCAATCAAGATAACTTCAACTTGTTGCAGTAGCTGTTAGCCCATCCTCCCTCCACCTCCACTCTTTCATACTCCCAATCTCGCCTTTATTCTGCTGCTTCTTGCAGCTTCTATAATGCGCTCATCAACATCGCAATATTGCAAAAACCCTCTCAAACACAACACAACACGACACACAGACACTTTTTCATGGCTGATTGAAGCAGTTACTGTTTTATTGAATCGTTCATTTAATGCGTGTTTGGCTGTTGACACTGAAGCAGGATTATATCCGTATTTAGCAGCAACACTTCTTCCAAGTGCTCAATTAGGAAATTCCAAAGATAAATAACGGAAAAACACGTTATTTTCATACAAATATCAAAGAATACAGAAATAGATTTGTACAAATGAAAACTAATATCGAATTATCGGGATAGTAATGATAATGCTGAACATCTCAGCAGACAGAACATGTGGTGTTGTTAAGTAATAAAAAAAAGCAATGCGTAAAAAATAAAACCCTTAAACAAGTTAGACAATAAAGAGCAGACTTCTGCTGTGACCTGACTTACTTGATTTAGATAGTTGAACTCAGAATTTATGATTTATCTAGTATTGATACGGAAGGTATTAACTTAAGCATTATTTTTCAAATGGCAGTCATAATCAGCTTGATCAAACAGGCGACGACTGAAAATTTAATAAATATTTTGCCTAATGATAAATAAACAAACATCACTTTTGTTTCAAAACATGCTTAAAACTAGTATAAAGGGTTTATTTGAAGTGCAAAACAAGTTAAAGCAAAAAAAATAAAAATAAAATCAAATATGTAATAACAATAAAGAACATTTGACTGGGACAAATACATAAATATTTTGTAGCTAGAAGCTGGGTAAACATCAACCCCAAAAACCAAACGTCCTTTTTATTACCTTTGTCAAATGCACAAATAGCTAAAAATCTACAACGCTTTAGGCCCCATCCCTCATTTCACAAAGCAGGAGGAAGGAAAAAGCCATGTTCCCCAACAAATTTACACATTTTGTTGTTGTTGAAATGAAAAAAAAAAGGGTAATGCAAAAGGTAGACCCAATCCGGGGCGTAGGTCCTTTGCCGTTGCTTCAATTTCGGACTGCGTGCAGGTGCTTGGCTAAATATTCAAACGTCTAAAAGTATACAATAAAATATTATATCGTAATAAAAAGCAAACACACGGCAACGAATGTCCTAGGCATACGAAAGCGGGGGGATAAACGGTGGGAGGCGGGCTTTTGAGTTCGTTATCACACGATTGAGCAATACATTTCATGTAATATTTCCTCAGCCTGTCGACACGATGAGAAGGATAAAAGTTGCCTGCCGATTGCCACACTGCGGCACACACCCTTACACACATTCACACAAACACACAGACAATTTGGAAAATTGTCGCAATACCTTAAGATTTATAGCAGATTTATCGACGGCTTTAGCTGGTTGTGCAGCTGCTTCGGCTGCTACATACGTATGCTTGTTGCCAATTTTGTTTTAACAAGTTGTTTGACATAAGCATATAACGTATACGCAATGGTAGCAGCGGTAAACTATTTCCTTGCTCCTTATGATTGGCGGGTGAGTACTTGCCGGAAATTAATTTGCCACAATGTATCTTTCATTTCTTATTACAAATATGTGAAAGAGAAGATAGCTTTATAATTTAACTTTAACCGCAAGTTGCAAAATTTAATGTTCTTGTGTAACGATTGATTTTTTAGATAAAAAGGACGTCAAGATTTTTACTCCATCTCACATAATTTCTACAGGAATTAACATTCTATAAGCAAAGTAGTTTTCCACAATATTTTCTATTTGTTCGAGTCGATTTATTTGTTATTTTTGTCATTCGTCTCGCTTATGTGAAGAAAACAAAACTGTGACGTTTTGTGTTTTGTTTGAAAGAACATACTATATAAATAAATGTTTATGTTAGGTAAATAGTATAAAGATATATATGTATATATATCTGTCTAAGAAAAATTAAACTTGTAATGAATGGCAAACAACTGGCAAATGTTTTTGAAAAGTGAAATTTATTAAAAATTCATGTTTTAGTCTTCTTATTTGTATTGTTTCACATTTGTATTTTTAGCTTAAAATGATTTTCAATTATTCAAATAACTGTGAATAAGGCATCAGAGTGCACACAAAATATGTATTTCCGTTTCGTTTGATATACGTCACGCCTACAAAATGCAAATTATACAAAAAGACAAGAGAAATAAAGAGAAAGATAGTGTGAGACTTCACCGAATAATTTGTATATGTATAAAAAAGAAAAGCTCATACAAAAATAGTTGAGGAAACGTTTTCTAATGTATAAAACTGTTTAGATGACAGAATAAATCTAATCGCCAAAGAGTTTCTTGCCCAGATCCATCATCCTGTGATTGCGGCAGACTCTTAAGGCATCGGCCTTCGTCAGCACAGCGACAACATCAGCATTGACATCAACCAGTTGGGAGAGGAAATCCTCGTAGGCAGACTTAACGTTGGCAGGCAGTGTGCCGATCTTAACCTTCTTCAAAGTCTTCACAATGCCTTCGGCCCAGCCAGATTCGAGAGCGAATTCGGATATCCAAGGAACCAAGGGTAGGACACCGCACATGGTTTGCATGCCAAGGAACCACAATTCCGATAAATCCGACCAGTAACCCTTGTAGGCAATGGACACAACCAGAGCCGTGGGATCGTTGCTCTCATCAATGTTGTAGGCATCCCAAAGGAAACGAATCGTCGCCTGAATATAACGACAGATAGAGAAATCGTTCTGTTTTACCTTCTTCGATTGCTGCTTGAGTAAAAGCAAACCCAGCACGGAGAGATTGCCATGCACGACCAAATTGTCAGGTGTATCCTTCAACTCAGGCAGTTTATCCACCACAAACTTGAGTAGATTCACAAATGTGGGTGCATCCTCGGCACGTTTCGGTTCTAGCACCGTAAAATTCATCAATATATTGCAGAGGGCGATAATTGCTGCTCTCGCCTCCTTCATCTCGGCTTTCTGCTCTGGAGTAGGCACCGGATCCGGTTCATTCATGCGTGCCAAACGCTCGGCACGTGGGATTGGCGGACGCTTCCAGTGAGCAATGCTAAAATACAGCTCAATAGACTCCAGCAGCACCTCGTCCAGCTTGTGTGTGAACAGAACACGACGTCCCTCATCCTCCACGGCAAAGTGACATAATGCGGGCATCATCACGCGCAGTATATCCACAGGGGGAGTACCCTCTTTTGGCCCCGCCCGCCAAGCCTTCAGCTCTTGAAAGCTGTCGTTGCCGATCTTTAGCATGAAGGGCAAAAGCTTGTAGATGGCCGGCCTCATGGCTGTTGTCTCCTGTGCCAGCCAAGAGGACAGAATTCTCACCTGGGCCAAAATGAAGGCCTTATCACGTGCATTGCCATTGTCCCTGATCTTGTCCTGACTGACACGGGTGAGCACTGCAAGCACTTGATTGAAGGCACCCTTTAGAGCCGTATATGTTGTCTGCTTCTCCTTGGGCTCCAGATCCAGTTGATCAGTGGCCATATACTCGATGCACAGTTCCAGTATGACAAAGCAACAGGTGAGCAAATCGGCTTGCTTGAACGTTGTCTCCAGCTTCTTTTCGTCCATTTGCATGCGCACTTCAATGGCAGCCAGTTGAAGGAGCATTAAGAAGAACTGCTTTTGCTCATCCATGAAAACCCATTGCATGCCGAGCACCTGCAGCGTGTTGGCAATCAAATGCAAAGCGGGATCACGTTGTTTTGGACCAATCTTTGCTTTCAATATGTCACCACAACCCTTAAACAAACTTTCCGGCCAGATCTGACCATCCAGTGAGTTGAGAACAATCTCACGACGACAAGTGACCAAAATATCAGCAAGAATCCTGCACAGTTCATATTTGCGTTCCGTATGATCCGTTTCCATGTCGAGGGCAATGCGCTGAATGAGCGCATGGAACGCGGTGGGATCCTCTGGCCAGGAGGCAATGCCAAACTTCTTGACCAACAGCACAATCAGATGCAATGCCTCATCCGTTTGAAAACTCTGCGCCGAATAAATCTGAGACATTTTCGGTATGGCTCCCGTGGCAAGAAGTGCCTGCTGTCCCGGTGCATAGCTGGCAATGCTCTTGAGGCAACTATATGCCTCGCTCACAACAATCAGATTATCCTCATAATCCTCATCATCCGCCTGCTCCACAATCTCCAACAGTGTAGGTATGGCACCAATAATATCCTTGTGCGTGGCCAGCTCCTCCTCCTGACAAAAACCAGTCAGAATCGACAGTGCGACGCTCTTGTAGACGAGTGGAGGGCAATCACTAGGCAATTCCTTAGAGACGAGCAACTTGCGCAAAAACGGAAATCCAATTGCCTCGAAAAGCAGCTGCTTGCCCGCCGTATTGCAGTCCTTGCCCTTCATCAGTTTTGTGACCATGAACAAGGCAGCAAACTTTTCAGTATCGCTTTTAGTGGCCTTCAACAAAGTGGCGCACTTGCGCACGGGCTCCGGCACGTCCGTCATATCTATATATCTATAGAGCTGCTGCAACTGCCTATGTCTATATATGTATGATACAATCTGCTACGTATGTGGACTTTTCTCTATATAGCATGTACTTTTCCTATATATATGCACTAGCGATCTATAAATAGCTCGCACACTTTCACTTGGCTACAAACACACGGTTCCCGTTTAGCTGCCGGTGTTTCGATTTTTTTTTTCGTATGTTTTTGGGATATTCTTTGGGGCCACCTCGCTCGACGACGCACTCTCGCACACTGATCGTTGCTCAAGCAAAATCGCTGTGACTCGCAAGAGTTTTTCATTTTGGTTTTTTGAAATTTCCATAGATGCCGCAGCTGTTGCTGTTTCAAATGTCTTTTGGACATGCCTGCTCAGCAAAAACCTACACGAATTTTATTTTTACAAACGAAACTACTTGTACAAAAGTCGGGAGAATCTGTTTATCAAGCGATTCTTTTCAGTGTTGCATTTTATTCTGTGATTTTTTTTTTTTTAAGTATTTCAAATATAAAACGCTTGTCGTAAGCAATTATTATCAGCTCTCTTTGTTAATATTGGTGTTAAATTTTTAAACATTTAATTTTACATGTTTTTTCAATGATATTTCCAATAATATTATTATTCATATGTTTATATTTAATTATCTTATGTAGATTTTCTGTTATTAGATTTAATTGTTTGTTAATTTATATTATATTGAATATTTTTGTAACTTTCTTGGTATTTTTTTTTTAAGAGCATGTAGCTTTGGCTATATCATATCAATATCTTTCGTGCATACAATATGAAATCAATTTAAATCGAGCAAATGACGATTCATTTTAGAAACAACCTATGCATTTCAATTGCTCTCCTCTCTCGCTTTTGAATTCTCTCTGGTTTTGTTAGCTCAACGGGACGCTCGTGAGCGATTTCGAGTATATTTTTAGACTATGACTTTTTGTTTTTCCGATTTTACATGTTTACGTTTTAGCCAAACTGTGAAAAGTCAGCCGCCGGCTGCATTTGTTCCAGAATTTGTTCTGTATTTTTCTTGCTATGTGTGATTTCTATGCATCTTTGCCTTTATAGATATGTGGTTGGAAATTATATGGCCAGGCGTTATGTATTTTAATATAAGTTTATATAGAAATGCATGTGTTTCATATAGATATATTTAAACTATTAACAAAATTATATATATTGTGCTAAGGTAAACCTGAATTTAATTATAATCTGTGCTTTGCTCTACAACACAAAAGTTTTTTTTGCAAAACGAGTTACATACGTAATGTACATAAATGTAGGAATTTTAATATTAATGTGTGCATTTGTTTCTGTATTTATGCACTGTACCATTATTTGCATATTTTATTTATATTTATTTGGGGTCAATGATTTTAATTGTACATTTCATTTGGTTCATTTTCCTTTTGCAATGTTATTTGTATGACATAGCACGCACACACATAAATAATATAAATATGCATTAAAAATATGTATGCATTTAATTTTTCAGTAATTTTATTAAACAGCTTAAGTTTTAAAAAATGAATTTGCATTTTTCTGTTACATAGCTAAAAACATATTACTTTATGTGTTTGATTTCTACATTAATTGAATAATATAAATTGAAATATTTCAAAGAATTTAGCTCAGATAATTTAAAAACAATTTGCTAGCAAATTAAATGCCTTGATCAGTATTTACCTCTAATTAAATTTTGCTTGAATATGCCAGCTGAATATCATGAAATTTTTTAACCAAAAGAGCAATCTTTCTGCATTTCATTGTCGTTAAAGTCAGTTGTGTTAAGTTTATAGGCTTTTAGCAAATTAAAAAATTCTTATATTATTATTATTATTTTAAAACTGTCCGTCAAGAAGTTTATAATTTCGCCATTTTTTTAGCAACTGCTTGCTGTTAGGGTATGCCACCGTAGGGTGTTTTTTATATTGCGTCGTTTTTGAGATTTTGGCACAAAAATGTTTCTGAAATATTTTATATATTTGTTAATGAGCCATAATATTTGTCGCATAAAAAGCAAGAAAATCAAAACACAATTTTATAAACGAACAAAATAATGCTCATAAGAAAACAATTCTTGTTCATTCAGTAAATATTTATCAAGAAGTAAATAAAGAAATCATGAGCCAAATTAAATATGAATATTTAAATAAATAAATAAAATAAATTGTGCCTATTCAAGTCTAAACCTTTTTATGCAGTGTACATCATGCAATGCCCGACCATTACAAACACACACACATACACACCGAGTCCACCCCCCCCCACACACACACACACCACTAATTCGAAACATTAAGCTAGAGTCACTGCATTTGATGCCACGATAGGTATTGACGTCCACAGAATGATATCCTCTAAAGATCCGAATCGAACTAAATATCAACAGAATAAAACTATAAACAACCCCGCCCTGTTGCTACAGAACAATCCCTTGCTAGCCAAGTTTTTAACACCCGTTTTAATAGTGATATCAGAGTATACCGCAGTGGTTTTATTACACTATTCTTTAACTTTTGTTGCTTTAAATATTAAAATTATTTTGGAAGCCTTTAATTTATCTTAAAATTATCCACACATCGCTGATATTTGCCTTTACTTTGATAAGTTGGTCAATCAATATGAATTAATGTATACTACATATATAATAATTTGTATACGTGTGTTTGTGTATAGTTAAGGCGATAAGCCAGACGCACGCAGAGCGTTAAAATTATGATTGTAAATTTAATTTGCATTGACAATCGGTTGGTCAGTCGCAATATTAACATAATACAAATGAAATGCTTAACAGCAAAAATCCAATGCCGGACAGAGCCCAATGCATACTGAACGCATCGCAATACTCCTCCATACAGAAATTATACTCGTAATCATCAATGGCCAATATTTGGGCAACATATTCGATGAAGCCACAGCCGCCATAATGAGTTGGCAAGACTAGAGTCTACCTTGTTATTAGTTTGTGCAGTGAAGTTTCGATATACAGTAAGTATAATTTAATGTATTACAGTCAAACTTCTCTGTTTCGATCTTTCGTACAGCGAAGTTTTCTTAAAGACGAATGAATTTGTAGACGGCAATTAAGATGAATCTATCTGTTTGTCCACCTAAGATTTGCTGTAGTTTAAGTAAGTCCAATAAATAATAACAAACATGCATTGCCATTATTTTCGTAATACATGAAGAAAATAAGAAATATTACATTTGTTTTTAATAAAATAGAAAAAGTCTATTTCGTTATTTGAGTGTTTTCAATTTTCGACAAATTAAATAGCAAAACAGTTTTTATGTCTTCAACAAATAGCTTACAGAAGACTCATCATAAACCTAAAAAAACAAAGTTGTTCATGTGTGAAATAATTCATAAATTTTTTAAATAATTCCCTACGTATAACATCCTCATTGCCTCCATGCTTATATATAGGGTATAGCCACGCCTCTGTTATGCTAACCCGCATGTAAACTAATTCGTATCTCATAAAATACGACTGTTTGCGTTTGTTATTATTATTTTAAATTGATAATGCAGGCGGCGGGTCTCATGTGGCAACCAGCTTCATTTTTGCCGCCATATCCATGGGTAATTTGAGTGGTACTTTGTCTGGGGCTGGGATTTTCAATAATTGGGTTACAGCAAATTTATGAATTTGTAGTACATTGTGTTGTACGTTTTACTAATTATGCCAATGTTATTATAGTAATTGCAAAAATGTGCAGGCTGAACTTTCCGTAAATTGCCTCCCACTTGAGTTTGGTTTGTTTATTTGATTAACCAGCTTCATGTATGGTTGGTATATTTTGAGATTGGTTTGTTATTATGTGAAATTCAAGAACCGCGTGTAAATTCTATACCTGAGACACGTGGCAAAGATGCGCCTTAAAAGTTAAAAAATTAACTTTATATATTAAATTATTTTTAAAGCCAAATTAAGCTTTATATCATTTGACCCAGCTGACAAATTTGTGGCTAGATGGAAAGTGGACAACAACTTCGAAAGTCATTATGACACACAAATTATTTGAGCTCAAGAAATTTGGAACAGCAAAGATTGGCATTGCCATTGAGTTCATCTATGGTGTCACTCAAGATGGGGAAAAATTGTAGATGAGGCAGTGAGCTTCGAGTTGGAATCAATGTTGATGATCTGTGCACAATCGTTTTTGTTGGACTAGTCAGAAAGTAACCAAGTATCTAAATCTGTCGGTTGGCTATCTATTAATATCTTGCTTCTGCCGCCATTAATTCAGTGCCCCGCTCCTAGCTGTTTGTCAGTGTGTGTCGGCCAAGTTTGACGCCATGCCACAATTCGTGGATATTGGCAAATTCGATGAAATGAAAAATACAAACAATTTGTCAAAACATATTGAAAAGAGCTTTATAAACTCTGGGCTTCAATAACAGGCAGCATTGTGCGCGGGGGAAAATCGATGATGTTCAGTGACGCAAGGAAACTTAACAACAAGCTGAACCAATCGTTGAGCACAATGAAGACGCTGTGTGAAGACGGAAGCGGATTCGGAATTGGAATTGTGTGGAATTGGGAAATTGTGAAAACGAATGCGAGTGTGAGAGTCTAAACTTTGCTGCCGGCTGCCTAGGTCAGTGGATTGTAGGATTGCACGTCCTTTTCAATCCCCTTTTATTGCTATCTCTCTCTATTTCACTTTCTTTGGCGTGCCTTAGCACCAGCACGTGATTAGTGTTAAGAGCTTCTATTTTTTTTTTTTCTTCCTTTTTGCTTGACTTTTTGATACATTTCGTATTTTGCTGGGGCTTTATTGTGTAGGCTATTTTACCATTTCCATTAATTTTGCTGCAAATATCATTTGTCAAGCGATTTATTTCAATTATATATGACGATTCAAGCATCATTTGCGTAGTTTATCCTGTACAAATCTGTTTTGCTTGGTAGTCTGATTGGATGTGAATGAGAATTTGTCAGTAATGTGAATAGTCCGATGACGAATATAAAAATTTAAATGATTGAAGTATTTACTTAAGAATAATAGCTTTGTTTGTGACTTAATTTAAAGACATCTATTCGAAAATGTTTGTAGTTAAAGATATGTTTGTATTCTTGTATCCAATTCTTAAGGACTTAAATCTTTTTACAATACTATTATGTAACTTGTTTTAAAACAAAAATTATTACAGATAATTTTCTTTAAACTTTATTAAATCTACCAGCTTAATCAAGCTATTGCTTTTTTTGCTTTTCCACTAAGAACTAATGGAACATACTTAACATTACCCCACCGTTGGACATTTAACTGAGACTCAAATTTAAAATTTAACTTAAAAAAACAGTGAAATAACTTCATATTTTCAGCTAAGAGCTGTTTACGTCCCTGCAGTGGGTACATTTCCCCCAGTTAACCCAAATGGCATTGAAAAACTGTCAAATAACCATATACAATGTAAATGCCTTTAGGCGGCAGTCAGTTGTTCTTTCATCTTGCAAACAGGAAACAAGGTCCACGAGTTCCCTCCTGAGGTTAACCCAGCTGTTTACCCGTGTGGCACGAGCCAATTTAAATGCAAAATCAAAAGCCGCCCGGTACGAGCAAAATTTAATTTCACAACGCAACAAAACAATCATATTTTCTTTTCCTTCCTCTACACATAAGCCCTTCAGGCAACAGGACAGTGAGAGAGAGTGTGAAAGAGAGAGAGAGGGAAGTGAGGAAGTTTATGGAGTTAGAAGACAGCAGCTGAGAACGGTTCCCATGTGATTCTTTTGCAGTTTTTGTTCGTCTGTTAACAATTTTTTGTGTTTCATAAGATATCAATATCTGATTAATGGGCGGCCCTGTGTTAAATTTTCCTGGTTAAAATGAATTTTCCATTTGTTTGTTGATATTTTTTTTTTGGTGACGTAGCCAAACGATTAAAACTTATAAGCAATTCGGTCAATTGTCAAATGTTGGCTGACCCTCAAGCACACAAAATTTCATCAAATTCGGTCAAACTGTTTCGAAAGGGTTTGGCCTCAAACACCGCGACACGAAAATGTTGTATATAGAAAAGAATATTATTAAAAACTTGCTAACAAATCGAAATTATTATAAATAACTTTTCATTTATTTATTTATAGCTCAAAAATACAAAGCGAAACTTGCCTCAACTATGTTTGAAAACGGTTAGAAATGAAAAGGTCAACAGTCTACAACAAAAACAACCACAAATTATGCAAATCCTTTTGAATGGCTTATGCTTCATGAATTTATATCAAATAACGTTAACACAAAGAGGACGAAAGACGACGCAGCCTTAAAAGCTTGCCCAATGAAACAATATAAGCTCATTTGTTGCTATTATCGTTTGCACTAACAAATAACAAATCATCGAGCCATCCTAAGGTGATGGGCCTTGAAGCACAAAGTACTGGCATAAAGCACAAACATAGAACCACCCACCTGTTTCTAAACTGTGGATGTGAAGAGGGATGAAGATGGCGGATAAAGTATAGCTTAAACGTGCACAACGCTCACCTCGGACAGAAACTGTGCGCTGATGCCGCACAAACTGTTGCCAATAAATTGTGTTAATAAACCAAAAGTTGTTAATTTAAATGATTTATATCTGAAAGGCGGCAGGCTGTGTGTACAGTCGCCCACCATGCACATTGCCCTCTCCTTCCACTCTTGTCTTGCCTGTTGGCCAAAAGCGCTTGCTATTGCTGAGCCTCAACAATTTACGTAATTTGGCATAACCTTTGCGTTGGTTGTCTGCTCTTTAGCCAAGCTTTTTGGGCACAGTTTGTTAGCTTAGTCCTTAGCCAGATTTTCGTATTCTCTGTCCGCCCTCTATGCTGCTTGCCCAACCTTTGGGTCAAACACTAGGCGGTTGAGCGTTAGAGTGTGTTGCTTGGTACGCTTGCCCGCCGTCAGCTTAAACCAATTTACGTTGCCGATGTCTTTATTTTGGCAGCGGCTCAGCGCCGTGTGTCAAGAATTATAGCGCCCCCAAAACGAAACATCGAAGACTGAAGCAACTGTGCGTATGCGTAATATGTAGAGCCAACTGTCAGCCCAGCTCTGCAAGACTGTTGTCTATGCCAAGCCCTTTCAATAAACACTTGCAAAGTGTACTTTAGTACTATGACAAGGTTTAAATACTTTTTGATGATGTTTGTTTAAAACTTCAGCTTTTATTGACGAACCATTAAAACAATTGATCGAATGAATAGTCATTGTACAGGAAACTTGTTCGTCTTCAAACTTATGGTGTTATTGTTTTGTTTTGTGCTTGAGAGAAAAGTTCAGTTATTGCAAAAACTGCTAGTATTTCTATCTAATTGATAAAAGTTGAATATTATTGCAAGATATAGTTTCATAAAACACACGTTTTCATTTATTTTTGAAAGCTTTGAAACTTTCGTCTGCAAGGGTATTTTAAAGTCTGTCTTATTTAAGTAAACTTTTATTTTCTTGCTTAGCTTCTATTGAAGGCCAGCCACGCTTGCATCCTTCTCTTTATTTATTTTATGCGCACTCACACTGACATACACATAGAAAGTTATACATATATAGATTTATGTCTTATTGTTTGCAGTCGAAATTATTTCATTTGTTTGTCTTTATTACAAGCAAATCCCGTTCAATGCCGCGTAGGCCTATTCTGTGGGAAAATGATGGTTTAGGGGGTGGTGGTGGCAAGCGGGGTGTCCCATTTCATTTAAGCAGCAGCTTCCATTTGACACAGCGTTTGCTTTAAATGGTCGGCGGCTGTTTCGGGGGATTTTCCACATCTTAACTCCGGCCGAAATCTACAAATATTTGATGCTCACATTTTTCGCTGTTGTTTCGTTTTATTGATTGGCGCCGTGCTTGGCTTATGAGTTCCATCGTTGTTGTTTTTGTTGTTGTTTATACAAGTATTGTTATTGTTGTTGGTTTTGTAATGTGTATTGTTGTTGTGCTGTTCGTTTGGCTGCTGGTTGCCGGCTTTGCCGCTGCTTTCAAGCGTAAAACAGTGCTACATTGTGAAGGATTTCGATGGAATTTAAATTGTTGTCCCCATACAGCTTGACAGAAAGTCAATCTTCTTCAGCCTTCACCACCATTGTCATCCTTGGATCTCTCAGTTTTTGAACTTTGTTTAAATTGTTGTAATTAAAAATTGATGCTTTAACTACAACTTGTTAAATTGTCCGTTAAATATAGGCATTAACAAATATTTGGATTAACAGAGAGCTCAAAATTTATTTAAATTTATTTAAATTAGTTGAAGTTTACTCTATTTTTGACCTGAATAACAGTTATTCGTAGAAATCTATCTCAAAACAAGGGATTATTTTTTTAAGATAACATCAAACAATTAAGCAATTTGCTGTAAAAATAAATATATACGTGATTAAAATGCTTTCGACGATAGTAAAGTAACCTTTAAGGACAATTACACATTAAAATTATCTTTAGGTTGTTTCCTTTTAATCATTTTTTTATGCCTTTCATGTGGACTCATGTTAAATTCGATCAAAGCTTATATCAAGACAAACTCCTTAGCATCTTAACTTGTATGTTAATGCCTTTCAAGATATTTCAACCTTAGTTTTTGCTAAGCAGCTATGTATTTATATATGCGGATTGCAACTAGATTAAGGTTAACATTCCTTATCTTGTAATTTGACTTTATCCGTTGTCTCTAAAAGTTGCCTTGCATATTTTTACTTATATTCGGTAGTGCTATTAGCCAAACTCCAATTGCAAGCCAAAAAATGTATCGCCGTTGAGTTGCATTCTCCTTTAGCACATTACGGGTATACGAGTATTCATGAAATTATGCAGTCCCTGTGCTGTGTCTCGAAACAGCATTGGATGGAAGCCTTTTGCGTTCCAGCCGCGAGTTCCAGTTTTGAGTTTGCCAGCCCAGCTCAGTCGGAATGGCATAAATGAATATAAAGCACTAGTTTACAACAGCCATTTGAGAAGCGCTCAAAAGGACGTCAAGGATAACGCGATGCGATGCTGTTGTTGTCTTTGGCGATTGCCACTATTTTTGCTGTTGTCGTTGCTATTGTCTTTGCAATTTTTTTAAAAGCATGAATTATGCAAAATAGCTGATAAGAGCGAAGCCAAAGTCAACGTTGCATTGTGAATAATATGACTTAAAACTAACATCACTCTGTCGCATTCTTCAGTCAAAGCATTCAGCTTTCGAAAATCAACAGAGAAATGTGAAAAGTGTCCGAGCCAAAAATTTGCAAGTCAACTCGTAAATTTGGCGATTTGTTTGGCACACACATAAAAACAGGTGACGTTGATGAATCTCCGAAAATGTTAAGTCCTTGCCGGGTCAAGGTTGCGTCAAAGCTATCACTCTTCCTCTTCTAATTTGTTTGGCACGGTGTCTGATATACATTTGCTATTGATAGCACGCGCCATGTAATCAGTTGAAAAGGGCTGCAAGACCAATTTGGCAGTGGTCGTGACTTGTTCCCACCATAATCCAATCGTTTGAAGCGTTCTTTTATGGTTTCCACATGGCATTTGAATTCGAAATCAAATTTTTTTTGCAGCCATCTTGCTTGCATCCACGTGAATGTTGCTAACCATTTCAAACCAGAGCAAAGCCCATCCATCGCATCCATTTATTTTTTTATACCCTTAACACATAAAATGGGTAAATAAGGGTATAATGGTTTTGTGCAAAAGTATGTAACAGGCAGAAGGAAGCATCTCCGACCCTATAAAGTATATATATTCTTGATCAGCATCAACAGCCGAGACGATATAGCCATGTCCGTCTGTCCGTCTGTCTGTCCGTCTGTCCGTCTGTATGAACGCGTGGATCTCAGAGACTACAAGAGCTAGAGACTTCTGACTTTGTATTTAAGTTCTCCTATACCATGAGCAGAACAAGTTTGCTTCAAATTATCGATTACTATTCTGGTTTCCGATACACACATAATTTCGATAACAATAAAATATCGAATTTGGAAAATCTAAAAATGAGGGTTGAAGTAATGGATAATGATAGAACTTTTCTGAAAATTTCGTCCAAATCGGTTGAAAAACACCGGAGATATTGAATTTAATCGATGGAAGCTAAGCCAGTATACCAAAGTCTTATATAAATTAAATATATTTGTTGCAACTGGGTTCAGGGTATCTTCTAGTCGGGCTCTCCCGACTAGAGCCTTCTTACTTGTTTGGCATAAAATTTTAACATGAAATTTGACCAAAAATCTAAGTTTATTTAAATGTAATTTCTTAAATGCAGTTTTATTCTAGGGGTCAAACCATGACTTTTAACATATTGCTCTTGAAAATCGGTTTAGTTTTGCCGAAGTTATGGAAGTCGAAAGATTTGCCATATGATGATGTCGATTTTTTTGTAAAAAATTTAACATGAAATATGACCAAAAATCGAAGTTCATTTAAATGTAATTTCTTAAATGCAGCTTTATTCTAGGGGTCAAACCATGACTTTTAACACATTGCTCTTGAAAATCGGTTCAGTTTTGGCGAAGTTATGGAAGTCGAAAGATTTGCCAAATGCTGATGTCGATTTTTTGGCATAAAATTTTAACATGAAATATGACCAAAAATCGAAATTTATTTAAATGTAATTTCTTAAATGCAGTTTTATTCTAGGGGTCAAACCATGACTTTTAAGATATTGCTCTTGAAAATCGGTTCAGTTTTGCCGAAGTTATGGAAGTCGAAAGATTTGCCATATGATGATGTCGATTTTTTTGTAAAAAATTTAACATGAAATATGACCAAAAATCGAAGTTCATTTAAATGTATTTTCTTAAATGCAGCTTTATTCTAGGGGTCAAACCATGACTTTTAACACATTGCTCTTGAAAATCGGTTCAGTTTTGGCGAAGTTATGGAAGTCGAAAGATTTGCCAAATGATGATGTCGATTTTTTGGCATAAAATTTTAACATGAAATATGACCAAAAATCGAAGTTTATTTAAATGTAATTTCTTAAATGCAGTTTTATTCTAGGGGTCAAACCATGACTCTTAAGATATTACTCTTGAAAATCGGTTCAGTTTTGCCGAAGTTATGGAAGTCGAAAGATTTGCCATATGATGATGTCGATTTTTTTGTAAAAAATTTAACATGAAATATGACCAAAAATCGAAGTTTATTTAAATGTAATTTCTTAAATGCAGTTTTATTCTAGGGGTCAAACCATGACTTTTAAGATATTGCTCTTGAAAATCAGTTCAGTTTTGCCGAAGTTATGGAAGTCGAAAGATTTGCCTTATGATGATGTCCATTTTTTTGTAAAAATTTAAACATGAAATTTGACCAAAAATCGAAGTTTATTTAAATGTAATTTCTTAAATGCAGTTTTATTCTAGGGGTCAAACCATGACTTTTAACACATTGCTCTTGAAAATCGGTTTAGTTTTGCCGAAGTTATGGAAGTCGAAAGATTTGCCATATGATGATGTCGATTTTTTTGTAAAAAATTTAACATGAAATATGACCAAAAATCGAAGTTTATTTAAATGTAATTTCTTAAATGCAGTTTAATTTTAGGGGTCAAACCATGACTTTTAAGATATTACTCTTGGAAATCGGTTCAGTTTTGCCGAAGTTATGGAAGTCGAAAGATTTGCCATATGATGATGTCGATTTTTTTGTAAAAATTTAACATGAAATATGACCAAAATCGAAGTTTATTTAAATGTAATTTCTTAAATGCAGTTTTATTCTAGGGGTCAAACCATGACTTTTAACACATTGCTCTTGAAAATCGGTTCAGTTTTGGCGAAGTTATGGAAGTCGAAAGATTTGCCATATGATGATGTCGATTTTTTTGTAAAAAATTTAACATGAAATTTGACCACAAATCGAAGTTTATTTAAATGTAATTTCTTAAATGCAGTTCTATTCTAGGGGTCAAACCATGACTTTTAAGATATTACTCTTGGAAATCGGTTCAGTTTTGCCGAAGTTATGGAAGTCGAAAGATTTGCCATATGATGATGTCGATTTTTTTGTAAAAATTTAACATGAAATATGACCAAAAATCGAAGTTTATTTAAATGTAATTTCTTAAATGCAGTTTTATTCTAGGGGTCAAACCATGACTTTTAACACATTGCTCTTGAAAATCGGTTCAGTTTTGGCGAAGTTATGGAAGTCGAAAGATTTGCCATATGATGATGTCGATTTTTTTGTAAAAAATTTAACATGAAATATGACCAAAAATCGAAGTTTATTTAAATGTAATTTCTTAAATGCAGTTTTATTCTAGGGGTCAAACCATGACTTTTAACACATTGCTCTTGAAAATCGGTTCAGTTTTGGCGAAGTTATGGAAGTCGAAAGATTTGCCAAATGATGATGTCGATTTTTTGGCATAAAATTTTAACATGAAATATGACCAAAAATCGAAGTTTATTTAAATGTAATTTCTTAAATGCAGTTTTATTCTAGGGGTCAAACCATGACTTTTAAGATATTGCTCTTGAAAATCGGTTTAGTTTTGCCGAAGTTATGGAAGTCGAAAGATTTGCCATATGATGATGTCGATTTTTTGGCATAAAATTTTAACATGAAATATGACCAAAAATCTAAGTTTATTTAAATGTAATTTCTTAAATGCAGTTTTATTCTAGGGGTCAAACCATGACTTTTAAGATATTGCTCTTGTTAATCGGTTTAGTTTTGCCGAAGTTATGCAAATCGAAAGATTTGCCATATGATGATGTCGATTTTTTTGTAAAAAATTTAACATGACATATGACCAAAAATCGAAGTTTATTTAAATGTAATTTCTTAAATGCAGTTTTATTCTAGGGGTCAAACCATGACTTTTAAGATATTGCTTTTGAAAATCGGTTCAGTTTTGCCGAAGTTATGGAAGTCGAAAGATTTGCCAAATGATGATGTCGATTTTTTTGTAAAAAATTTAACATGAAATATGACCAAAAATCGAAGTTTATTTAAATGTAATTTCTTAAATGCAGCTTTATTCTAGGGGTCAAACCATGACTTTTAAGATATTGCTCTTGAAAATCGGTTCAGTTTTGCCGAAGTTATGGAAGTCGAAAGATTTGCCATATGATGATGTCGATTTTTTGGCATAAAATTTTAACATGAAATATGACCAAAAATCTAAGTTTATTTAAATGTAATTTCTTAAATGCAGTTTTATTCTAGGGGTCAAACCATGACTTTTAAGATATTGCTCTTGTTAATCGGTTTAGTTTTGCCGAAGTTATGCAAATCGAAAGATTTGCCATATGATGATGTCGATTTTTTTGTAAAAAATTTAACATGAAATATGACCAAAAATCGAAGTTTATTTAAATGTAATTTCTTAAATGCAGTTTTATTCTAGGGGTCAAACCATGACTTTTAAGATATTGCTTTTGAAAATCGGTTCAGTTTTGCCGCAGTTATGGAAGTCGAAAGATTTGCCATATGATGATGTCGATTTTTTTGTAAAAAATTTAACATGAAATATGACCAAAAATCGAAGTTTATTTAAATGTAATTTCTTAAATGCAGTTTTATTCTAGGGGTCAAACCATGACTTTTAAGATATTGCTCTTGAAAATCGGTTCAGTTTTGGCGAAGTTATGGAAGTCGAAAGATTTGCCAAATGATGATGTCGATTTTTTGGCATAAAATTTTAACATGAAATATGACCAAAAATCGAAGTTTATTTAAATGTAATTTCTTAAATGCAGTTTTATTCTAGGGGTCAAACCATGACTCTTAAGATATTACTCTTGAAAATCGGTTCAGTTTTGCCGAAGTTATGGAAGTCGAAAGATTTGCCATATGATGATGTCGATTTTTTTGTAAAAAATTTAACATGAAATATGACCAAAAATCGAAGTTTATTTAAATGTAATTTCTTAAATGCAGTTTTATTCTAGGGGTCAAACCATGACTTTTAAGATATTGCTCTTGAAAATCAGTTCAGTTTTGCCGAAGTTATGGAAGTCGAAAGATTTGCCTTATGATGATGTCCATTTTTTTGTAAAAATTTTAACATGAAATTTGACCAAAAATCGAAGTTTATTTAAATGTAATTTCTCAAATGCAGTTTTATTCTAGGGGTCAAACCATGACTTTTAACACATTGCTCTTGAAAATCGGTTTAGTTTTGCCGAAGTTATGCAAGTCGAAAGATTTGCCATATGATGATGTCGATTTTTTTGTAAAAATTTAACATGAAATATGACCAAAATCGAAGTTTATTTAAATGTAATTTCTTAAATGCAGTTTAATTTTAGGGGTCAAACCATGACTTTTAAGATATTACTCTTGGAAATCGGTTCAGTTTTGCCGAAGTTATGGAAGTCGAAAGATTTGCCATATGATGATGTCGATTTTTTTGTAAAAAATTTAACATGAAATATGACCAAAATCGAAGTTTATTTAAATGTAATTTCTTAAATGCAGTTTTATTCTAGGGGTCAAACCATGACTTTTAACACATTGCTCTTGAAAATCGGTTCAGTTTTGGCGAAGTTATGGAAGTCGAAAGATTTGCCATATGATGATGTCGATTTTTTTGTAAAAAATTTAACATGAAATTTGACCACAAATCGAAGTTTATTTAAATGTAATTTCTTAAATGCAGTTCTATTCTAGGGGTCAAACCATGACTTTTAAGATATTACTCTTGGAAATCGGTTCAGTTTTGCCGAAGTTATGGAAGTCGAAAGATTTGCCATATGATGATGTCGATTTTTTTGTAAAAAATTTAACATGAAATATGACCAAAAATCGAAGTTTATTTAAATGTAATTTCTTAAATGCAGTTTTATTCTAGGGGTCAAACCATGACTTTTAACACATTGCTCTTGAAAATCGGTTTAGTTTTGCCGAAGTTATGGAAGTCGAAAGATTTGCCATATGATGATGTCGATTTTTTTGTAAAAAATTTAACATGAAATATGACCAAAAATCGAAGTTCATTTAAATGTAATTTCTTAAATGCAGCTTTATTCTAGGGGTCAAACCATGACTTTTAACACATTGCTCTTGAAAATCGGTTCAGTTTTGGCGAAGTTATGGAAGTCGAAAGATTTGCCAAATGATGATGTCGATTTTTTGGCATAAAATTTTAACATGAAATTTGACCAAAAATCGAAGTTTATTTAAATGTAATTTCTTAAATGCAGTTTTATTCTAGGGGTCAAACCATGACTTTTAAGATATTGCTCTTGAAAATCGGTTCAGTTTTGCCGAAGTTATGGAAGTCGAAAGATTTGCCATATGATGATGTCGATTTTTTGGCATAAAATTTTAACATGAAATATGACCAAAAATCGAAGTTTATTTAAATGTAATTTCTTAAATGCAGTTTTATTCTAGGGGTCAAACCATGACTTTTAAGATATTGCTCTTGTTAATCGGTTTAGTTTTGCCGAAGTTATGCAAATCGAAAGATTTGCCATATGATGATGTCGATTTTTTTGTAAAAAATTTAACATGAGATATGACCAAAAATCGAAGTTTATTTAAATGTAATTTCTTAAATGCAGTTTTATTCTAGGGGTCAAACCATGACTCTTAAGATATTGCTTTGAAAATCGGTTCAGTTTTGCCGAAGTTATGGAAGTCGAAAGATTTTCCATATGATGATGTCGATTTTTTTGTAAAAAATTTAACATGAAATATGACCAAAAATCGAAGTTTATTTAAATGTAATTTCTTAAATGCAGTTTTATTCTAGGGGTCAAACCATGACTTTTAAGATATTGCTCTTGAAAATCGGTTCAGTTTTGCCGAAGTTATGGAAGTCGAAAGATTTGCCATATGATGATGTCGATTTTTTGGCATAAAATTTTAACATGAAATTTGACCAAAATCTAAGTTTATTTAAATGTAATTTCTTAAATGCAGTTTTATTCTAGGGGTCAAACCATGACTTTTAAGATATTGCTCTTGTTAATCGGTTTAGTTTTGCCGAAGTTATGCAAATCGAAAGATTTGCCATATGATGATGTCGATTTTTTTGTAAAAATTTAACATGAGATATGACCAAAAATCGAAGTTTATTTAAATGTAATTTCTTAAATGCAGTTTTATTCTAGGGGTCAAACCATGACTTTTAAGATATTGCTTTTGAAAATCGGTTCAGTTTTGCCGAAGTTATGGAAGTCGAAAGATTTGCCATATGATGATGTCGATTTTTTTGTAAAAAATTTAACATGAAATATGACCAAAAATCGAAGTTTATTTAAATGTAATTTCTTAAATGCAGTTTTATTCTAGGGGTCAAACCATGACTTTTAAGATATTGCTCTTGAAAATCGGTTTAGTTTTGCCGAAGTTATGGAAGTCGAAAGATTTGCCATATGATGATGTCGATTTTTTTGTAAAAATTTAAACATGAAATTTGACCAAAAATCGAAGTTTATTTAAATGTAATTTCTTAAATGCAGTTTTATTCTAGGGGTCAAACCATGACTTTTAAGATATTGCTCTTGTTAATCGGTTCAGTTTTGCCGAAGTTATGCAAGTCGAAAGATTTGCCATATGATGATGTCGATTTTTTGTAAAAAATTTAACATGAAATATGACCAAAAATCGAAGTTTATTGAAATGTAATTTCTTAAATGCAGTTTAATTCTAGGGGTCAAACCATGACTTTTAAGATATTACTCTTGGAAATCGGTTCAGTTTTGCCGAAGTTATGGAAGTCGAAAGATTTGCCATATGATGATGTCGATTTTTTTGTAAAAAATTTAACATGAAATATGACCAAAAATCGAAGTTTATTTAAATGTAATTTCTTAAATGCAGTTTTATTCTAGGGGTCAAACCATGACTTTTAACACATTGCTCTTGAAAATCGGTTCAGTTTTGGCGAAGTTATGGAAGTCGAAAGATTTGCCATATGATGATGTCGATTTTTTTTTTTAAATTTAACATGAAATATGACCAAAAATCGAAGTTCATTTAAATGTAATTTCTTAAATGCAGCTTTATTCTAGGGGTCAAACCATGACTTTTAAGATATTACTCTTGAAAATCGGTTTAGTTTTGGCGAAGTTATGGAAGTCGAAAGATTTGCCATATGATGATGTCGATTTTTTTGTAAAAAATTTAACATGAGATATGACCAAAAATCGAAGTTTATTTAAATGTAATTTCTTAAATGCAGTTTTATTCTAGGGGTCAAACCATGACTTTTAAGATATTACTCTTGAAAATCGGTTCAGTTTTAGCGAAGTTGTGGAAGTCAAAAGATTTGCCATATGATGATGTCGATTTTTTTTTTTTAAATTTAACATGAAATATGACCAAAATCGAAGTTCATTTAAATGTAATTTCTTAAATGCAGCTTTATTCTAGGGGTCAAACCATGACTTTTAAGATATTACTCTTGAAAATCGGTTTAGTTTTGGCGAAGTTATGGAAGTCGAAAGATTTGCCATATAATGATGTCGATTTTTTGGCATAAAATTTTAACATGAAATATGACCAAAAATCGAAGTTTATTTAAATGTAATTTCTTAAATGCAGTTTTATTCTAGGGGTCAAACCATGACTTTTAACACATTGCTCTTGAAAATCGGTTCAGTTTTGCCGAAGTTATGGAAGTCGAAAGATTTGCCATATGATGATGTCGATTTTTTTTTTTTAAATTTAACATGAAATATGACCAAAAATCGAAGTTTATTTAAATGTAATTTCTTAAATGCAGTTTTATTCTAGGGGTCAAACCTTGACTTTTAACACATTGCTCTTGAATATCGGTTCAGTTTTGGCGAAGTTATGGAAGTCGAAAGATTTGCCAAATGATGATGTCGATTTTTTGGCATAAAATTTTAACATGAAATATGACCAAAAATCGAAGTTTATTTAAATGTAATTTCTTAAATGCAGTTTTATTCTAGGGGTCAAACCATGACTTTTAAGATATTGCTCTTGAAAATCGGTTTAGTTTTGCCGAAGTTATGGAAGTCGAAAGATTTGCCATATGATGATGTCGATTTTTTTGTAAAAAATTTAACATGAAATATGACCAAAAATCGAAGTTTATTTAAATGTAATTTCTTAAATGCAGTTTTATTCTAGGGGTCAAACCATGACTTTTAAGATATTACTCTTGAAAATCGGTTCAGTTTTGCCGAAGTTATGGAAGTCGAAAGATTTGCCACATGATGATGTCGATTTTTTTGTAAAAAATTTAACATGAAATATGACCAAAAATCGAAGTTTATTTAAATGTAATTTCTTAAATGCAGTTTTATTCTAGGGGTCAAACCATGACTTTTAAGATATTGCTCTTGAAAATCGGTTCAGTTTTGCCGAAGTTATGGAAGTCGAAAGATTTGCCATATGATGATGTCGATTTTTTTAAAATTTTAACATGAAATTTGACCAAAAATCTAAGTTTATTTAAATGTAATTTCTTAAATGCAGTTTTATTCTAGGGGTCAAACCATGACTTTTAAGATATTGCTCTTGAAAATCGGTTTAGTTTTGCCGAAGTTATGGAAGTCGAAAGATTTGCCATATGATGATGTCGATTTTTTTGTAAAAAATTTAACATGAAATATGACCAAAAATCGAAGTTTATTTAAATGTAATTTCTTAAATGCAGTTTTTTTCTAGGGGTCAAACCATGACTTTTAAGATATTGCTCTTGAAAATCGGTTCAGTTTTGCCGAAGTTATGGAAGTCGAAAGATTTGCCATATGATGATGTCGATTTTTTTGTAAAAAATTTAACATGAAATATGACCAAAAATCGAAGTTTATTTAAATGTAATTTCTTAAATGCAGTTTTATTCTAGGGGTCAAACCATGACTTTTAACACATTGCTCTTGAAAATCGGTTCAGTTTTGGCGAAGTTATGGAAGTCGAAAGATTTGCCATATGATGATGTCGATTTTTTTGTAAAAAATTAACATGAAATATGACCAAAAATCGAAGTTTATTTAAATGTAATTTCTTAAATGCAGTTTTATTCTAGGGGTCAAACCATGACTTTTAAGATATTGCTTTTGAAAATCGGGTCAGATTTGCCGAAGTTATGGAAGTCAAAAGATTTGCCATATGATGATGTCGATTTTTTTTTTTAAATTTAACATGAAATATGACCAAAAATCGAAGTTCATTTAAATGTAATTTCTTAAATGCAGCTTTATTCTAGGGGTCAAACCATGACTTTTAAGATATTACTCTTGAAAATCGGTTTAGTTTTGGCGAAGTTATGGAAGTCGAAAGATTTGCCATATAATGATGTCGATTTTTTGGCATAAATTTTAACATGAAATATGACCAAAAATCGAAGTTTATTTGAATGTAATTTCTTAAATGCAGTTTTATTCTAGGGGTCAAACCATGACTTTTAACACATTGCTCTTGAAAATCGGTTCAGTTTTGGCGAAGTTATGGAAGTCGAAAGATTTGCCATATGATGATGTCGATTTTTTTGTAAAAAATTTAACATGAAATATGACCAAAAATCGAAGTTTATTTAAATGTAATTTCTTAAATGCAGTTTTATTCTAGGGGTCAAACCATGACTTTTAAGATATTGCTCTTGTTAATCGGTTTAGTTTTGCCGAAGTTATGGAAGTCGAAAGATTTGCCATATGATGATGTCGATTTTTTTGTAAAAAATTTAACATGAAATATGACCAAAAATCGAAGTTTATTTAAATGTAATTTCTTAAATGCAGTTTTATTCTAGGGGTCAAACCATGACTTTTAAGATATTACTCTTGGAAATCGGTTCAGTTTTGCCGAAGTTATGGAAGTCGAAAGATTTGCCATATGATGATGTCGATTTTTTGTAAAAAATTTAACATGAAATATGACCAAAAATCGAAGTTTATTTAAATGTAATTTCTTAAATGCAGTTTTATTCTAGGGGTCAAACCATGACTTTTAACACATTGCTCTTGAAAATCGGTTCAGTTTTGGCGAAGTTATGGAAGTCGAAAGATTTGCCATATGATGATGTCGATTTTTTTGTAAAAAATTTAACATGAAATATGACCAAAAATCGAAGTTTATTTAAATGTAATTTCTTAAATGCAGTTTTATTCTAGGGGTCAAACCATGACTTTTAAGATATTACTCTTGAAAATCGGTTCAGTTTTAGCGAAGTTATGGAAGTCGAAAGATTTGCCATATGATGATGTCCATTTTTTTGTAAAAATTTAACATGAAATATGACCATAAATCCAAGTTTATTTAAATGTAATTTCTTAAATGCAGTTTTATTATAGGGGTCAAACCATGACTTTTAAGATATTGCTCTTGAAAATCGGTTCAGTTTTGCCGAAGTTATGGAAGTCGAAAGATTTGCCATATGATGATGTCGATTTTTTTGTAAAAAATTTAACATGAAATATGACCAAAAATCGAAGTTTATTTAAATGTAATTTCTTAAATGCAGTTTTATTCTAGGGGTCAAACCATGACTTTTAACACATTGCTCTTGAAAATCGGTTTAGTTTTGCCGAAGTTATGGAAGTCTAAAGATTTGCCATATGCTGCTGTCGATTTTTTTGTAAAAAATTTAACATGAAATATGACCAAAAATCGAAGTTCATTTAAATGTAATTTCTTAAATGCAGTTTTATTCTAGGGGTCAAACCATGACTTTTAAGATATTGCTCTTGAAAATCGGTTCAGTTTTGCCGAAGTTATGGAAGTCGAAAGATTTGCCATATGATGATGTCGATTTTTTTGTAAAAAATTTAACATGAAATATGACCATAAATTGAAGTTTATTTAAATGTAATTTCTTAAATGCAGTTTTATTCTAGGGGTCAAGCCATGACTTTTAACACATTGCTCTTGAAAATCGGTTCAGTTTTGGCGAAGTTATGGAAGTCGAAAGATTTGCCAAATGATGATGTCGATTTTTTGGCATAAAATTTTAACATGAAATATAACCAAAAATCGAATTTTATTTAAATGTAATTTCTTAAATGCAGTTTTATTCTAGGGTCAAACCATGACTTTTAAGATATTGCTCTTGAAAATCGGTTTAGTTTTGCCGAAGTTATGGAAGTCGAAAGATTTGCCATATGCTGCTGTCGATTTTTTTGTAAAAAATTTAACATGAAATATGACCAAAAATCGAAGTTCATTTAAATGTAATTTCTTAAATGCAGTTTTATTATAGGGGTCAAACCATGACTTTTAAGATATTACTCTTGAAAATCGGTTTAGTTTTGGCGAAGTTATGGAAGTCGAAAGATTTGCCATATGATGATGTCGATTTTTTTGTAAAAATTTAACATGAAATATGACCAAAAATCGAAGTTTATTTAAATGTAATTTCTTAAATGCAGTTTTATTCTAGGGGTCAAACCTGACTTTTAACACATTGCTCTTGAAAATCGGTTCAGTTTTGCCGAAGTTATGGAAGTCGAAAGATTTGCCATATGATGATGTCGATTTTTTTGTAAAAAATTTAACATGAAATATGACCAAAAATCGAAGTTTATTTAAATGTAATTTCTTAAGTGCAGTTTTATTATAGGGGTCAAACCTGACTTTTAACACATTGCTCTTGAAAATCGGTTCAGTTTTGGCGAAGTTATGGAAGTCGAAAGATTTGCCAAATGATGATGTCGATTTTTTGGCATAAAATTTTAACATGAAATATGACCAAAAATCGAAGTTTATTTAAATGTAATTTCTTAAATGCAGTTTTATTCTAGGGGTCAAACCATGACTTTTAACACATTGCTCTTGAAAATCGGTTCAGTTTTGGCGAAGTTATGGAAGTCGAAAGATTTGCCAAATGATGATGTCGATTTTTTGGCATAAAAATTTAACATGAAATATGACCAAAAATCGAAGTTTATTTAAATGTAATTTCTTAAATGCAGCTTTATTCTAGGGGTCAAACCATGACTTTTAACACATTGCTCTTGAAAATCGGTTCAGTTTTGCCGAAGTTATGGAAGTCGAAAGATTTGCCATATGATGATGTCGATTTTTTTGTAAAAATTTAAACATGATAGATGACCAAAAATCGAAGTTCATTTAAATGTAATTTCTTAAATGCAGTTTTATTCTAGGGGTCAAACCATGACTTTTAAGATATTGCTCTTGAAAATCGGTTTAGTTTTGCCGAAGTTATGGAAGTCGAAAGATTTGCCATATGATGATGTCGATGTTTTTGTAAAAATTTTAACATGAAATTTGACCAAAAATCGAAGTTTATTTATATGTAATTTCTTAAATGCAGTTTTATTCTAGGGGTCAAACCATGACTTTTAACACATTGCTCTTGAAAATCGGTTCAGTTTTGGCGAAGTTATGGAAGTCGAAAGATTTGCCATATGATGATGTCGATTTTTTTGTAAAAAATTTAACATGAAATATGACCAAAAATCGAAGTTTATTTAAATGTAATTTCTTAAATGCAGTTTTATTCTAGGGGTCAAACCATGACTTTTAACACATTGCTCTTGAAAATCGGTTCAGTTTTGGCGAAGTTATGGAAGTCGAAAGATTTGCCATATGATGATGTCGATTTTTTGGCATAAAATTTTAACATGAAATATGACCAAAAATCGAAGTTTATTTAAATGTAATTTCTTAAATGCAGCTTTATTCTAGGGGTCAAACCATGACTTTTAACACATTGCTCTTGAAAATCGGTTCAGTTTTGGCGAAGTTATGGAAGTCGAAAGATTTGCCAAATGCTTATGTCGATTTTTTGGCATAAAATTTTAACATGAAATATGACCAAAATCGAATTTTATTTAAATGTAATTTCTTAAATGCAGTTTTATTCTAGGGGTCAAACCTTGACTTTTAACACATTGCTCTTGAAAATCAGTTTAGTTTTGCCGAAGTTATGGAAGTCTAAAGATTTGCCATATGCTGCTGTCGATTTTTTTGTAAAAAATTTAACATGAAATATGACCAAAAATCTAAGTTCATTTAAATGTAATTTCTTAAATGCAGTTTTATTCTAGGGGTCAAACCATGACTTTTAAGATATTGCTCTTGAAAATCGGTTTAGTTTTGGCGAAGTTATGGAAGTCGAAAGATTTGCCATATGATGATGTCGATTTTTTGGCATAAAATTTTAACATGAAATATGACCAAAAATCGAAGTTTATTTAAATGTAATTTCTTAAATGCAGTTTATTCTAGGGGTCAAACCATGACTTTTAACACATTGCTCTTGAAAATCGGTTCAGTTTTGCCGAAGTTATGGAAGTCGAAAGATTTGCCATATGATGATGTCGATTTTTTTGTAAAAATTTTAACATGAAATATGACCAAAAATCGAAGTTTATTTAAATGTAATTTCTTAAATGCAGCTTTATTCTAGGGGTCAAACCATGACTTTTAACACATTGCTCTTGAAAATCGGTTCAGTTTTGGCGAAGTTATGGAAGTCGAAAGATTTGCCAAATGATGATGTCGATTTTTTGGCATAAAATTTAACATGAAATATGACCATAAATCGAAGTTTATTTAAATGTAATTTCTTAAATGCAGTTTTATTCTAGGGGTCAAACCATGACTTTTAAGATATTGCTCTTGAAAATCGGTTTAGTTTTGCCGAAGTTATGGAAGTCGAAAGATTTGCCATATGATGATGTCGATTTTTTTGTAAAAAATTTAACATGAAATATGACCAAAAATCGAAGTTTATTTAAATGTAATTTCTTAAATGCAGTTTTATTCTAGGGGTCAAACCATGACTTTTAAGATATTACTCTTGAACATCGGTTCAGTTTTGCCGAAGTTATGGAAGTCGAAAGATTTGCCATATGATGATATCGATTTTTTTGTAAAAAATTTAACATGAAATATGACCAAAAATCGAAGTTTATTTAAATGTAATTTCTTAAATGCAGTTTTATTCTAGGGGTCAAACCATGACTTTTAAGATATTGCTCTTGAAAATCGGTTCAGTTTTGCCGAAGTTATGGAAGTCGAAAGCTTTGCCATATGATGATGTCGATTTTTTTGTAAAAATTTAAACATGAAATTTGACCAAAAATCGAAGTTTATTTAAATGTAATTTCTTAAATGCAGTTTTATTCTAGGGGTCAAACCATGACTTTTAAGATATTACTCTTGAAAATCGGTTCAGTTTTGCCGAAGTTATGGAAGTCGAAAGATTTGCCATATGATGATGTCGATTTTTTTGTAAAAAATTTAACATGAAATATGACCAAAAATCGAAGTTTATTTAAATGTAATTTCTTAAATGCAGTTTTATTCTAGAGGTCAAACCATGACTTTTAACACATTGCTCTTGAAAATCGGTTCAGTTTTGGCGAAGTTATGGAAGTCGAAAGATTTGCCATATGATGATGTCGATTTTTTTGTAAAAAATTTAACATGAAATATGACCAAAAATCGAAGTTTATTTAAATGTAATTTCTTAAATGCAGCTTTATTCTAGGGGTCAAACCATGACTCTTAACACATTGCTCTTGAAAATCGGTTCAGTTTTGGCGAAGTTATGGAAGTCGAAAGATTTGCCAATGATGATGTCGATTTTTTGGCATACAATTTAACATGAAATATGATCATAAATCGAAGTTTATTTAAATGTAATTTCTTAAATGCAGTTTTATTCTAGGGGTCAAACCATGACTTTTAAGATATTGCTCTTGAAAATCGGTTCAGTTTTGCCGAAGTTATGGAAGTCGAAAGATTTGCCATATGATGATGTCGATTTTTTGTAATAAATTTAACATGAAATATGACCAAAAATCGAAGTTTATTTAAATGTAATTTCTTAAATGCAGTTTTATTCTAGGGGTCAAACCATGACTTTTAAGATATTGCTCTTGAAAATCAGTTCAGTTTTGCCGAAGTTATGGAAGTCGAAAGATTTGCCTTATGATGATGTCCATTTTTTTGTAAAAATTTAAACATGAAATTTGACCAAAAATCGAAGTTTATTTAAATGTAATTTCTCAAATGCAGTTTTATTCTAGGGGTCAAACCATGACTTTTAACACATTGCTCTTGAAAATCGGTTCAGTTTTGGCGAAGTTATGGAAGTCGAAAGATTTGCCATATAATGATGTCGATTTTTTTTAAAAAATTTAACATGAAATATGACCAAAAATCGAAGTTTATTTAAATGTAATTTCTTAAATGCAGTTTTATTCTAGGGGTCAAACCATGACTTTAAAGATATTACTCTTGAAAATCGGTTCAGTTTTGCCGAAGTTATGGAAGTCGAAAGATTTGCCATATGATGATGTCGATGTTTTTGTAAAAATTTTAACATGAAATATGACCAAAATCGAAGTTTATTTAAATGTAATTTCTTAAATGCAGCTTTATTCTAGGGGTCAAACCATGACTCTTAACACATTGCTCTTGAAAATCGGTTCAGTTTTGGCGAAGTTATGGAAGTCGAAAGATTTGCCAATGCTTATGTCGATTTTTTGGCATAAAATTTTAACATGAAATATGACCAAAAATCGAATTTTATTTAAATGTAATTTCTTAAATGCAGTTTTATTCTAGGGGTCAAACCTTGACTTTTAACACATTGCTCTTGAAAATCAGTTTAGTTTTGCCGAAGTTATGGAAGTCTAAAGATTTGCCATATGCTGCTGTCGATTTTTTTGTAAAAAATTTAACATGAAATATGACCAAAAATCTAAGTTCATTTAAATGTAATTTCTTAAATGCAGTTTTATTCTAGGGGTCAAACCATGACTTTTAAGATATTGCTCTTGAAAATCGGTTTAGTTTTGGCGAAGTTATGGAAGTCGAAAGATTTGCCATATGATGATGTCGATTTTTTGGCATAAAATTTTAACATGAAATATGACCAAAAATCGAAGTTTATTTAAATGTAATTTCTTAAATGCAGTTTTATTCTAGGGGTCAAACCATGACTTTTAACACATTGCTCTTGAAAATCGGTTCAGTTTTGCCGAAGTTATGGAAGTCGAAAGATTTGCCATATGATGATGTCGATTTTTTTGTAAAAATTTTAACATGAAATATGACCAAAAATCGAAGTTTATTTAAATGTAATTTCTTAAATGCAGCTTTATTCTAGGGGTCAAACCATGACTTTTAACACATTGCTCTTGAAAATCGGTTCAGTTTTGGCGAAGTTATGGAAGTCGAAAGATTTGCCAATGATGATGTCGATTTTTTGGCATAAAATTTTAACATGAAATATGACCATAAATCGAAGTTTATTTAAATGTAATTCTTAAATGCAGTTTTATTCTAGGGGTCAAACCATGACTTTTAAGATATTGCTCTTGAAAATCGGTTTAGTTTTGCCGAAGTTATGGAAGTCGAAAGATTTGCCATATGATGATGTCGATTTTTTGTAAAAAATTTAACATGAAATATGACCAAAAATCGAAGTTTATTTAAATGTAATTTCTTAAATGCAGTTTTATTCTAGGGGTCAAACCATGACTTTTAAGATATTACTCTTGAAAATCGGTTCAGTTTTGCCGAAGTTATGGAAGTCGAAAGATTTGCCATATGATGATGTCGATTTTTTTGTAAAAAATTTAACATGAAATATGACCAAAAATCGAAGTTTATTTAAATGTAATTTCTTAAATGCAGTTTTATTCTAGGGGTCAAACCATGACTTTTAAGATATTGCTCTTGAAAATCGGTTCAGTTTTGCCGAAGTTATGGAAGTCGAAAGCTTTGCCATATGATGATGTCGATTTTTTTGTAAAAATTTAAACATGATATTTGACCAAAAATCGAAGTTTATTTAAATGTAATTTCTTAAATGCAGTTTTATTCTAGGGGTCAAACCATGACTTTTAAGATATTACTCTTGAACATCGGTTCAGTTTTGCCGAAGTTATGGAAGTCGAAAGATTTGCCATATGATGATGTCGATTTTTTGTAAAAAATTTAACATGAAATATGACCAAAAATCGAAGTTTATTTAAATGTAATTTCTTAAATGCAGTTTTATTCTAGAGGTCAAACCATGACTTTTAACACATTGCTCTTGAAAATCGGTTTAGTTTTGGCGAAGTTATGGAAGTCGAAAGATTTGCCATATGATGATGTCGATTTTTTTGTAAAAAATTTAACATGAAATATGACCAAAAATCGAAGTTTATTTAAATGTAATTTCTTAAATGCAGCTTTATTCTAGGGGTCAAACCATGACTTTTAACACATTGCTCTTGAAAATCGGTTCAGTTTTGGCGAAGTTATGGAAGTCGAAAGATTTGCCAAATGATGATGTCGATTTTTTGGCATACAATTTTAACATGAAATATGATCATAAATCGAAGTTTATTTAAATGTAATTTCTTAAATGCAGTTTTATTCTAGGGGTCAAACCATGACTTTTAAGATATTGCTCTTGAAAATCAGTTCAGTTTTGCCGAAGTTATGGAAGTCGAAAGATTTGCCATATGATGATGTCGATTTTTTTGTAATAAATTTAACATGAAATATGACCAAAAATCGAAGTTTATTTAAATGTAATTTCTTAAATGCAGTTTTATTCTAGGGGTCAAACCATGACTTTTAAGATATTGCTCTTGAAAATCAGTTCAGTTTTGCCGAAGTTATGGAAGTCGAAAGATTTGCCTTATGATGATGTCCATTTTTTTGTAAAAATTTAAACATGAAATTTGACCAAAAATCGAAGTTTATTTAAATGTAATTGCTCAAATGCAGTTTTTTTCTAGGGGTCAAACCATGACTTTTAACACATTGCTCTTGAAAATCGGTTCAGTTTTGGCGAAGTTATGGAAGTCGAAAGATTTGCCATATGATGATGTCGATTTTTTTTAAAAAATTTAACATGAAATATGACCAAAAATCGAAGTTTATTTAAATGTAATTTCTTAAATGCAGTTTTATTCTAGGGGTCAAACCATGACTTTAAAGATATTACTCTTGAAAATCGGTTAAGTTTTGCCGAAGTTATGGAAGTCGAAAGATTTGCCATATGATGATGTCGATTTTTTTGTAAAAAATTTAACATGAAATATGACCAAAAATCGAAGTTTATTTAAATGTAATTTCTTAAATGCAGTTTTATTCTAGGGGTCAAACCATGACTTTTAAGATATTGCTCTTGAAAATCGGTTCAGTTTTGGCGAAGTTATGGAAGTCGAAAGATTTGCCAAATGATGATGTCGATTTTTATACCCTTAACCCATAAAATGGGTAAATAAGGGTATAATGGTTTTGTGCAAAAGTATGTAACAGGCAGAAGGATGCATCTCCGACCCTATAAAGTATATATATTCTTGATCAGCATCAACAGCGGAGACGATATAGCCATGTCCGTCTGTCCGTCTGTCTGTCCGTCTGTATGAACGCGTGGATCTCAGAGACTACAAGAGCTAGAGACTTCTGACTTTGTATTTAAGTTCTCCTATACCATGAGCAGAACAAGTTTGCTTCAAATTATCGATAACTATTCTAGTTTCCGATATACACATAATATCGATAACAATAAAATATCGAATTTGGAAAATCTAAAAATGAGGGTTGAAGTAATGGATAATGATAGAACTTTTCTGAAAATTTCGTATAAATCGGTTGAGAAACACCGGAGATATTGAACTTAATCGATGGAAGCTAAGCCAGTATACCAAAGTCTTATATAAATTAAATATATTTATTGCAACTGGGTTCAGGGTATCTTCTAGTCGGGCTCTCCCGACTAGAGCCTTCTTACTTGTTTCTATTCGCATTCATCAGGCAATCGTAAGCTCTGAAAGGGTTTGCAAAGGGATTGTATGTAGGTGTGTCGCATGTGTAAATGTCATTTTTTAACAGAACAGGAAGCTATATTCGGGATGCCGAATATTATATTCACTTGCAAAGTCTACTTGTTTTTCATGGTATAATCTTTCTACAGATCTTGCATATGTGTGTATGTATAGCAGCTGTATGTTATGGTTGTTCGATCTGGCTGATTTTGAAAAATGATCTGAAAGCAACAAAAATGAGACCTTGTCCAAAGTTTCAGCTAAATAGCTTTAAGCTTGAGGGACTGCTTAGCACTTTATGTGGTCGGATATGCTAAATTATATGCGTTTCACATTTCCTTACAAAATTAATATACACTTTTCAAGTGTTTAAACAAACACAGTGAATGATACAGAAACAAAACACAGCAAAATCATGTGATTTGAGGCATTCCCATATTTTGAATGTGTCCTGTGCGAATTTGTACATTGCCAGCTTGTTATTTGCATTTTGATACCCTGTCACGTGTACTAAATAAATGTACAATCAACGTTAAACAATTGTAGTAATAATTTTTTTCATATTCCACAAAGCATGGAAATATAATATATTTATGGGGTAGATTGTTACATTTTTCAAATTTTACAGGGTAGATTCTAGTTTATCCTTTATTATAATATCAATTTTATCTTGTTTGTCATTCGAAAGGTTTTTTTGTCTCACTGCATGTACTCTCAATATTTATTGCAAAGCTTCCATCATAACAAGAAAAAGGAGCGAAATATTTTTCTCTTTTATACATTTGTGGGAATATACTTTTTAAAATTGGCTGCCGTCACTTTGGGTCCTTTGTCGTGTTTGTGTAGTCTATTTGAATATTGAACCCTTTTGATTAAATTCAAACAGTATTTTAAACGACACATTGTCGAAATTCGGAACAAGCTTAATGAAAATAAAATGAAAATCATTTTACTTGCAATTTTTAAACAATTTCTTATCAAAATACATAGTTACAAAAACTGTGTTTGGTTGAATTTACAGTATGTATAACTGTTAAAAGCTGTCGTTTTTTATGGTCTTTGGAAGTTATATACAAAATTCCCTATCTAACAGTTAATAAGAATAATATATATATAGTTAAGTAAAAGCTCTTAAAAAAAACATTGAGCTAAAAATATAAAAAATAATTTTTATTAGTTCATATGTATTGTGAAATAAACGTCTGAGGCTGGATATACGAAAACTATAACAGAAAGCGTAAAAGCCGCCTAAAATGTATGCCTCACTTTGCTGAGAGCCACAAATAAGCAAGCAAGCAGACAAACATACTAGTGAAGCTAATAAAACTTATTAAAAAAGTACACTGATCAACACATACGCGAGCATAATCTAAGTATGTATTAGTATTTGTGCTCAAGTTAACGCATACATATATATCAACCCAAATTGAGTCCTGGAAAATATGTTCTAAAAAGCTTTAATAAGAAAAAAGCTTTTAGCAAATGCATCTACACATGTAGTGGATATAGCGCAGGAAAGTTTTTAAGTCAAAAAATCCACCAACTTAAAAGCTTATAGAAGCTTTAAAAAAAAAATAGCTGTCACCTTAAGCTTTTCACTTTTTTTTTATTGTGGTGGTGAAATTGGATTATTTCATAGTCTTAAGGCTTTTGTGCTTTCTTTGTTAAGGAAATGTATTTTTCTTAAAACACGGGATACCAAATTGAAATCCAGAATTCAAAGCTTTTTTAGCCTCTGAAAATATTGCTATTTAAAAAAAAAAAGACATACCATATCTCCTTTAAATCCACGCTTCAAACAGAAACGAAAAAGTTAATACTTAAAGCATTTTGTAATGATTAGTGCCAGCAAGTTCTAGTAGTTGTAAATCGATGCGCGGTATATGGAGCGGATACAATAAAACAATAAAAGACGCTAATGCTGGTTAAATTAAAAGGGTAATAAAGATATTTGCGGAGCACACAAACATTCCATCCACACATAAACAACAACACTGCTGCAAGACAAAACAAAAGCGCAAAAGAAGAATTGCATCGGCTATGCATTTATAAGCAAAAGCCCTTCCCCCCAAAGGTCGCACGCTCTGTACGTATACGTATTCTCACAAGTAGTTGGCTACTTGGGGATGCTTCCGGTGTTGGTTGACTCGTTTAGCTCTTGCCTGCCTGGCTTTAGACTTTTGGATCCCTGCTATGGATATCGATGTGAAGAGAAGGAGTAGCATCTGGAATAAATATGCTGCATTGTTAATTTCGCTATTATCCGCTCTGACAGCAGTGATTGAAGGCAAAGAAACAGCTAAACGCTTAACGATGATTACACTGCGTTGCAGCTGTAAATTGAATGTTGTTGTTGGTGCTATTGCTGTTGCTGAAACGCATTAATTTTAATCGATTGCTCATACGCCAAGTTGAACTAACGAGCAGTCGTGTTCGCATTATGGAGCATCTTGAACGGCCAGTTAATGAAAACAAGCTGCCCGTGACGAAGTTAGGCCAAGAACACAAGACCAACAGGGAGAAAAGTTGCCAGTTGTGTTGCCTGCCGTTGCCCTAACTCAGCTCTCTAACATAGCCCCCGGCAGCTGTCGTGTCTGTTAATGTTGCCGAATTTGCATTTCATGCGGCTGTTTTGCCAACTTCTGTGGCCATCTTCGTCAACACACATATTGTCAAGTCACGTTCCTCATTTACATTACAGAAAATTCAATACACTCCACTGACGATGCGCGCCTTGCCTATTTGTACTTGGCCAGACAAGCAAAAAATATATCGCGCCCCAAAAGTCATTGGCTTCGCTGGCAAACTCACTTGCATTTAAACACTTAAAGGGAAATCTTTGCTTTACTTTATCAAGTAACATTCAATTTATTTATTACGTGCTTAAGATTGATAAGAACCTACATATCAACTTTGCTAAATGATTCTAAGTTGACGGCTTAACTACTTTGTTGATTCATTTTCTTTTCTTCTGATAATATAAATGTCTTCAGATATTGGAATTTCAGAAAGTTGAATTGATTTGGCATCGGGTCGCTTCTCAGGGTCGTGATCCCAGCAAATTGTAATCAATTTATGCAACTCCTCGCATTTTGGAACTACAGCACTCAAGTCAGGTCGTCCTTTCATTCCGGCATAGTATAGAATTGCATGTACATTGGGGTTTGGCAAGTGATCGAAAGGCTTTTTGCGTGACATTACTTCCCATAGGATGATGCCAAAGCTGTATATATCGCACTTTTCCGTATATGTTTGCTTATCAACCTAAAAGTTAATAGATAAGCTTGGAAAATGAAATCATACTTATTTGTGAATTAAAAACAAACCTCGGGTGCGTAATAACCTGTCGTGCCAACTAGACTATTCAATGTTGTCAGTTCTTTTACGGTGCCAAAATCACAAATTTTCAAATGTTTAAATTCATTGAACAGTAAAATATTTTGAGTTTTTAGGTCGCGATGAACAACGGGAGGTTTTTGACCATGCATGAAGTCGATAACCTTTTTAGAAGCATGCAAATATTAAATAATGTACACTTGTACAACACGAACAAACCTTTACAAGCTGAGCCATCAAGTTAAGACCATCTGACATTTTGTAACCTCTCTGTTTGTTTCCATGAACAAGGTCGTAGAGCGAACCACAATCTGCATATTCCATGAGTAGAAAGGTGTTCTCCGAATTGAAGGAGACTCCCTTTAATTTGACGATATTATCGTGGACAAGACGTGAAAGCTGCTTGATTTCATTCTTAAACGAATACTTGTTCTCTGTAGATATGTATCTATATTTTTTCAACGCAATCGTTTGATTAGACCATTTAGCCTTATTAACAGAGCCGTAGGCACCACTACCAAGTAACTGCAAGTTTCAAAATATTATTATTCTGCTTCAAGTTAAAAAAAACTTAGTTGCTTAATACTTCATTAATCTCAATATCATCAAAATTTACAACCTCTGCGTAATCAACTCTGTAAGAAACATAAAATTATTTTATGCTCTAAGTATATTGCTATTTTCTATTGACATATACTGCTACTTACTCAGGCTCATACGACTTGTTGTTTACTTTTCTATCAGCAAGCTTTTCCCACTTGATTAGAAAATTAAAAGTTAGCACAGCATATCATTCCTTTGTACATATATTACCTTATCTTTCTCTATGGTTACCAAGACTTGCTGAACTATTGAAGACTCAGAGGTTCTGCAACAAAATAAACCTTACAAATGACCCGTTTGAAAAACTTACAAGGCTTACGTGAGTATATTTGTGAGCTCAGATACAATCCATTTAATGTCCAGCGCACTGTCAGAAAGCGACAGCCAGCATCGTTTAATTACATTTTCCAGACGCTCGGAGCCATCGATAATAAGAATTGGCCAGACAGTGCTTCGCGATTCAGGTTCACCTTTACGAATTTTAAACGAGGCCTTCTTACGTGTCAACACCTCCCACAGAATGGTGCCAAAGCTGTAAAAGTCGTGCCTATCCGTATACCTGACTTGTTTTGCGACCACCTAAAACCATGTTTATCATTTTAAAAAAAATCTGCCTTCTCTGTATATATTTACCTCCGGGTGTATGTAGTCAAAAGTTAATTTTCTGACTTCCACTGGAGTTGAAAGCTCGTGGGCAATGCCAAAATCACAAATTTTCAAAATTCGGTAGTTTTTAGTTTGTAGTAGATGTAGATTAAAGGGCGTTAGAAATCCATGTACCAGGGTTTTGGCATGCAGATATGCTAAGCCCTATAAGTAGCAGTGTTGAACAACAGTTTCTTTTAGTTATATAATAATGTTAGATCCAACCTTAGCACACTGTATCATCCAATTGATTCCACGCGCAACTGTATATTCAAGCTTTTCTTCTCCATGCAAATACTTGTGAAGGGATATGCAATCGAAATGTTCCATAAGCATATAGGCATATTCATCATCAAATGTGAACCCATAAACTCTCATTATATTCACATGATTAACACGAGAAAGTTTTCTGATCACATTTTCAAACTCCTCTCCAAAATTAGTTCTTGTACATTTCTGTACTGCAGTCTTCATATCACACCATTTGGCTTTGTAGAAACCGCCAAAGGTACCATGTTCAGGACATGCCTTATGATATACAAACATGAGTACATTTTTAAAAATAATATGTTAATAACTACACTACCTCTTGAAAGTCAATATCCTTAAAATTAACAGCTGGAGCTAATTCAAATTCAGAATTCGCTGCATTGTTAAACATCCTAAAATAGGAAAAAAATTACGTTATATTTTATAGAATGATGTTTCAGGAACTGTAGTCTTCTATTGGAATAACAACATACTCAGGCTCGAGCTTCAATTGTTCGACTAGTTCCATTATAGAAGGTCGCTTTTTTGGATCACCATCCCAACATTTCTTAATTGTGTCCTCCATAAAAGTAAACTCTGATTCTCTAACGTCACTTAAAGACGGGCGGCAACCTGAAGAACTCAAAAATAAATTTATTGTAAGTGTTAAATGCTTAAAAGCTTTCATACCATTAATGATTTCGTCTATGTTGTTTGGTGATCCAGGGTCTTCTACTTCATAATAGGGCTTCTTGCCTGACATTACCTCCCAGAGTACGATTCCAAAGCTATATATATCACTTTCCTTAGAATACTCGTCTTCTTCAAAGATCTGCAATAAATATATATTTCCAATGATTGACTTTTTATATTCCGTTTTTGATCAGTGGGTATTTCAGACCTCTGGTGCTACATAGGCGATGTCTTGATAGTTTAAACGTTTCTTTTTATCGGCCGGAAAGCAATAATCGGTGATTTTCAAGAGCCTAAAGTTTTCAAAGAGCAACAGATTTTGAGAATTTATATTGCAATGTATAACGGGAATATTTATTCCATTCAGTAGGTGATCGATTCCCTTAAAGAAAAACAAAATATAAATAACTTTATATCAGGCATATGTCAAACAAGTTCGGATACCTTTGCTGCCTGGTGCATCCAGTGTATGGCATTTATGACTGCATAATCTCGCTTTGCTTCAAGATGCAAATAGCTGTAGAGTGATCCGCAATCAGCATACTCCATGAGTAAATGCACAATTTCCCTATCATAACAAATGCCATACAGTCTAACAACGTTCTCATGGTCCACGTGTAAGAGACGGGTGATCTCTTGCATAAGATCTGGAGTGATGTTGTTTTCGAACACGCTTTTACACTTTTTCACCGATATCTCTAGATCACGCCAAATAGTTTTGTAAACAATTCCAAATTTACTTTCTCCAATTTGATCCTGCATAAAACGAATAATTAGAAAAGAACAGTCAGAATGATCTGGTCGAAAGAGCTCGTCTCGAAAATAGCCTGAATCGAACTCAATTTAAGATGTAGGTCAAAACAAAAATTGTAACGAATTTTTAATAGGTTCAGGCTAATTTTCTGTATAAGCACATTTGAAAGAATCATACATTTAATTCTTTTATTTCAGCGAAGTCAATAGTTAAGCGCTTTCTGCAAAACAATAAAGAAGTTTAAACTATAACAGTGGCGGGAAGCATCAATTTGTACATACTCAAAGCGTTTGATTTCTGACTCTAGATTCTGCAGTTCCTTCAATAATATGTTAAGCTTATGTCGATCTTTGGGTTGCTCATTCCAACATTTTGTTAAGAATATCTCTAGTAAATTTGAGCCAGTTTTAGCAATATCTTTGAAATCGGGACGTCTACCTAAAAGAGTTAAAATGATGAGTTAGGCACTTTGGTGGAATGCTAATTTTCTTACCCCTTTTAACTGCACTCCTAATTAATATTTGATTGCCCTCGTACTCATAGAAAGGCTTCTTGCGTGCCATAACCTCCCAAAAGATAATACCAAAGGTGAAAACGATGCTCTGCTCCGTGAATTCTCCTGCTTTAAACACCTTTGTACACATGAAAGCATCGATAAATTATCTGTTTTTGAATATGTTTTCTTAAAATGCTTCGCCACACAAGTGAGTTATTGATTACTGCTCTTCAAAGTTATTTGACCAACATTGTCTATTAATAAAAATAAGCAACACGCTTGGGAGATATTTGTACAAACCTCCGGTGCTGTATATGAGGGACTTAGATTGTTTTTTAACACATTTATATCGTCAAAGGCAAGACAGAAATTACACAGCTTCGGGACTCTAGTGGAATGGAAAATAATGTTATTTGATTGCCTGTGAGTTGGATAAATGCCTTTTATTACTTATCGTAAATGATGGTTCCCTTTTCTAACCTGTCCAGGAACTCGGGCTCGAACATAATATTTTTCGACTTCAAATTGCAAAGGTAAAAGGGATTTAAATTCATCTCACATACAAGGTAATCAATAGCCTAGAAAAATGAATAGCATACAAATTATCAAATAAGATATTTAGTTATAGAAAATACCTTAGCAACAGAAATCATCCACTTGAAAGCTATATCAATTGATATTGGTTTCATTAAATTTTGCAAATGATCGAACAGGGATCCACTCTCAACGTAATCCATTAGTAAATACTTTGACTGTCCATCCATTGCGATGCCAATTATATTAACAATATTTTCATGTTGTAACCCATTATAAGCCATTAGCTGCCTGCATCGCTGCTTAATGCTTTGATCAGCAGTTGTGTGTTTCAGTTTTTTTACAGCAATATCTGAAGAATACCAAGTCGCCTTGTACGTTACACCAAAGTGTCCATCACTGATTTTCTGTAAGGATTTATAAATCGTTTTCATTCAGGCGAAAATTCATACTGTAATATAACCTCGCCTAGTTCAATTGTTTCGAAATTCATAACAGCTCCGATATTAGCACTTAAAACTTGATCCAATGTTGAAGAGCCAAAGCTTCTGCAATAAATAAAAGTTTAAAATACATATTTTTTAATGTAAAATTTGAATGATAAACTTACTGAAGAAAATTATCGATTTTTAAAAGTACTTCTTCAATTGTTGGTCTCTCAACTGGATCCGAATTCCAGCACGCCTCAATAAAGTCTTTGATGGGTTCAGAGTTGAGTATTTGTATTTCACTAAGTTTTGGACGTTCCCCTGAAAATTTATCACTCAGTTTTCAAGCTCAACTTTATAAGATCATTTACCTTCTAAGACCTTGTCCTTTATTTTATAGTACGGACAATTTAAATGACATAAAGGTTGCTTGCGCGACATTAACTCCCATAGGTTAACACCAAAGCTATACACGTTGCATTGGTGAGTGAGATTTTTATCTTTTAAGAACTGCATTGAAATGAAAATTATGAGCATGTATATTTAAAATTCGTTAAAACTACCTCTGGGGATGCGTATTCCAAACTCCACTCTGTAGTGGAAAACCGTCCAAGAATGCCACAGATTTTTAAGGTGCTAAAACTGTTGGATAGCATTAATCTCTTGGGTTCTATAACTTGAAAAAACAGTTTGGGTTCCATGGAATGAACGTATTGAAGACCCTATTAAGCAAATGATAAGCTAAATAATTGCATGTGCTAAGAAAGGTGTAGATAGAATTTACCTTAGCCGCTTGATGCATCCAGCAAAGAAGATCCTTTACTGTATATTCACGCTGTTCAATGCCATGCATGTAGTCTTTCAAGGATCCACAATCTGAATACTCCATGAGTATATTCATTTCATCATCCAGTGCATATAATTCAACAATATTCGGATGTCCGATAAGCATTAGTGAATTTACATCAATTGCCTTAAGGTCAGTCATATCTAGTGGGATTGCCACGATTTCTTTATTCTGCCATTTTAGTTTACGAACATCAAAAAAGCTACAATATTCCTCAATCTGTTTTACAATAAATTGTTAAATCATTTATTACTTGCACTCTGTTACTACTTAGATTTGATTTTGTCACCAATTACCATATCGAGTCTTTCAATTCCGTCGTCTACACTCTGCTTTCCATCCGGTATGCTGTTGTTCATTTGATCAAGATTTGAGCTGGTCTTTGGCATAGGATCAGGCACAGAGCATTTTCTTATTGCTTGAGGTGAATTTGGATTTTTTCGTTTATTACTCATGTCGACAACAACAGAGCATAGGCTGTTGTTGCGTCTTAGCAAAAGAACAAATAAACAATAACTGCATACAGCCTTGTATGATAAGACTTATACAGCGAAACGGTGCAGAATAGATAGCTCGTTTATTATTTTTAGCACAAAATTGGACAGAAAGGTTGCTCGAAGACTGATCGTGTGCGTTTTGTTTTTGTTTATCTAAAACAGTATCAGTAAATAAGGAGTTATTAACATTAAGTTAGTCCAAACTTTCAGTGATTGTTGTTAATATGTAACGCAACCAAATAATCTATACAATACGAATACTTATGTGAGTCACAAATATACATTTATAAATTTGAGCCAAACATTCGACCGTTCAGAATGATAACCAACGGAGTACTAATGAATTAAATGTTTCTGCTCTGCTTTTGCAAAAAGAATAATACCTCCTACAACAAAATGGCTCGATTAGGGAATACCCTTTATCCGATCATTCTAAATTGAATTGTTAAAAAAATTAGCATTGTGAAAATTATTTTTCTTAAGTTTCATCAATATTTAATTTCTTTAACGGCATATTTATTGTTCGATTCGTCAAAATATTTATATTTGTGCGATATTACATAAACTATAAACTATGTTGAATGTTTCATAAATATTTTTGCACAGCGTCGACATAACCTTTCAACACAAAATTACTCTGGGTAAAGGCTATTATCAGAAGGGGGCATAAAAAACGAATATGTTTCTCAGAAAGCAATTTTTTAATCGTGCAGATAACGCACATATGGGTACGCAAATACATGCATACACATATATAAGAACATACAATTAATAAAAATGTGCCGGCTATTTACACATTACACTTTCGTATCGAATGCAAAACAAATACATAAGTTCAATGACTTTATGTAAATAAACATTCAGGAGAAGAAAAAAAGAAGAGCAGTTAGGGAAAGAGATAGAGATAGAGAGAGTGGGAAAGGTGGAGAAATATAAATAAATGAAAAACTTAATCACAAGTCCATTTGAGCGATTTAATACCCTCGAAATTGAGGAGAAAACGAACAAAAAGTTCCCGAATCACAAGTTACACGGCTCTTGATTTGAATTTCGGTTCGATTGTGTTGACATAAGTGTTGGAGTATATTCAAAAAGAATTAGATTAGACACCGACGCTCAGGCACGAATAAGCCAACGCCTCAGGTGGCCTGCTTACATTGGCATTCCAAGACAATCTTGACTTCAAATCGTGCTGCGACGGCTTGGAGGGTAGTAGGATGATTTGATTCTGTTTGGTTTGTTTTAGCGCCTTAGGTGAACTCACAAAATTCGGGCCACGTTTATTAATTAATTTAAGTGACAAAAGCAATTTAATATTGGACCCAAGCTTGAACTATTTACAAAATACCAGTAAGGTTTTAATTAGCTTTTAGTATTCAACTATCTTCGACGAGTCTATTGAACTACAATAATTTCAAAATTTATAAAAGCTAAAGGCATTTATTGTCTGTCTCCTTTTAAATTTTCAAATCTTACAATCTATGAACGTAGATTTTGATAGGCTCTCTATCATATGCTTGCTCATCAGAAATTCAAATAATCAAGAAGATGTTTTTAATTTTTCAAAAACTGGGTACAGATTGTAGCTGCGAATCGGTTAACAGTGCATGGAAACGGGAACAGTCATGCGCAGTTCATTTGCGGTCATGAAGATGCAACAGTTTGCTCCTTGTCAAACTAGTAACAAACGTAAGACTTTTAAAATTGGTAGATGAAACGAAATCACCTGAAATCAAATCCCATGCAGAAACTGCTGATTGCTGTTGAATCTTTTATATGATGACTATGTAAAAAGTAGGCCGTAGAAGGGGATTAAGGAGTTGAGCTTAGCGATGTCAAATGGCGAACACTTGTTCCACTTAAGGCTCCGCTCTGAGGTTTGTCGGACATCTTGGTCGAGTCAAAAAGCAACGAGTCATATGTGTGCCATACCAAATTTTGTGGGCACCAGCGAAAGCGACGAGGCGTTGCCCAATTACGGATTAAGAAGAAGTTGCCGTCAGCTTAGCCTGGGGGCAGGCGCCAAAAATAGAACGAAATATTTGACTCTGGAATGTCCTGGTTTGACCTGCTTATCAAATCCTTTATACTACTTGCTTATTAATGTGTGAGTAAAAAAAGGTTTACCACAAAGCTTTTTGAATGTCAAGTGGGTTAAATGTTTTTTAAATTATCTTACTTTTTTATTTAAGGCTCATACAATTTAACTATAAAATTTATTACTTCCAATTCTTTTCTTTTATCTAATATTACCAGCATATGCATTGACAATGCAAAGTCCTTGAAAGTTCATCTTTATATTATCATTCTACCGAACAAAGCGGATTGAACGTGGTACGCATACAAAAATGTGGCAACACTGTCGTTTTCAGAAAAGTTGTTGCACTTTTGTTTGAATTTCCTTGGCTTTTTCATGCCTCTGTGGAGGCCAAAGTTTTTTGGCCCCTGCGACATTTTAAGAGCGGTTTACCGCTCACTCCGCACACAAACCGGTTGAAAACTTTTGTGCTTTCCACAAAGTAAGTAATTATATACACAGTAAGTATAATATATATGTATGTATATGTGTAAAAGTGTTCTTTGAGGACCACAGGGCAAACACATGTCTGGGCGTCTGGCCTGCCTGTCAAAGTTTCTGTGTAGAATTGACTAGCTAATTTGCTGTGACAACTGATTTGCACATTAGAGAAACAGGCCCAAGTTCCCACATTTATTTTTATTTTTTGTTTTTGCCGTGTTGAGGTTAAAGTTCAGAAAGGAAACCAATTAATTGTTTTTCTGTTTATTATTGGTTATTTACATGTTTCATATCAATTACCATAAAACAAATGCAAAAACGTTTTATATTTAATATTTATTTTTCATTTGTGTTTAATGATTTAATATATGAAAATATATTTAAATGCATACAACTTTTTTTTGTAAAAATTTATTAAGTATGTCCGAAAATTCCTTTTATTAAATAAAAAACAAATTAGAGGTAAATTCAGCTTAAACAATTTAATATGCTTTAAGCATTTTGCTCAAAACTGTCTAGGCCTGCAATGAAGTTCAAATTCAATGAAATCAACATCCGTCATATCGAACGAGCACCATACAGTGACTTTGATAATGATTATGTTGATCATGATGCTTTAACAAGAGGAATTTCAAAACATGAAAGTCTTTGTGCTTGTATGACGCTGACAAATTTGGTAGAAGCGAAGGGGAAAAAAACATGAACATCGTCGTGTATTGAATTATTTATAGGTATGCTAATTTTTTGATTCAGTAATGCAAAGTTTTCGCTTAACGTAATCATTGCACTGCCAGATTGTTAATGTACAGGTGTGAACATAATTCATGTTTTTCTTTAAGTCAGACCAGGTTCGGGCAGTCGACCTTGATAAAGTGCGTGCTTAATAAGATATGAAATGGTGGCCCTTCGCTTTGCAAACAAAAGTCGATTGACGTACGCATAAATAAGCGGCAAGCTGTAATAAATTCTATGCTCCTCGGCAACAACAATGCCAACAGGCAGTCAGGCAGGCAGAACATGGCGGATTATTAATATTTTCCATACTGCTTTTCAGCTTTACTTGTGCATTGTTTGAGTTCTTGAAATGTGAGCTCAAACAGCAGCAGCTTCAGCAGAACAATAAACGTAGCCCAGGGCAAAAGTATGGAAATAAATCAGCTCAAGTATAAAAACTCACATCAACATGCTGCACAGAAACACACATAGCCCATCCCCATAGCTTACTCCCTTTTCCCAGTTGAAGTGGTAGCTGGCAATCAACTGGCAACTAGCCAGTGGTCAACCGAAGGATCTGTTTGGAAGAGAGAAAAGCTGCTGTTGCTTAGAAGTCAGCACAAACAATTGCTGGGAATGTTGGCTTAATGAGTGCCCAGCCTCAAAATCAACGACTTTAATCTTGCAAAAAATAAAGCTCCATAAAGCTTCAACATTCATTTGAATACTATTGCATATTTTCTATGAAACTCACATATAAATTCACAGCGGAACAATTTAATTTACTTATTTGAATGAAAAACTATTTTATACCTTTGTTTCCATCTTATTATAATCAAATTATTGAACAGTAGTTGAAAACTTCAACAAGAAAACTTATTATTAAAAATCAACACGAACAAAAAACCTTTGGGCAACACATTTGCACACTTTTTTTAACACTTTGATGCTCTTCGAAAATTCATACCTTCAAATTGACTAATTAATTAATTAATGAAATGCACATTTCAACTTGCAATTCCAATTTTTTCTGACAATTTTATTGACAGCTCTTAAAAAGGCAATGAGTATGATAAAATAAAAAATAAATTAATGCACGTCAGGAAATCTGTGAAGGACGGCATCAACTGTTTCGAAAATCTGCAAACATTTTTTCTATAAACAACAAAATATGATAGAGTACTTCAACATATTTTGCTCAGGCAGAGTTAAGCTGCGACAGTGTGTTAATATCGTTTGGCGAACCGCGATGAAAGAAAAATATATTTCAATAAAAAATGTATCGGAATAATAAACAAACTTGTTTGCGGTTGTTTCGACATAATTTATGGTGACGTTTTATCATAATCCCCATGTGCAATTGTTAATCAAGCTTCACTTAAATGCAATATGGATATTGACATTTCAAGTAAAATCAATTTGTCAATAGCATGAAAAGTTTTTGTTCTTATTTTTTTTTAAAGCGCAGCAAATGGTTAACTTTTAATTCCATTTGGGCATGAAAACCAACAAATAAATCAAAGTCACGCTGCGCGACCCAGTCTGAGTCGGGTTGTTCTGTGATCTGGGCTCCACAATTGCGGCAGCTGCACTGTCCAATGAATTTATAGTAGAAACAAACATGCACAACACACACACACACAAACACACACACACATGCATATTCATGTGTATGATGTATGCCTGTATGTATATTCGGACCCATGTAGCGATGTTTGCAAAAGTTTTCAATTTTGCTACGTTTGTGACCGTGATTTAAGTGTCGCTCGTGGCTGCTTCTTCCGGGACAACGACGCGTCGAGGCCACTTAAAGTAAATGCTTTACGGTAAAATGATAAAAATATTGCAACATTCTAAAATTTGAACTGTAATGAGTCGATCTATATTAAGCATTAGTATTAATATCAAACGATTTAATTGATTTTATTTTTTTGACAACGTGCCGTTTTTTTTTTTCAGATCAACAGTTTTGTTTGGTCGTATGGGCTGCATTTGTGAGAATTGGTTGATTTTTGGATTAGAGTGTTATAGGGCCTCGCTGCCTGCAAAAATGTTGATACGTTGCCAACGAATACACTTGGCATGCTGTCCCTTTTTCATGGATCTGTCGCAAAAGACGCATTTATCATAGCCACAACATGCAACGGGGATTATACAAAATTGTATTTGAAATATTTGTGTAAATAAAGAACATGAAAATATAATGTACATAAAAAATAAATATTTTGATGTTTGATTGACCTTTCTTAATTATTTAGTATCACACTAAGTCTCTAAATTTAAGTCTAATAAATTAACTCCAAATAATAACAATAATAAATTTATTTCGTTTAGTTAAAAAGAAAAATATAAAGATGTGCAATATTTATATGTTAAATAAAAATAATATTTTCGAAACTTTCACTTGATACCATTGTGCCATTGCCAGAAGGTGTTATTTATATGCGCTAGTATTTTGCTGTTTGGCCCGCAAAAATACAAACAGAAAACAAAAGTATAAAACATAAAAAAATCGGTGCGGAACACATTTCGTAAATCTTCGTAGCGATTGGGCACAACTCCGACAGATTTTTGTTTGTTTTCTTACTTAATTGTCGCTATTTTTGGCATTGCTTTTTGGATTTGATTCTGATTCGAATAACGCTTTGTTTTTTTGCACGTTTTTTGGTCGCACGTTCGGTTCAAGCTTCCGTGATGCGACTGCTGTCAATGGAAGGATATGTGTGTGTATTTGGAAGAGAGTTATTGTTTGGTTGCGCGGCTAGTGCCAAGAGTCGGCACTATAATCTTCATATTCCGGTAGGGACCAAAACATGTTTGGGGATGACTAGGTTTGCCAAACGAGATGAATGATTTGGGCGTGCGATTTTTCGGGCCATATAATTGTCTTTCGCAATCCTTGAAACTGTACGCAGTGTTTCGCAATGCCTTATTGAACATCAGCACCATCGAGCCAATGATAATTAAGGCAAAACAAATTAGAAATATGACCAATACAATGCGACAGCCCATATCATTCGTATCTTCTACGTAAAATCGTTGCAATTGAGGTGTTTGGTATTCTGCATTTGCCAATTCATTCCTTAGTTTCTTACAGCCAGTGGTGGTCATTGAATAGTTCTCTGGTTGCTCATTTAACCACAAGGCATTCCAGAATTGCAGCAAGCTATTGCATTGTGCCAGAGCTTCCATTATCCATTTTTGGCAGTCTTCACTGTGTGGGTTTTGTATGCAGTCGGATTTCATTGTATGATTGATCGCCTTACGATATAATATTATGTTTTATTTGTTTCGGTGCCTACTTATCTACCTGCTTCCAGCTATATGTCAAATTGTGTATATTTGTTACGTCGGAGCCAATTCGGTAAGCGGATTTTGTTACGACTTTTGCTATTTGATCGATGCGTCATTGTTAGCCCATAGAAAGTTGGCATCCTGTCAAGAACATTGTCAGACATGCTTGCAGTATCCTATTTATATATAGTTATAGAAGTTTCATCCCAACTAAATTCACTACGTGAACTCACGATTTCCTCGGATGAGGCTGAACTATCGCTTTCAGCAGTTATCCCAGTTGTTGTTGAGCTTGCTTTTGATCTAACATTACTTGCTTCCTCCGAGTCTTCCGTTTCGAATTCGACCTCTGTTCTTTTACCCTTTTTTTTTAATTTCGCGGCAAGCCGCTTTATGGGGAATCTTTGCCAAAAATGTGGCGGCACATACAGATCATCTGCGTTGCTACTCACCATCTTTCCAGAGGCTGAGCATTTATCTCGTAGCTTTTTTATGATATTATCCACTGATGCATGACCGCCTGGCTGTCGGTCTTCGCAAAGGTCGGGCGGGTCTCTGCACAAATCTGGTGTTTTGTTGAAGAGAAAAGCCTTTGCAATTAGCCAAATACATAGACATAAACCAAATATAATAAAAAAGAATAGCAAGAGTACAGTCATAGGGTTGCCAACACGATTGTCTTTCATTAAAAATAAATGAAACTCCCGCTTAAGGCGTTGACATTCTTCAGTTGTCATTAGTGTTTTATCCTGTTCCAAGTTCAGCTCCCAATTGGCACACTGGCTACACACTTCACGCTTCCAATGATTGCACTCGCTTCCCTTCGGGTTTGTCTTACACATCGAGTTGTAAAGTTTCATGTTTTTGTTATGATTTATGGGTAACACACAATATTCTGAGCCTGACAAATATTTCAATTCCAAGTGGAGCAGAGTTTATTTATTTTTATTTTTTTGGCACACTTTATGTTCGCATTTAAGCATGAGAAAATTGCTGGCAAATAATAAAATTGAATTTCATTTTATGGTTAGGCTATGAACTTATTTTTTACTTTAGATAATATGTATGTAGTTACTGCAATAACTATTTAATGAAAAATGTTGTGCGCATAGCTGAAAAATGTTGAAACACGCAAGTGCACATAAATTTACTTTTTCCGCTTCATGCAGCAGAAAAACTTTTCACACACATGTATTACACATGTGCAACTGCAATTTAATAGTATGTATTTTCTTCTAATGCGCCCTCATCGTATCCACGTTCGCTAAAACAAGCCAAAATGCTCGAAATATGTGTGTGTATATTTTAGCTTAAATGTTAAGCTATTTCGTGCCCTAATCTAATTTAATGGCTTTAATGGGCATTTTAAACTAGGTTTTTAATTTGGAACTGCAACAAACACCAGCAAGTTTGTATTATTTTTCAAGGATGGAGTCGGTCAAGAAACTGACATAGTAACATTAAATCGTCACGAACTTGCAAGGAGATCCTGATTTAAGGGTAACGTGCTGCCATGTGCCACGCAACCTGCTTGTTTTTGTTGCCATTGATGATTGACAGGGCACTTGACGTCGGTTTGGCAATGATAATGCCTATAAACGTGACGATGACTTGCCAGTTAGCACTGACATATGGCCAAATGGCCATGCAGCTGTCGAGGACAGTTTTTAACATAATGACGCACATTGGCAATTATAATTAGATGTGCACGCTTTGAGCTCAATTAAAAAGCACGTGGCTCAACGAGCAGCGAGCAGCTAGCAACGAGCAGCGTACATGGCCAAAAAATTGGGTTAAAATATGCCAGGCCAGAGGCTGCCGTTGGCAGATACCGAGCGTGGCGGGGGTCAAACCGCTTGAAATTGTTTCTCTTTCAATTTGCATTGCAATTTTTGGCTAGCACTGTGTCGGGCGGATGCGTGACATTTTGCCTATATTGAAATTTATGCTTCCGACTCACACACACTCAGAGAAAGAGAGAGAACTTTTGGGGTCGCAAAAGTTTACATATATGTATTTTCATGCCAAAAATGTTTTGGGCGCAACTTCAACATCCGCGCCTGTGGCTTACAAAAATAAAATAACCTCCCAGACCACCTATTAGTCCAAGTCCCAGTCACACACAGACACAGCGCCAATATATGGCCGACGGCAATGCGGCGGGAAATTGGTTTATTTTATTCGCATTGACTGTTTTTCAGTCAGTTGGTCTCTCCGTTGGTCTGTCTGTCGTTCTTATTGCTGTCGGCAGCATTTGGAAATTTAAAATTAACATGCAATGCGATTTGTTTAGAATTCCAATTAAAACATTTTTATTGCTCATTTTCGCCGGCTGCTGCTGATGCTGCTGTTGAACGGATATTTTGCCACAAGTAGTCAAATATAAATGGTGTTAAGTAGGGCGCTTATTTAATGGATTAAATTGTGCTACAAGTACTATCTTAAAATTTATTGAAAGTAGCTTAACAATTTCATTAACTTCACTTGAAAAGTTAATATAGGCCGAATGTATATCGAAAAGGAATGTGTCCAAATTATGATACAATAAACTTTTTAAGTTTCAGCTTAAAAGAATTGCATTAATAATAATAAAAGAAATCAAATGGATATAAAATAAAACATTCTATAAAGAGTAACGCAAAACAATATATGGGAAAGTTCATTTCATGGATTTATTAAAATAAATTGTACCAATTATTTTAGATAACTTTTGAAAAGGAAAATCCGTACCAAGCTCCCATAAGAAGCCAATCGATAAGCCACAAAAGATTATTTTGAGTTCATTAATTAAAACAGTTGCTGAACATTTTCAAAAATAGCTTTGACCATTTTCGAGCATGGGAATTAGTAGCCGCATTGTGCGTGCATTTACCAATTTGCTGTTAAATGGTCAATCAATGCACCTGTAAAGTCGATGATGTGTTTTTTGGCAACAACAAAAAAAAAAAAAAAAACTGAAAAGGGCCAACATTCTACTGCCTATATGCCACTCTGTGGTCAATTTCTGTTCAGTTTAGTTTAGTTCTGGCATGAGACCGAAATTAAAACATAAAGCTCGGGCTCTGTAGCTTCCGGTCAAGTTAATAGGCTTAATGGCACATTCATTCTTAATGCTTTGCCCAAAACAGTTTCAGGAAGAGCGAAATAGTAGGGAGATAGAAAGTAATGAGCAGTGAATAAATGAAGTGAAAAACATGAATGCATGAAATGTCAGCCTCCAAGCGCATTCAACAAAAAATAAGGAATTAAAATGGGCTCGTTAGCGGTTGCTGCCTGTCCGACTTTGTGAATGTGAATGTAATTCTGAGTGCCATAAATTTTGTTACACACTGTACACTGTGTGCTTAATGAAACCAAGAGCCTCATGCTTATTATCATAAAATGCTGCGAGTATGTTATGCATGACTACATCCAAATTCTGACCACCAGCGGGTACAAACATCCAGCAAGCAATATACCAACAGTTGGCCGAAACGTTTTGCCTTTTGTGCTGCCAGAAAATGGAATTGTTTCAACATGTAAACATTTCCAATTTGCGAAATTTCAAATTGCAGCTGTGCTTTAGTACTTTGCTGTTCTGCTCTTTGCTATTAATTATGATAGCCAACTGGCTTGTTAAAGTTGCCTCGGCAATATTTTAGTTTGGAAATACGTGCTTATCATCTGCAGATGTATTTTTATGCTAGAATCATTTGATTTGAACATTTTTGAATTTTGCAATCAATTTGGGAATTCTTAGAAGCATTAATTAAAGTTGGTTGTTTTGTTTATGCAAAGCGAACAAATAGCTATTGAATAAACACAGCTCTTCAAGATTAAATAAACTTAAAGTTTTAAAATGGTTTCTTGTAAATTTACCTGTAAGGTATTACAAGCTAAGTTCAAGTCTTAAATATTATACCTTTAATCCATTACAAATTGTATTCTGTGCTAATGTTTGCAACTTAAATATTCAACTTATCAACTTAACAGCTTACCCAATCATTTCTTTTACCAGTTGCTCATATTCAAGGCGTAATTTACCAGCAAGAATAGTCTGTCAGCGGTACATAAATTCCTTAGTTCTTATAACTGCTATGAACCCAACTCGCATGCGAGTTCCTTATCTCGACTTACCTTAAAGTAAGGCATTGTTAATGCCAAGACAGCTTGGCAAATTCACGCATCCATGTTAGAGAGGGAATCTCCTTTACATTATTCACGCCCAGTCACGGCATCTTTTCCGCTCCGGCACTTTGCAAGTGCGCGCGTAAATCCATTTTGAAGCGAGGGATTTTCGTGCTTAAGTTTGCGCTTGATGTGGTTCAGAGCTCCATGGCGCTCACAGCGATTCCGGCTGCTGCTGGATGTTTAAGTGCAGGCAGAACTTATTGGAGTTGTGTGGACTTATGTTAAGAAAGAATAAGGAGCACAATGTGCTGATTAGAATGGTGTCCAGCCGTGTCCAAGGCTTTGCGTCGGCACCCGTCCGCCCGAGTTGAGAGATTAAAAGCGTCGTCGCTTCATTCAACCTTAATTTATGGCGACACATTGAAAACGGAATGCGGAACACGAATGGAATTCTAAAGGCGCACATCTACACTTGAGCATTTAGAATGCGAATGTCGTGATGTTGGAAATTTGGCAACTAATGGGCATCATTTAAGTTAATAGAAACTTTCACTGGCCACAAATACCGCAAAGGCGCAAGACTTGATTTGAACTTATTTTTTTACTTGTCTTGAAAATTTTCATATATACTAATATGTTTGTGTACCTCCGATGTTGTGTTTGAGGGAGATACAGCAGTGTAAGAATTTGTATGGCGCGACATATTCTCTCTACTTCCCTCAGTATCTCTCTCTTTCACTCATTTTCTCTTATTGTGTGACAAAATACGAAAAAGGGAAATTAAATGAAAATTGAAATTGCCATTCGCTTTCTATCTCAAGTTGTCAAGCTTCTTAGAGTCTGCGTGTCTGTTTCAGTGTATTCACGAGCATGTGCGCGCAACTGCATGTAAGCATGCGTGTGTATGTGTGTTTGTGTATTTGTGCGAGTTGCGTGTCCTGGTGTGTCTACTCAATGTCCTTTGTACTTAAGTGACAGCTGCTCATTTCACGCTTGGTGATTTCAATGAATTTTTGTTAACGCTTTTTAAGCCACATTTCCATCATATTTGAATGCCTCTTCAATAAATAATTTTTGTTTTCTTGCTAAAATTGTGTTCACAAATATAAATGAATATTTTACTGAGATGCAACCAATCTACAATACGAAACTAAGGAAACAACTAATAGCAAAATAATGTTTATGTATAAATATTGATTATATGTTAAAAGAATAAAGTCATTGTGACGCATTTAATAAAAAATACATATATATAAAATGGCTATTCGTTTTCTTTATTGGAGCTTATTTATTCATATTTTTTCTATCCCTCAGTCGACTAACAATGAGCATTAGAGTAAATTTTCAAACTAAGAATAAATTTATTGATTTTTTCTTTGTACTAAGAATTTTCTTATGAGTTTAAAATCCAATATCTATGATTCACTTCTTTGTTTTCTTTTTCTTTGTAGCTGGAGAATGTTTACCTTTTTCTTTTTTTATAGCTTTATGCCATAGGCGCCAATAGTTTTGTATTTTCCTTGCAGCACGATTCAGCCTATATAGCGTTATTCTCTGCTGCCTCTTGCTTTCTTCTTCTGCTTCGCGTTTCATAACAATATTATTGTAAATAACTTTCTCTTTTTGATACGCAATGATCATTGACTCCATCGTTTTTTGTTCCTCTTTGATTTGATTCTCTAAATCGAAATGTTCGATCATTTTTTCGCCAATTGTGTGATCATATTTCTTGACAGCAGCTTGAAGCATTAGTTCTAGCTTATTTCTATAGGAATGAAGTTTAAAAAATATATATTTAAATATATATAAATAGAATTAAATCTTAAGATATTTATTTCAACATACTTTTCGTAACGTAATTGATTGATGAAGCCACGGTTTTCTTTGACTTGCTTTTGGTAAATATCGCGCTGATTTTCCAGCTCTTTCTCCAGCACTTTTATTTTCTCTAAACTGTTTTTACGATTGTCGGCTATGATGCGTTGACACTTTTCGCTGTAGATTAGTTAAGTCATTAGAACAATAAAACCTATAACCGTCTGTTGGCATCACAAATACCTTTCAATTCGAATTCTGTTGGCATTCTGCATTTCTAGTTCGTTTTGTTTCATTTGACACTTTTGCACAAGCGCCATTTTCGCAGACCATTTCCAGCGCAGCTGAAGTTTATGTCTCTTCAGCTTTTTCATAAGTTCATCAATATGTTGTTTTGCATTTTCATTTTCCTTGTATATTTTATGCAACTTACGCTCACTGGCGAGTTCCATCTTAGCGTTGCGTGTCAAATGACTCTTGACGATATTAAACATCTGCTCGAAGGTATTCAACAACATGATATCCTCCGGAGCGTTGTTGTAATCAGGAAACAGCTTATAGATATGAGAATGACGTTGAAAGTAGTCAATTAATTTAATCATACCGTAGTCATATAAAGGCTGGCGTTTCTGCCACACAATGCTATCACGTCTCTTCATATAGTCTTTAATGAGTTTTAAAGCTGGCTCATATTTAGTGCCAGTTAAAACTTTGGCCAAGTTTTTCGGATTTGCCAGCAGCTTGGGCAGCAACAATGCACTCATCACACAATGTTTAGAGTCGTGTACAACTCGCAGGACGCAACGCAATTGAGCTGAACGCACGCTGGAAAAATCTAAATTCAAGCGAACTAAAATCAAATCTAATTTTAAAAAAGTTATTTATCTAATACGAACTAGGAAGTGCATCTTTTTTAAATGTTGCAGGCTTGTCTTTCAAAAAAGGTTGATCCGAGGAGACTATTGTAACCTTCGAAGTCTTTGTTGACGATGTATCCATAATGTTTAAAAAAAAAACAAAAGAAAAACAAGTAACAGTAATAACAATAATAATATACTATGTGTTTGATTTAAAGCTAAAAGGCTTTCTGTTGACTAGATGTATAATTTAGACATTTCTTATAGAGATTGAATTTTTCTGTTCTATTAAAATTTAGTTCTATTTCTTTTTGCCTTTCTTGCCTTTGCTTTCCTTTCTGGATTTCTTAGCCATATGCTTGCGCCATGCTTTCCAGTATCGTTGAATTTTAGCAGCAGCTCGATTCATCGAGTATTTTAAGATAGCTGCCTGTTTGCGGCGTTCTTCTTCTCTTTCGCGCTTCGCCACAATCTCATTGTAAATGGCCGCCTCTTTGCGATAGGTTACCATGAAGGCGCTTAGCTCCTTGTTTGCTTCATTTAGTTTATCGTTTAGTTCTAGATTTTCAATAAGTTTCTCACCAATAACAGTGTCGTATTTCTTAATAAGGCCTTGCAGCTGTATTTGCAATTTATTTCTAGAGCAATAAGTTCATAATTCGCATTATAATACATATAATCAACACAAGACAGGACTCACTTTTCATCACGCCCTTCCTTTTCCAGTTTTTTATATTCTCTTGAATCCTTCTCATCTTCGTATCTAAGCTTTTCCAACTCATCTAAAAGTTCAGCTTGTTTTTCCTTGCTGGCTTTTAAGTTAGTTGATACAATGCGACGACAACGATCCCTACAACAATACAAAATTAAACAATAATGTTTCGAAAACATTTCAAGTCTTACGCTTCGCTAAGTATTGCCTCATTGTGTTGTTTCTTCTTTATTTTCATATGCTCTTCGATTTTAGCAAGATTAGATGCTTTTGCATCCGCTTGTATCTTTTGCTGCGCCATTAATGCGATTCTCCTCTTCTCCATGCCTCTTATATCCACCATAAGCTTTTCTCTTTCCTTGCATACTCTTTGCAGGTAGCGCTCGTGCTTAATCTGCGTCAATGCATCACGTTCCAGATGTGCTTGGGCCATGTCGAGCAGCTTGCCGAAGCATTTTAGTAGCTTTTGGCTCTCTTGTGGGAGATGTTTCATAAAATTGGGGAACAAATGGTACATCGCTGCATTGCGCTGAAAGTAATCAATAATTCGAATCATGCCAAGATCCTCTAACGGCTTTCGCTGCTCCTTTAATATAACATCACGACGCCGGAAAAAATCATCCACCAGCCGTATGGCTGACTCGTATTCCGTACCAGTCAGCACCTTTACCAAAGTACCGCGATTTTCAATAAGCCTAGGCAATATTAATGAGATCTTTACGCGCTCATTTGCTTCCACTATTAAACGCATCACAATTTCAATCAACGTAGTTCGCAGCGAGGCAAAATCTAGATTTGTGTGTTAATGAAATGGCGTTAACATAAACTAAACCTCAATCAAATCTTGCACTTTCAGCATACCCAACTGAGCCATACGAATAACATTGAAGAGCTCTTCATTGTCAACTTCCTTGCGCTTAGACATTGAAACGATTTAACTCAACTGTTTGTTATGTATGTGGAAGTTAAAGTGTTGATGTTTGTATTTATAAACAATATGCAATATGTTTTTTATTTATTCAAAAGACTACTTCATATATAATTTGGCAGCAGCTTGTTGAAAGTTAGTACATTTGTTGGTATTTATTTAAATTTTAACTTGTACGTTGATTAAACTTTAACTAAGCGCTGAATTAAAAATATAAATTATATAAAGCTACAATAAATTAGTTTTCTATTCTATTGTTTTAGCCAATTCGAAAACACAAAGAACCTATTTATATTGCTATTTATGCCAACAAATTTCCTACATTTTCAGTTATGCATTCCCCGTTTGTCGGCATCAAATTTGTACAACGTAATATGTAATAATTATAATATTGCTTTTGTTTCCCAGCTTGTTGCATTTTATTTTATCGCTATTGCATTTGTTGGGCTTTAATACATTTAACCCTATTTGGCCTTTCACTCAATGCTATGATATATGAACTTCTATATGGACATATCAATGGTCTAGTATTCCATTATGAATGCTGACAATGACGGATTAGTTTAGTCTGAGCTGACATTCATTTAGTGAGTATACGAGGCCAGCGGTCAGCCAGCCGTTTCCCGGCAGACCAATAACTTTCTTTGCCCATACCATCAGTGAATGTTTTCCATTAGAGTCCAAAGTATAATAGAGTAATTTTCTATGTGCTCAGCAGACGACGCGACAAGACAATTGGCTAGTTGGATGCATGGCTAGCTAGCCGCCTTTTGACCATATGGTGCTGAATCCGTAATCAGAGAAAAGGAAGGAAGGAAGGGTGAATCACATAAATAACTTTATGATGGGATCGCATGAATCTGGCAGCGGGTGAAACAAAAACTTTCTCCATGGCACATGTGGTCACGGAGTGGAAAAAGTTGAGACTTGCCCACTACTGCCGTGCACAATGCATTACAAGGAAGCAACAAAAGTCATTCCGAAGTTATTACTCCCCCAATGCGACACTTCGACTCCCCTCAACCAACACTATGCGAGCTGTATTTTGTCTTGTGGCCGTTGCCAGTTGCTTGTCGCTCCATAAAAAAGGGAGGCGAGAAAACAAAAGTTTTTAGATTTTTGCAACTAACAACTTTTTGGCAACTAGCTGTGACAAAAGTATTTTTTTTTTTCTTGACCCCAACATTTTTTTCTAAGACTCTTTTGATCGTTTCGTAAATTTCTTTATAATATCATTATACCCTTTAATGCTTGGAATTAGATGCAGCTTTATTTTATGTCTCTCAGCTTTACTAATAAATCGCCATTTTTTGGTTCATATATATATAGCATAACAATATAAAAAGGAAAATATGTTAATCCCGAAATATTTTGGTTTTTAAACTATAAGGAACTTCATAGTCAGGCTTACTTCGCTCATTCATTTTTATTTGTTTGGTTTTTTCACATTTCTTCGAAAGTTTGGCGTTCTGTGAAATTGTCTAAAATGAAATTGCATATAAATCAAAAAGTTTGCACTTACTTAACAAAAAATATTATGCCAACTTGTAGGCCTAGGTTGCATTTTAAACAAGAAAACGTGTAGCTAAACTACAACAGTTTAAAATAAGATTAGAAATTGTAAAAAAAATTATGTTGGAGGCTTATGATTCGAAACGAAACTGACAGTTTTTTTTTATTTTCTTAAAACAATACATGTACAAGTAAAATTTAAAATTGTCTATAAAAATTTATCGTTATGAATGAAGATAATGGCATCGCGGGATACCGTAATCATGATGGCAAACGCATGCGCAAAGAAGGGAAAAAATATCTTAAGACAAGTAATAATGTGAATATATCATAATTCATCGATATTTTATTATTATATCTCTTTGCAGCTGAAGACCAAAAGAGTACGACTTTTGAGAAAGCTGCAGTTATTGTTTCATACATCCTTATTGTGATAACCTTTCCAATCTCAGCTTTTCTTTGCATAACCGTTGTTAAAGAATTTAATCGTGCTGTATTCTTTCGCCTGGGCCGTGTCAGGTAATTGATTCAAAATGTAAAGCTCTAATATTATTACATAAGCTTTTCGGCCACACTTCACTCAGAAAGGGCGCACGTGGTCCGGGTGTGGTATTTTATTTGCCTTGCATTGATAACTATGTGCAAATCGATCTGCGCACGACTGTAGAGTTGATTCCATCACAAGATGTCATCACCAAAGATTCTGTGACGATCAACGTTGACGCTGTGCTTTTCTATAACATCGAATTTGTAACACATGCAACGCTACAGATCGCAAATGTTCACGAATCAACAATGTTCATTGCACAGACAACGCTTCGAAACATTGTGGGCACAAAAACCCTTCATGAGCTGCTTACCTCCAGAGAATCTCTATCTGAGGAAATTGGAATTGCTGTGGATCATGCGACGGAGAAATGGGGCGTTAGAATCGAAAGAGTTGCAATGTCAGCCATAGGAATTGAAAGTTTTACAATATGTTGTTTATGTTTGTTTTTTTTTTTAGTAAGGATATTAACCTGCCGGACAGCCTGCAACGATCGTTGGCCAGTGAGGCAGAGGCAATGAGGGAAGCTCGTGCCAAGATTATTTCGGCAGAAGGTGAAGTTAGTGCTTCAAATGCTCTTAAAGAGGCATCCGATGTGATGTCGCAAAATAAAATAACTTTGCAAGTAAGTAAAGCATACTCTATAATCTATGTATAAAGCAAACAAAAGGGTTTCTTTTTTGCATTACACTTGCAGTTACGTCACTTGCAAATTCTTACATCAATTTCCCAAGACCGCCATGTTAAGATTATATATCCCTTTCCAATGGAGATAATGACACCGTTTCAAAATGGCGGTCGTAAAAAGGGAGGTGAAGTTGGCACTAATTTTGGCCCTTTTGTACCAATTCTGTCTTCCAAAAATGCAAGCACTTCTCAGAGTGCAACTGAATTGTTTGAAAAAGACTCTGCCGATGAAGAACCTGGTTCGAGTAATAATTAACAAATACTATTAGTGGTGTTAACATTAGGAAAAGGGACAAAATATATAATAATACAAGAAAATGTGTTCACATTTTGAATTAGTAGCTCGAGAAATTTTGACAAATTTCTCATGTTTCAATCTCATATATTGTGTCCCAAAATTTGTTGTTATGGCAATGTAATGTCGAACGAGGGTGGGCTTGCGCCCTTCGGCACTGCGACCCACAAGGATCTATTGTGCCCCCTTACCACTAGTTCATTTTTAATGTTCTCAGGAACTGAGTCAGACCAGTCTGTGGGATATGCATCAGGTCTTCCTCTCTGAGAGTGTAGTTGCCTAACAGCTTTGCTCTATTACGTGCCAGGGCGGGGCAGTTTGTGATTAGGTGTTCCATTGATTCAACATCCTCTTCGCAGAATCTACAAGTTCTGTTTCTAGCAAGGCCCATCTTATGTAGATGGTCGTTGCAGGGAAAGTGGCCTGTTAACGCCCCACAAGTGACCTAAGTTGTGATCTGTTTAAGGATAGAGCTACCTTTGCTCTTGCTGCATCAGGGCAAACATATCTTTTTGAGTGCCTAAGACCCTCTAGATTGTTCCAGTGCATTATTTTCTTTTTTTCTAACCAATTGTGTATGTCAGATTTGAGTTTGTTGTTTGAATAACCAAACATTGGACTTGGGCCTATAAACGGGGCTTCCGCTCCTAATTTAGCCCTTACATCCGCGGCCTCATTACCTGAGTGACCTTCATGTCCTGGGACCCAAACCAGAGAAACTCTATTATTGGTTGCCAGTGCATTTAGCTCACGGTGACATTCATGTATGAAGTTTGAGCTATAGCTATAGCTGTTTAGTGCTTTAAGAGCTGCTTGACTATCGGAGAGTATACGAATGTTAACTCCTACCAATCGTCTGCTATTCAGTCTATATACCGCCTGTAAAATAGCGAAGAGCTCCGCCTGGAAAACGGTGCATTCGGCCTCAAGTGAGAGAGAGATGTGTGTGCGAGGACCACTATGGCCCCTGCCTGCTCTACCCCTGATGCTGTCTTGGATCCATCTGTGAACCAATTTTGTGCATCGTCATTTAGCCAAGATGGATTTGAAGTCCATTGCTCTCTTGTTGGAAAAATGACCTTGTAATTTTTCGTGAAACTATGGATGGTTTGTATTGGTCTAGGTTTTTGTTTTATCAAGGATGTCCTCTACCCTATTCATATACCTAGGTGTCCTCTAAGGTTGCCCTTCTGGTATTTGTTACCTACATAGAGCCCCAGAGCCTGCTTTACAGCCTCTTCCTCTATAGCTAGGTGTAAGGGAGTTAGGTTTAGAATTGCTTCCAGACCTGCTGTCGGGGTCGTTCTCAGTGCCCCTGTGATACTTAGGCAAGCTAGCCTTTGTACCTTGTTGAGTTTATTGATAGCGGTGCTTTGTGTGGCTTTTTCCCACCATACTGCCGCCCCGTACAGAATCATTGGTCTTACCATTTGGGTGTACGCCCAGTGGGCCATTCGTGGAGAAGCCCCATGATTTGCCAGCATCTGCTGATTGCAGCCCAGAGAGATCGAGTTGACTTTGTGGTTACTGCTCTCAGGTGTGCGTTCCAAGTGAGTTTGCTATCCAGAGTTACCCCTAGATATTTTACCTCTGTACTCAGAGTCACAACTGTGCCACTAACCTTTATGTCTGGGAATTTTAGAATCCTTTTATTGGTGAACGGGATTATGATGGTCTTACTAGGGTTGATAGAGAGCCCTTCTGAGGTGCACCATGTTACCGTTTGATCGAGAGCACGTTGCATGAGGTCTGCTAGGATCCTTTCATCTTTGCCCCTGATGATTACGGATATGTCATCTGCATATCCTATCGTTTTGCATCCGTTTGCATTGAGAGACAGAACTAAGTTGTCTACTAGGAGTGACCACAGTAAAGGAGATAGAACACCACCCTGTGGGCAGCCTTTTGAGGCATGTATGCTAGCCGAGGCAAGTCCAAGATCGGCCTTTATCAGTCTGCGGCATAGCATTGCCTTCACCCAGGCTACTACCTTAGGGTTACCACCCCCGTTGTCAGAGCCCGGCTCATTGAGTCAAAGTTTGCATTATCGAAGGCACCCTCTATGTCCATGAAGGCGCATAGGGCGACCCCCTTTGCGTCAATTGCTTTTCTATGTCAGTTGTCAAATGATGCAGTGCCGTCACCGTGGATTTACCCTTCTGGTAGGCGAATTGCAGTTTGTGAAGCGGGTTGGCTTCTAAAATGTCAGTTCTGACGTAGCAGTCTATCAGTTTCTCCATGGTCTTTAGCATGAAAGAGGAGAGACTGATTGGTCTGTATGATTTGGGAGAGCATGGTGGCTTGTCCCCGCCCTTAGGAATGAATATTACCTTTACTGCTCTCCAGGTCTTTGGAATATATCCCAGCAAAAGGCTGGCTCGATATATAGGAATCATTTTCCTAATGATGATCCCTTTGCCCTTTGATAACATGGCTGGAAATATGCCATCTGGACCAGGGGATTTGTAGGATTTGAAGGAGTTAATTGCCCATTCTACACCTTTCGTAGCTACTATGTTTTGTATTCTTGGGTCTATGATTCTTGTGTGCCTCAGTTCTTCTGTGTCAGGGTCTCCCTCTGTGCTACAGAATGAACAGTCGGAAGTGAGATTTTAGAAGAACCTCTAAAGTTTCCTGTGAGTCACTGGTGTATACACCGTTCGGGCCCATCAGTGTCCCAATCGGTCCTCCACTGGCTTTTGATAGGGCTCTATGGACCCTTGCAGTTGAGGGTATGTCCCTAAGATCTTCACAGAAATTCCTCCATGAGGATCTCTTGGATTTCCTTAACTCCCTATTGTAATTAGTTAAGGATGTCCTGTAGAGATCCCAATTGTTGGACCTTTTGGCCCTGTTGAACTCTGTCCTAGCTTCTCTTCGTAATTCTTCAAGTCGTGAATTCCACCAGGGGACCCTCTTGCTAGAGGTCTTAGCCCTTTGTGGGCAGCAGTCATTGAAGGTTGAGACTAGATCGTGCGTCAGGGTATTAACTGCCCTTTCTAGCTCCTCAGTATTCGTTATTTGTGGTTCTATTACCCGATAATTTTCCGTCGTGAAGGTTTCGGAGTATTTCGTCCAGTTAGTGGTTTTTGGGCTGCGGTAGAGCACAACGCTCCTCACCGGTCCCTCAGGTCAAAGAGAATGTGTCTATGATCAGACATTGAGGCCTCCTCGGACACTCTCCATTCTTTCACCAAGTCTATGGCCCTGTCAGAAACCAGTGTTAGATCTAAAACCTCCTTCCTTATAGAATTAACAAAAGTTGGTTCATTCCCCCTATTTGCTACTGATAAGTTAGTTGATATAAGATAGTTTAAGAGAGACTCACCTCTGTTGTTCGTGTCTGTGCTTCCCCATGCTAGGTGGTGAGCATTTGCATCGCATCCAACTATCAGGTCTTTCCGGTGTGTTCTGCAGTACTCCACTAAAGATCTGATAGTATCCGTTGGAACAGCTTCGGAGTCACCAGGGAAGTAAGCCGAGGCCAGAACAGCCTCTTTCTTACCCCCTTCGATTTCCAGTTCCAGTAGTATGGCCACTGTGTCGGTGTCTATGAATTCTGTGAGAGGCAGCAAGATCTTATGTCTGTAATGAATTGCTGCCCTAGGTTTGGCCGCTTTCCTATCATATATTACCTGTGTGTTTTGGTATTTAGGCCTCTAATGCGACCTTTGAAGAACCAGGGCTCCTGTAGAAGCCCGATGTCCTTGGTGTTGCTAGCAAACCTACTGCTGATTTCAGCCGTCGCCGCCTTAGCGTGGTGAAGGTTTGCCTGCAAACATCTTATTTTGGCGGCGGATCAGCACCGGAGACATTTGGAGAGCTTAAACTACTCTCTTCAATCTCCATAACGCTGACTTGTTTGATGAGCTCATCCTCTGTAGTATCATCACTTTTTATTCTGAGAGTAACTTGGCCAAGGCGGAAGTTCATCCTTCCCTTCGTTACCTCAATTGTGGCTGCCGACTTTTGGTCAACGGCTAGCACAAGCATGGCGTTTGAGCCCTTTTCCACTCTCTTTAGGGCCCTCCAGGCCGAGGTGTTTAGGCCTTTGTTTTGTGCCTGTAAAAAGTTGAGGACCTTGCTCTGCTCCATGCTGCAGACTTGGGAAGTAGCCGACCACAATTCTGGGGTGAGGAATCTTTGATTCCTCTGTCGACCAAGTGTGGCGCCGTCCCACGGCGTCATTTTGACCACCGTCGCCTTCACCCACTCCGCTGTAACGCAGTCCTTGCAGTGAAGTGCTAGATACCCAGCTTTGTAGGTAGAGCCAAGGAAGGCCGGTTGTATCTGCCCATCCATCAGCTCCAGCACTTTGTCTTCAATAGCGGCTGATATGGAGTCCATTTGCGCGGTCGTTAGGGCCGTTGTTGGGTAGTCCCTTGCTAATACCGCCAACTTCACTCCTATACCAGCCTCATTTATTTTAGCATTTTGCTGTTTCTTGTCGGCCTGGGTACCTGTTGTCCCCCTAACCGGAATAGAGCCACGCTCCTTATGCACCTGTGCCTTGGCTGGGTGATGTGAGGCAGAGGGCTGCCTTTCATTACCCTTGCCTGCAGCCTTAGAGGTGGAGGGCATGTCATCCCTCATCTTCTTAGTGCGTACCGACCTCTGAGCTGTGGTTGTGGACCGCTGGCGTTTTGGGCATGCTGTTTCCCCTTTCTTCTCCATTGGGGTCCTAGCTCTGGAGTAAGCCTCTTCTTTGCTAAGCCCCTGCCGCAGAAGAAAGCCAGTCGCTTCTTGCCAGCGCCGCTCAGTTTAGGCAGTGTAGGGCCTACAACACTGTCGGTGGTTGGTGTGCTTGTGCCTTGTGGTGTCAGGTCCACCACTGAGGCACTACCGCGTTGGTGTTGCTCGTTTTGAGGTGTTGCCACCTCTGTTTTGTGTCCCTGGGGGCCACTCTCCTCTTCAACATCGGTTTTTTTGTTTTGTAAATCGTTCATTTTGATCCCACGAGTAAGATGGCAACCGGTAAACACTACGCCGTGCCGTACCGTAGTGTGGCAGATTAAAATGAGGCCGCGCCACCATACCCCAAGTCCGCATACTAGCAACTAGGCACCCCCCTAGCCACGCATCTCCTGGCATATGCTGTTCCACCATTAGATTGGGGATTTTATTAAAAAGAGTTTACTCCTCTTTCGCCCAACTTAATTAGCCAGGTATCCTGCCAGAGACATGACCTACACAGGACCCTGTTACCAGCAGCCACCACGAGGAGGTATAAGTTGCACTACCGGCAGTCTGGCAGTTACGGAGTAGAAGCGGGGCACCACACTCCGCGATCGACTCCGCGATCGACTGGTCGATGGTTCACCACCCCTACTTAGTCCCCCTACACAGACTGTCGGCCGACTGCCGACTTATGGCAATGGAACCAGATACAAACTACCAGGAAAATAAAGATAAACAAATCGCACCTATAGCTCAAAGGGATGCTGCAAGTGATGATGATGAGCCACCGAAGCCAAGGGCACGCAAAGAGGGAAAGAAATATTTAAAAACGAGTATTTTAATTGAAACACGCTTTCCTGAAATCAAATATTTACCCAACATTTTTTCAGCTGAAGACCAAGGAAGTTCACCATTTGAAAATGCAGCAAAGATCGTTTCTTACATCCTCATTGTGATAACCTTTCCCATTTCTATATTTTTGTGTTTTATTGTTGTCCGGGAACATATGCGAGCTATTTTCTTTCGACTGGGTCGTGTAAGGTAATATTGGTTGAACAAATGTATTATGTTATTAATATTGGATTTCCTTTTAACAGAAAGGGTGCACGTGGGCCGGGTGTGATTTTCTATTTGCCTTGCATGGATACCTATGGACTAGTGGATCTGCGTACCAGAGTCGAGGTGATTCCCACGCAAGAGATGCTGACCAAAGACTCTGTGACGATAAGTGTCGATGCAGTATTATTCTATTTTATCGAGCGCTCAATACACGCTACTCTGCAGATCGCAAATGTTCACGAATCAACAATGTTCATTGCACAGACAACGCTTCGAAATATTGTGGGCTCTAAGACACTTCATGAGCTGCTTACCTCCAGGGAATCTCTATCTGAGGAAATTGGAATTGCTGTGGACCATGCGACCGAGAAATGGGGTGTGAGAATCGAGCGGGTTGCACTGTAAGTTTTATGTTGGTTGAGCAGGAAATTTATGTCAGTCTTTATTTTATTTAAGAAAGGACATAAACCTCCCAGAGAGTCTTCAAAGAACGCTGGCAAGCGAAGCAGAATCAATGAGAGAGGCTCGTGCCAAGATCATATCTGCTGAGGGAGAAGCCAATGCCTCTAAGGCAATAAAAGAGGCCTCAGATGTAATGGCGACAAATCACATTACCCTACAAGTAAGAAGAACCTAAAATCTACTTGAGCATCGTAAAATATAACTAACGTAAATGATTTAATTTTCGCAGTTGAGGCACTTGCAGATCTTAACATCGATTGCCCAGGAGCGCAGGCTAACAGTTGTTTATCCATTCCCCATGGAAATGATGACACCCTTCGAGTCTGGTGGTGGACAAAAGCGTATGCCAGAGCAAGACGATTACTTGATACAAAATCGATTCTCAGCCATTGTTGCGTCTATTTTTGATACATTTAAAAAAGTTGATCCTGAGCCGGGTCCTTCAGAAGAGCAACCAAAACCGACTGAAGGGGAAAGTAAGAAATCACCTGAAGAACCACAAAGTCAAACCGAAGAGCAACCAAAATCGTCGCCTGAGCAACCAAAAGCGTCGGATCCGCAACCAAAATCGTCGGATCTGCAACCACAGCCTAATCAACCTCCAAAATCTAGCGGCAGTACGATCTTAATTTTAATAATTCACACATTTTCTGAGTCAAGTACAATAGTTTTCTTTTTTTTTAGAAAAAGTAGATGGAGGAACCCAAACAGATTTTCCAGATTATTAAGGAAGTCTTGAAAAAAACTTAGTTTATAAATGAAATTGCAAAAATGTATCCATATTCTGTATCTTTCGATAAATGTTATATGTTAAATTACAATTATAAATAGTGAAGACACTTAAAAAAAAAATTAACTACGTCTAGGGTACGAAGAAGTAAATATATAGTGAAACATGTTTGTAATATTATCTTAATCAGCATTTGGCACTTTACTAAATCGGCTCAAGGACTATGCTCTTCTGGCCTGATGACCCCACTTAGGGTAAAGCTGAAGATTCAAGGTGAAAGTGCTCGAGCGGAATAGAACTGAGACGTGAATGTGTCACGTACGTAACTTGTCGCTGTCAGATGTGCTTTAACATTATTAAGTGTGGAACTATGCAAATGTATTATTTAATTTTCATAATCTGCAAGTGACAGTCGCAGCTAAGTGTTGCCTGTGTTAATGTACTTTAAGTGTGTGTGCAAGCGTGTGTTTGTGCATCGCAAATTGGCAAGGAAAGTTTAATCTTAACGTGACACAAAGCGCAAGCAAATCTTCGAGATATCAATCCACCTTACAAATGTTTCAATATGATTTCAATATGGTAGAATAATTTTTCTATTTAACCAATTACACCATTCAATTCACAAGACAAAACAGTAACATATATTTTGCATTTACTGTTTTTTTTATTCTTTGATCTTCGCTGAACAATTTGATGTTGAACAAGTGTTGACTTTGTTTCCCACACATTAATAAAACAGTTGCAAAGTTATAAAAAAAAAAAAATAAATGTTATGACCATAATTATATCCATTTCGTTGCTTTTGCCGGTTGTGCTGAGTTTCACAAATTGCCTGTTTGGTATTCACACATCCTCAAATATGAGCACATTTTCGTTTTTTTGTGTGTGTACAAGTGTGCGTTAGTTTGGTGCGTGCTTTTTACTTTGTGCGTGTTCGAGGACAGGTGGAGCTTACCACACGGCACACACAAACATAAAATCATTTTGAAACACGTTCGTGTTGTTGCAGCTGCTTTGAGCTTGTAGTATCCTTCCCCAGCCCCCTAACACTCAATACTCCTTCTCATATGCCACACACAGTCGACATTCGCGACTGACGGTGCCAGTTTCAGTCAGCGATGCATATTCAAATTTGATTTATGCAAATGGCAAATGCAGCAAATGGCGGACCGGCGAGCAGCAGCACCGGCAACATACTGTTCTCTATGCCAATGTTTGCACACATTTGCTGCCCCCCTCAAACATCCAAACCCGTTACGCCATATTAAGTGGCCAACTAGTAGCAAATAAGCCATCTTTCATGCGTTATTCCGGCTGTGGCCCATGTGGGAATTCTTTAATTCACATTAAAACCAAGCAAAGAGCAAGCTGTTACAAACGGAGTGCACATAGTACTACGCAAAGGGCAAGTGGGATATTTGAGCTCTTGACTTTTGGTCATTTCAGTTGTCATTTGGATTCACTTTTTTTTTTTTTGGTTGGTCACCGGACTGACATATGGACTACCGTGACCGAAAAAGTATTCTGCCATCTGTTAACCTAGACGCACGGCAGCTGTCAGTCCAACGTTTGGGTTCATTTTGTTTTGGGGTCTTTGGTGTTTGTGTGTACCGTTGTTTGGCATTTGACCTCAGCACGATTTTTATTTTCGGGGCTTTTTTTTTATTGACTTCGCAACTGGCAGTTGGATATATTTTTTTTGCCATCCTTGTGTTAACCCTATTGCATTCGATTTCATGTTTGTCATTGTCAATCTCATTTATCGACATTCGTTTTATTGGCCCAGCCATTTTGAATGGAAACTGTGCAAAGTTCTCCCTTTCTGCTGCCTCGTTTGTTTGTTGATTTGTCCAAAGTCGCATCTTGTCGCATCGTCTCTTGGCACTGCAAAACTAGTTTAACAAAAATGAATTTTGCCATTTTTTCTCTTTGTTAGTTTTATTTGCTCCACCCCCCTCTAACATTTTGACAATTAATTTAAAAGCCATTTTAGTTCAACGTGTGCTTTGACAAATTTGAAACGATAAGAGCCTCTGGTCTTTAAATTCCTATTTTTCTGACATTTGTTCATCGCAAGAACATTAAATGGAAGTTGTAAATATTATTTATGTATAGTATACTTTACATATCCCGGGGCACTTCTTTATGTTATGTTATTTGTCTTTGCACAATGTTTTTGCCAGCTTATATATTGCTAAAAATGTTTGTCAAATAATTTACAAACAAAAATTATGATTTATGATTTTTACAGTAGTTGCTGTTGTGGAATCCACACTGTTTGACATTATTAAGTTTTTTTTTATTTAATTGAGCTTATAATAATTATTTAACGTTTACCTTTGTAAAATAGTCAGCTTTAATCAAATAGTTTCAGTTTGCTTTAACTATCCTCTATTCTTTGGATCATTGAGGCAATTGCACCTTTTATGATGTACCTGTTGACTCTGAGTTTGACTCTTGTTGTTCGTTTCATGCCAAACCGCGAATCACCACAAGCACTAACTCGCTCAAAGTAAGCATTGTTGCACTTGTCTCGGCAAACAATAGAAATGCTGGTGGCAGCTGCTAACAATTCATCTAACCCGCGTGCAACTTAAGGCACGGCGCCTCAAACCTGCTACAGTCAGCTATTTGTATGCTGCCAAATTGTGGCAGCGCTTGTTATTAACAAGACATTTATGCAGGCACACAAAGGTGCTTTGAGCAAAATCTCTGGCTGGTTTCTGTACGGCATAAATTAGCTGCCAGGCAGAACCGCATTTTGTCAAAAACAGATCACAAAACGACTCGGAAAACATGTGTCGTCGCTTGTCAGACAAAAACACACACACACACACCGACTCTAAGACGGGCCGACGGGTGAACACTGAAATAACTTGCAAACACTCAAACTTTATTCGTGACAAAGTGCAAGTCGGTCGAATTGTACGTAGACGGGGCTCGGTTGTGGAACAGACAGACAACTGGGCGTATACGCAACGCAATCTGTTCACCATGCGTAAGGCAAATGCAAATGGCTTCTGTGTGTTTGTCTGAAAGTTTCGGCGCCTCAACTTGCTCGACTGCGTCTTTTTCTTGCACATAAGAGTTACTACAATTTGTTTACCAAGAAAATCTTCTTGAGCCTGTTACGTTTGTCGTTTCTTAATGAAATTCATTCCAAATTCACTCTCCATCCAAAAGACAAGCTTTCTGTGAATGTGTTTGTGTGAATGCGGAGGAGTTGCAAATGTTGTGTCATCTTAAAATGATTTCGGCTTTCTGTGTCTCTTGTTAAAAGTTGATATAAAAATATAGTGAGGTATGAAGCGATTGGCAAGAAGATACTACTTTTTTTTTTTTTTTTGGTATTCCATTCTTTTTTCCATACTTGAATTCATTACTTTAATACTTTAAAATCTACAAGCATATTTGGTAATATATACATATATATGTGTGTCATATATGTTTCAAACACGTCCATCGCCTGTGCAGACTATCAACGGTCTCTTTGCAACTTGGAGACAGTCTGCAATCGACACTGCCAGCTACATAAACTTATAGAAGTTTCACGGTCCGCAGTTGAAGTACAATTTAATTAACTAAGTGGCCGTAGCAATTAAGTTTGTGCATTTTGAAATAATATAAATTAATTAGAATATGATAATGAGTTGCTTTTCGGAATACCACCGTGCAAAGTATGAGCAAAGAGGCAACGTCCACTTACTTATCTCACCCCTTCGAGCATCTTTGTTGCAAAGAACGACAGAACATCGAGAGCTCCAAGTTAATTTACTTGAATAAATTAGCGAGCAATACAAGGCGAATGAATCCTCTCAACCATTTAAATTTCACAGCCCTGTCGACTGTCGCCTTAATAGACATTTAGCCAGCTTGCCTCGAACATAATACGTTTGGGATCTCATCTGAAATGATTCCGCAGGCACATTAACCATTCAGGTCGAGCGAATTTCTAGACAGTCAAATCTACTTCAAGTATTTTTGCTGTAAGAGCAAAAAATTTTGCGCTTTGTACTTAATTATAATATTAATTACTTGTACACCTAAGTTAATTTCAATGGTACATGGTCTGGATAGCAAATAAACGCTTTCTATTTATGAAGCTGGATGTTTGTCAAGTTGTACAAGTTGTTGACAGACCTCGTTGTGTACGTATGTAGTTAAGCAGTTAAGTAGGATACTAATAATAAAAAGAAGCTTATGTTGAACAGAGCGACAACGGAATTATCATCAAGGTGAAGTTTGACAAATTTGTTTTGTAATATGCATGAAAAGAAATATAAGTACACATGCAACACATGAGAAGAATAATAAAATCAGTATACAAAACACATTTGACTTGAGCAAAGATGAATATAAAGGAAACCTTTGTGCCATCGTGAATAATCATACTTGATAATGAATAATAAAAAGACTTTTGAATGCTATATACAGTTCAATTAACAAATTTAACAAGCATTAATACTTTTATACTATTAAATTGTTTCTAACAATTTGTGTCTAATTTTCAAAGAATTTTATATAGACATCCAAAGACATATTTAGGGAAAGAAATGGATTCAATGATATTTTAATGTACTCAACAATATTCAAATTATTCAACAACACAGAATACCTTATAAAATACACAGACGAATGTATAAATGAAAAGTGTCTTAACATGGCTTGAAGTTGAATGTCCAATGCATTGAGGCGTTAACTTATCAGATCATCGATTGCCAACATGTTGCATCTTCAATGTATATCTCACTTGATGCGTGTGTACAATTCATTAGATACCTGCCATTTGCATGCAGACAATGTAGTATCACTATTGAATGTTCACTAATGGAATCATTTCGATTTGCTGATATCAAAAAATGCTCCAGAAAAAGTAATTTCGAGCTGCAAACGAATATTGCATTAATTCGGGGCCACAAAAACCGAAATTCTTTTGCAATTCGGCTGAGTTTGCTCCGTTGTGTTTTTTTTTTTTTTCGTTCGTAACACGTGCAGCCCATGAATTGGGTTTGCTGAGTGACTTTCCCACTGACTGCCTTACTGGTTGGTTGCCCCGTTGTTGTTGTTGCCGGCGCATCAGTGTGGAACGTTGCACATCGACGTCATTGGCATTAGCAAATGGAAAAAATTGGGGAAAGTGGCAAGAAGTGGCAAATTCGAAAATGTTCCTTCGACGATTTAAACCAATTTCCAACAACAGACGAATTCATTTTGTCGTCTTTTTAGTGGCCCATAGTTGTCAGTCCTTGAGTATCGATTTGCCTGCTGTTGCAACAAACTGAACAAAAAACACGTTTTCAAACTAAACAAACCATGGCCAAATTGACAACCATCGTTTAAAGTTTATAGTAGCAGCTGTTTTATATAATTTTACTCTTTTTACGCCTTCCATTTGCTTCTTAATACTCCATTCCACTGTTGTCTACAAGCAATTTCTTTGGCTAATTATGTGGCAGACGGAGAATTTTAATAGGAAAAATTACGATAAAGTTATGCGTGCTAGCAGGCAACTGGCTCCAGTTAAGCTATCGACATTGAAGAATTACTTAGAACAAGGAATTTAATTTAATAAAGTTCTTGGCAGGGAGGAAAAAAAACTACGATAGTCTTCAAGTGTCTAGTGAAAATTATTTGTAATATAAATAACAAGTTTATCATGGATTAAGATTAACTTTAAGGAACATTGATACACAAGAATCGAATATTTAGAATCCTTATTGAAAGATTCCTTGCATTTCAATAATCTCAAGATTTATTTCAATCAAATAATAGCATATAAAAATTTTCATCACTTTCACTCAATATGTTTATTAATTATTGCCTGTAGAAATCGTATCAGTGAGGCAATAAATGGTGGACAAATTATTTGCCATTGAACGAATGCAAGGATATAAATGTTGAATTTATTTAATATTTATAGCCCATTTGTCCGGAAGCAATTGACAGCTTCTCGAAACTTTTGGCATTAAATTCAACAGTTACCCGGCAATTTTCGCATATAAATTGCCGTTTCTACATGGATGGGACACAATAATTAATCTCCTCTATCACTTTCACCGCGAGATTTGACTTATAAAGACGACCATCATTAATTTGTCGATGTTTATTGAAGGAAAGCAAATGGCAATTAGAGCGAGTATGGATCATTTGGCAAGCAAACTTCTTAGGCCATTATAAATATTCAATGATTATTTAATCATTGTTGATGTTGACTTCGGCTTTTAAGTGTATTAAATCGTGTGTACATGATTCAAATGAATAAACTTAACATAAGAACATTAATACCGCTAAATGCTGTCTGGAATGAATTGTATTTAACTTTGAACATTTTGACGTGTTTGGCTTTTATTCAAAAATAAAATAAAATTCTATCTTTACTCTTGATTATAAAAATATATCTTTTGATGCATAATAGGAAAATATAAAAACAATATAATGCACCATTCAGTTTCGTTAGTTAATAAAAGCATTTAATAATCCACTAATCACACAAAAAAAAGGTTAAGTTTTATACCAAAACTTTTAAATACAATATTTAATAAATTTTTAACAATAAATGTGTTCAAAACGAAAACGAAAATCATTTTAGGCTCAAGAAAACATGCACTCTATGGAAAAAATATAAGACCAGCCAAAAGTTAATCGTCATCATCGTCGGACAGCAAATCAGACAAGCTCAAGTCGGAAGAATGTTTCTCAAGATTATTATCGCCGTTGGCTGGACCTTGAGGAACAATTGGTAGAGCGTACATTTTTAGGTACATGGACACCTTATCGCGAAAGTCTTGCTCGGAACGACGCATAATGGAAGCCGCATGATGGTTGAGAGGATCGTGAGGGTTGGGATGCCGCAGCAATTGTGGCAAAAATGTTTCAAACACATTCACCAAATCATATGTAGCCGACCAGGCTTGTTTAAAGACATTCATGCAGACGAGACCCGTTGTGAAATCGATGTTTGGATGCAGTATCCTTGTAATAAAACGAATACGTGGCGCCTTCAGTGGATATTCCTGAGGCATTGTCACATTAACCGTCCAGACACCACCCTCGTATGCAGTGCCCATAGGTCCCTCGAGGCGCACCTCCAAATTGGTCAAATTGTCGTTAACGGTTGCTTGAAAGCCCGCAGCCAACAACCGGTTGATGTCCCGGCTCAGACGGCGTCCGGCCGTGGGTGAGGTTGTGTTCACGACTAATAAATTGGCCATTTGGTCTGCTGTTATTCCACGTGTGTCTCCGTATCGAAACGATTTAGAATTTGAGTGCACTCGTCTGTTTCCAGCGGTACCTTCAAAAGCATTTATCTGTATTTAAAGTTAGTTTATTTAAAATGATCCATCACCAAAGATTATATATCAAGAATTTTACTTACATAAAAAATAAACGTAAATTTTGTATTTAACACATTACAATCGCATTAAGCTATGTATCAGTGCCTACTTTTCACTAAAAATCCTCAAGGCAGGCAAACATTTTCAAAACAAGTTATCGACAAATATCTACTAAGTTTTTTAGTAGTTTGTGGTTTATTGGTGTTTTTCTATCTAAAGCATTGTCGCATTGCGCACAAAACTAAGAAAAAACAAACAAATTACTAGAGTAATTTGAGAAATTGTGTTCAGAAAGCACCGACTAGAAAATAGCCAATAGATACATTTACTGAATTTCCTATAACTAACAATCATGTCTTAAACATAAGTTTTTACAAAAAAATTTAGGTAGTTCTGTAACGAAATACATTTTTGTGAGTTTTTTTTTTATCATTTTGGATCAATCATGAATTTGTATCGATCAATTTGCGATTTAATAAATTAATTGATATATTTCACGTGTTAAATTATTTTTTGATCAAACGTTCAACATTAAGCTACTTTCTGTAAGTTTATCATGCCAGTTTTCGGATTGCAGGGTACATTAAAACATTTTGGCACCGCGCCGACCAACAAAAATTCATTAATTGCGCGTGGGTTGGATGCTAATTGTTGGCTGCATTGCCAAAAACTTGTCACGGACTCTCAGGGTCAGCAAATATGTAGTTGGTGGCTGGTTTGGCCGATATCCTTTCACATATATACAATATCAATCTAAAATGCCTTGAGTATTTCTTATTTTCAACAAGAGAGATACATATGTTCTCAATTTATCCCAACTGTAGTGAGGTTTGTATCCTAAAGTATTGCCAGATAACTTCAATTGGAGTGCATCAAAGTTAAATGGAATTTCGACTAAATGCAGCAAATTGCTGCCATAGCAAACAAATATGCGGATTCGTATCCAGTCGCATAAGCACAAAGCAACAAAATGTATCTGCAACTGCAATCGTAACTGTATTTGTATCTGTATCTGTAACTGTATTTACGCTTCCCTTCTTCTCTCTCTCACTCTTTATCTCTATCTAGCTAGAATGACAGTTGAAACAATGGTGAATAACGACTAAAGAATTGTAAGATATGTAAGCGATGGTTCCATTGCTCAAGTCCTTCTCCCTGACGCGCCATTTTTGTGTACTATCCTTCTATCCTACTAGCAACTCTAAAAACCCTAACATCACTGCCACCCATCCACCCAAACTCCGTGCGCTCGTCTGTTTGGTCTGCCTGTGACTCTTTGTGAGTCTGCGTCTGGAATGCGCATTGTTGCAGTTTTTACAGTTGAGTGCGTTCATTGTTTTCGCTGTCAGCGCTCCGCGTTTACAATGAATAATTAGAATTTGTTGAAGGTTTATACTTATATGTGTATAAAAATACCATACCATACGCTATAGTTAGGCAATGGGTACACTAAAATCTACCAAAAGTTGGGCTTAAAATTATTTAAAAAAACTAAGGAATTGCTAATATAAATTTTTTAGCAATAATACAATAGTAATTAAAAAAAAAACAACAAATAAAATACTTAAATCATATTTCCAATGTGTGTTATTAATTTACTAAGCTATTGCCTGTCGTCAACTTTGAAAAATAGACAAAAGTTTCAAAAATACAAAAATTATATATCAGTAATAAAAAAAAATGCAAGGGTTTGAACAAGCTTAGTATATAAAATATAGTATAATATTTTTTTTTTAATATAATTTTTTGTTGATTAACAATTAACTTTTACTTGCAGCGGATTTTATAGAGTATAGCTTCAGTAAGACCTTGTCTTGTTGATCAATTTGTTGACTTGCATCAGGGTATATTTAATTTAAGAGCATCATAGCAAATTAACATTTCAATATTATAATAATATTTTATAATCATTTGTTAAAATCGTGCTTCTATTTTGTTTGTCTTTATTAAACTAATTAATGAGAAAGAATGGCTTCTATCAGAATGCATGTGGAATCTGTATAACAATTTCCAACAAACAATCCATAGACATTTTTATGACAAAGTTCTACGTTTCCCATACAATACATTTAAAATAATACAGTTTAAATTTATGAACAAGTGCGCAATATAAATGCTGCACAGTTGCGATTTCAATGCCAGCATTGGCAATAATCAAATTGAAGTTGATAATCAAATGAAATTACGATTCTTATGGCCTTTTTGTGCACAGTTAACTAGCAACAGTTTTGCCGCTGTAAGTGTAGACGTCGAATGAATGCCTGAATGTGATTTTCAAGTGCATAAATTAAATTTTTAATAGATGCCATTAAGAACGTTATCCGCCATTAAAGCAATATGGAAGCACAGACTATGGGAATTGCCTCACCCTCTACCCGCCAACCTCAACCCTCCATGCAAACAAGACAAAAGAGAGAAATGTTATTATCGCGCGAAATGAACGTGAAATTAATGCAAACTACGCTGCCATCCTGGAGCCGTAACCAAAACCGGATCCTCAGCTTCGCGAATTAAACTGTAACAGGAGAACGGGCAACTGAAACTAAACAATGAAACGTATGGAGATGCCGTCATTTCTCCTTTAACTACAGTCTCCTCCTTAGCCTGTTCAATGACATTAAGATATAAGCACTCAACATGGGCGTTAATTTTGGGTATTTTTTTAAACCACTTTGTTAACTCTCGGTAATGAAGTTGTTTCTGTGTGCTTAACAAATGCTGACCACGCCAAAGGCGGCCACAAAAACCCCAACTTTCAACACTTCAAAACTAAAACGAAAACAAAATAATGAAAAAAAATGAGTTTTTCACCGGCCAGTAACATTGGCTTATGACAAAGAGCAAACAGCGCCCACCGCTGGCAGACAGTAAACAATGGCCCAAAAACAATGGCCAAATGACAAAAGGCAAACGTCACAAGGATTACTCACAGTGGTTTCGTGTGAATTGGACAGAACAACTGGAGCATGCAATTCAAGTTGCCCAACTGGTATGTAATCAAAAAACTACTGGATTTAAACAACATACAAAAAAAAAATTAATTAATGTTATTAAAATCTTGTTTTCTAAAAATGCTCAATGCAAATATGTGTATTCCTTGAATTGAAATTATAATTTCACTTATCATATACATCTGAAAGTATATAAATGTCTTATAAATAGCATTCTTTTTGTAGCTACTATGTAATTGACATTTAGATTTTTGAATCTATATGAAAGAATGATTTTGAGATACATTTCGCATCTTATAAAACATTACTTCAAATTCAATTGAAGATTATCCAGTGACAAAGAAACGCCATAACTTTTTAAGATTTAACATTAACAATTTCAGGGGCATCATTTTAGCACAGAATTTAACGCGGCTTAAAATCGTTTTGGCGCCACAGCATAGAAACTAACTTTGTTGCTTTTCTCGTTGGTAATAAAATATTTGTCGAGCACCATTTACAAAGTCATTTGCAAGCTCAATGTGCTTTCAAAGTAATGCGCTCCACCTGCCTTTTTAGCAACACCCCCTCAGCCCTCTTTCCATTTGCACTCGCTTGTTTCCTCGCTCAGTCTAAAGCAGTTGTTTGAGTCCTTATTGCTTTCGCTTTTTGGCAGCAACACCAGCGAAAACGTTTACCATTTTATGGTCCTGTTTCAGGGTTTGCTTTGCACCAACAGGAAGCTTAACTGAGCAAAGGTAGGAAGGCAGTGGGTTCAGGTGCAGATCCTTAAGCTATTGCTATTGAGAAAAAGGTTGCGTCATTGTCGTTTATTTCAAATGTCATAAATTCTTCGCTACTGCTCACATGGCAAAAATTCTTAAGAACATTCAAGCCTGATACACATTAAGTATAAGTTTTTATGTATGATATAAATATTTGGAATGTAAGTCGTAGGCAAGAAAACCTAAAAACATTCATTTTTTATAATATTTTTTATTAAAAATTATTTGGAGTGGTTAAATTGGATTCTGCACATTAAAAATAAATAAAATACAACACGAACATCTTCACATCCATTTCAAATGAAATTTCACACAACTTTAACAAGAAATGCTTCAAAATTAGGCTGCTAAGCTTAAAATAATGTTGGCTGATTGCACAATATTAGCAATGTAGAGATTCGTCTAATAAGCCTCGGCGTTAGCACATATCGTTTTCAGCTATTTGAACACACAAATGTGGAAAAACTTTCACAATAAATCACAAAAGTTGTTACACATTACAAACAGGCAGATAAACTTTTGTGCCACGCCGAATGGAAATTTGTTTACAATGCTGCCTGTAGGCAGTAGCTCAAAACTAACTCACACCGCAGCTTAGAAAATATTTAACACTCAGGCATGATATTGAGGTCCCCAGACTGGTTTCCGTTTTCAATTTATAAACACAATAAGACAATAAGACATATTTGCAAACTTTTATATCTTAACTGTTTGTTAAAGCATTAAATTGTTTTTGATTTTATACACCTGATAAAGAGACTGATAAGAGACAGGCAGTATCATAACTCTCATAAGTTTTCACCTCCTTATACCATTAACTCTCATTGTTGTTTTGTTTTGTATACTTCTTGATAAAATAACTTGGGAAAAAAACTTCTTATCAAAAACATAAAAAACTCTTTTTAATATCAAGTATTACACCAAAATACACAGTTTCCTTGTACATATTATTGTAAACAGGGTACAACATACAGAAGCATATCAATATTTTAACATTTTGTTAAAGCAGCTTATTGTCAGCTTACTTTATACACACTGCACTTAGTTGCTGGAACAAGTAAATCGGAGGATTATCGAGTTTTATGTATCATGTAGTATTTATTTGTGTGCAACATGTACAGATTTAAGCTTCTAAGGCAGCAACTTTCGTGTTGAAAGTGTTCGTTTAATCAATTATTAAACTGTTTGTGTGCTCGCACAAAATTTGTCATGTACACACTTAAAGCATTTCACTCAACTGCACACGTTGCCACTCTGCTAAATGTAGTTTATGCGGGGCGGGGCGGAGCAGGACAGAGGCGTCAGCCAGGCAACGGCTCAGTGAGAACTCGAATAGGGAACTCGACAATAAGCACACAGAGTCAATGAACACATTCAATGCGTTCAGCTATAACAAAAACAATGCCAATATGGGAGTGAAAATGTGCCAGGACAGTGGATTGATTGTTGAAGAGAAGCAGTTAAAACTTTTTATAAAATTAAATGATTAAGTTATGTGTATATGCACTAATAAAAAATATCGATGTATATATATTAAGGCATTTGCGCATAGGTTCTTGGAATTTAGACGTTGAAAATTGCATCGACTTGGAATAAATTAATCTTATTTTCTATAATAATTTTAATTAATAAATATATATATAATTATTTCTTTGTTTCAAAAATATATTTGATTCTATCAATAGATAAATAACATAGATAATCGAAACTGAAAAGAAAATTTTGTTTTTTTAATATACAATAAATATATTTGAACATGTGTATTAGCTGCTGACGATAGTCTACCAACTTTTTGACCATTTGCCATATTTTGTATTTTTGTCATTTAGATTAAAAATTCCATTTTAATCCATGGTGCACATTAGCTTTCAGGTTTAGCTTCAAACGTTCGCTGGAGGAGCAATCAAAGTCTGTGACGAATGAACTTTAACGATTATGGCGATAAAGAGATTTATCGATGAACAAATCAACTGAAACAATACACACGCACAACACACACAATCATGAACACACACTCGTCACATTGCTGTGTGTTAAGTGTGCTTTGCTTTTTCACCCTTCCGGCTTTATGAGCGCCTCCTTCCACATGTCGTGTGTCTAAGAGCCATCGAGAAAGTTGAGGGTCTGTTAAAGCATCACCTACAGCGTTTACCATTTTCATTCTACTCGCAGTCGCATTCGAGTGTGTTTTATTGAGCTCTTCATTGTGCACACTTATGGGGCGATTAAAATCGATTTAATCCATTGAAGGCATAAATCAGCAGCATCGAGCGAGCCAAATCCGAAACCGAATCCGAATCCGAGTCCGAGCCAAGACAAGGCAATTGAACACTTTGTATCTGCTGTTGTTGATACTTGCGAAGGTCAGTTGGCTATTAATGCGAATGATGAATGGCCAAAAATTTACTTATGTGTTGTACTACAATGCCAGCCATTACAGTAGAACCATTGTTCGCGTCTTTTAAGAGGGATGTGTTTTGTTTGTTTGTCTTGGTTAGCCAAATTGTATTTTTGAATTCTGCAACCGAAATTCATTCATCATATAGGAAAGTTTGATACATTCCCCAAAGCGTCAAGCGGGACATGTTACAATTTATTGTTTGCCAACTGAATAACTATGAGCTGCCACAATGTGGAAAAGATAAAAAAAAAAAATAGAACGTTTTAAGCGCAGCATTTGGTATTTATATTGTGTTTGCAAAAAGTGTTTATTGATTCACAATGCAAGCACACACAAAACTGCATAAATTGCTAAATTGTTGCAATTGGCACGAGCTGACAAACAGATATAGTTTCGAGAACAACATTTAAATACAACAATTGGTTTATTTACAAAATTGAATGCGGATGGTTGAGAGGGGTAAAGAAATAGTCATGTGCATTGGATGCGGTGTGAATTGTTTACCTTTATGACAAATATTTCAAACGCGGTTTTCATATACTGTGTACTCTCTTCTTTGTCAATAGATATATGGTTTTTTTGAACTTCAAGCAAATATTTTATCGAGTTTAAACATAAATAAACATTTATTGATAAGCTTTTGTGTTTATAAAGCCTACATTATTAGCGTCCAAATGGTTGTTTTCAACGTTTTTCTTTCATGTTTATGTACAATATATTATCCGATTGTATTCGACTTATATTATTAGCTATTCAACATTTATTGGCAAATGCACAATCTAAACAATTTTTAGAGCTCAAAGCACATTTATTTCATTAGAAACTTTAAGAATACTTTTATAACACAATCGCGTACTTCGCTAAATCAGCATTATGAATTCATTTGGTATAATGTACTTGGGTGTCTGTTCTTAGTCTTAAATTCCCATCTCTGGCATAATGAAATTATCGTTATGGGCACGACGCGTCGCCTAATCGTAATGTCCTTCTTCAAGCTTCTGCTTTTGCTTGTTGCATGCTGCCCCAGTGGAGCATTCAACGCTGTTGCAAGCAGCTGCTCTCTGGCTGCATCGCGTTGATGGCATAAATATTCATATGACCTAATCGGTTTATGGCTGGGCAAAATCGTTTGCATTTGCACTTGACACGTCTTTCGGACATGAACTTTTGCTCATTTCTGCTGTCCACTGCTGCGCTGGCATATGGCAAATTTGCATAGAACATGGCTAAAAACACAATTCAGAAGCATGTTAAGTTTTTACAACCCAAAACAACAACAGCAACAGCTAACAAAGTTGCGTAATTTTTGAGTGTAATATCAATATGCAAATAACTGCACAGACATGCTTGTAGTGCATACAGTGAAGCGTCATTAAAACGACTCCTTTGTAACTTATTAACGTGTTCATTTCAATTAACCGCAATTATGCAAATTAACGCTGAAAGCGCTTCAAGCTTCAGTAAAGCTTGTAAGCTTCATTCTACACAGCAAACGGTTTTTACCCGGTTTTGGCTTGCTGCCAATTTCATGTAAGCCTCTAACTATACATATATGCATGTGTGTGTGTGTGCGCTACCTGTGTAAAGAGAGTGTTGTTTTCGGCATAATGCTAGCAGAATTTCTAAACAAGTGCCGTGATTAAACAACTATACATTGCCCATTAATTAGTAATTGCAAATTTAGACGCTTTGCCTACTTAATCATTGCATTTACACTTGTAATTTTAGTTCAGCCAACTTAAGCTCAAAACGCTCATAAATTTAGTTTCTGGCTAAATCGATTTGTTATTTTTTTAGCGCCTTTTTTGAGGGATCGCTCATATCGGATGCAAACATGCCACGAAACACTTATCGTATCAAAAACAATTCCACAAAATTTCTAGTTTTTTAAGAATTTTTGAAGCTATCAAAAGAGAAATTGATTCGAATAATTGTTGAGATTAAGGGTAGACACTTAGGAAATTGCATTACTTTTCAAAGTAAATCCATAATTTCAAACATTTTTCTTAATATCAAATATTGAAATGTTTTCAATTTCAATTTTTGCCCTCCTTTTCGTCTCGTCTCTCGACTCTTCGCATGAAGCACAAATAAATTGAAATAAATTGCCTTTCATAGATTTGCTCAAGCTGTCTTCGATCACGATTTGTAAGGTGGGCGTGATGTGGGAGTTGATTGGGTGGACACTACTATACACACATTCACATACACATCTATACATATAAAGAATACAATTTGGTTTTATCCCCTGCTGGTTGAGTGGGACAGTAGTAAAGATATTGATTTTCACAGCGTCTTAGTGTCAATTGAAAGTTTGTATGGGCCAGAATATACTCGACCGAACAAAGTAAGTTCATAAGTGGCAGCTGTTGAGATAATTTATCAAATTTTAGCCACTTAATTTACGCAAAACAAAAGTTGGCACTGCATTGTGAATGATATATTTAGGAGCACGGAGCTGAGCAAATAAAGTTTTCCCTTAAATATACGACAAAATCTAAGCCAAAAACAATGATAAATTAATTAATTTGCCAAAAAGCGCTGGAACTGCTGCTCAGCACACTCGAGGCAAACACGTACCGCCACGAAACGTGCATAGAAATGTGTTAAGTTAATTAAATCGGGGCTAGCAGCAGCAGTAGAAACAGCAGCAGCATCAGCAGACAAACACATTGTAGTTGAACATTTTGAAAATTGGAGGCGATTCTGAATTCAATGCTTCATTTAATTAGCATATTTAGAGTCGCTGACTGCTGAAATCATAATTCGCGCCGCTTACACAGCTGCAAACAAAAGCCATTGAAATGCGAATCAATTTCAATGATAAGACCTAATAGAAGAGGGAGAGGTTCGACTGCAGCCGCAAACACCGCAGTCTAATCAGAAACTAATTTCAAGAACAATGGAACACAAGCCAAGAAGCCAAAACATTTGCATCAGGAAAACCGTCTACCTCGCTTCCTGTTAAGAGCCCCAAAATGTCGGATTTATTGTTATGGTATACAAAGCTAAACCAGTTATGTTTATTATTGTTGAAAAGCCAACACCTGGTATTTTAAAGATATATTTATGTAGGGCAAACTATTTCTTATCACTCATACACCACGAGATTCGCTTGGCATCTGACTAAATTTTCTTGTTACGCAGTGTCATTAACACTTGAACACACTACTCATTGGCATGCGGGCGCTTTCGGCACGTCTATCAAGCTGTCAGAACGTTTATCACTTGCCATCATCCGATTTGAGCTATTGGCCAAACTCAGATGACATTGCACACGCACACTCGCACAAAGGCGCACACATGGATAAATTATGCAATAACAAGGATAAACAACAAGCAAAACAACGACAATCCCACCGATAATTGGAAATTGCTTTTTCATGGTTTGCTGATGGTGCGCCAATCGTTCGGACAATCTTACTTTTTTTCAAGCTTTTTAATTGTTTTTTGCAAGCAGATAATTTGAACTTGTTTACAAAGATGAGTATGCAATTAACTATAAACTATTAAATAATAATTCGTCAGAATATTATTCTTAAAGTTTATTCCAAATACAGAATATCCATTATACTTTAATACCACAATCACAACACTAATCTGCATGCAAATACAAAACCAAACTCTTTACCTCATCCCTCTTTTAAGCGCAACCAAGCAAAGACTCTGGGCTTAAAGCCCGCAGTCTGCAGTGCATGTAGTGAGAAAAATCGCAATTATTTTTACCATTCGGCGCTTTCTTTATACATTTCACAAGTGCGGGCAATAAGAGGGTTCGCGCAATATTTACACAGCTTTTAAGTGAAATAAACGAAAGTTCAAAAATTGCACTAAACTTTAATAGTAAGGACTTTAATATCATCATATATGAGTATGCGTAACATTATATGTGCAATTGTCCAACAAAAAAGAAAAAAATCATTTGTAAAATCAAAACCATTTGCAACAGCTGTTATAATAATGCGAAATATGCTTATGTCAACATTTGATTGTTTTTAATTAACCTGTAATTAATATTGAATTGGTTTTATGTGTTTTACTTTGTTGTTATATTTAAACAATTAGTAAAAAGTACTCGAATAGCAATCAATGACAACAACAACGTTTTAATTGAGCACTTTTTAATTGTTATTGATATTATTAATCAATATGAAAGCTTATCAATCGCTTTTGTTGGGCATTGCTTATGAGATAATCTATCGACAAAGGACTACACTAGTATTGTTTGCAATTTGTTCAAGTTAATGCACTAATTCAATAGGTTTGCTTAAGATAAATTAATAATGCCTGTTAATTAAATGGTAATATAAAGACTTAAATATATTGTATTGCCTATGTGTTCTAAAATGATTGAATGAATTATATATTAATGGCCAAAGGCTCCAGACTAAGCTCAAATATTCGAAATGCAATATTATTTTTTATTAATTTTTTGTACAAAGAGAATACCTTTGGGAAGTAAACTGCTTACTGGGAGAAATTCACATTTAATGCTTGCATATTTTTCAAGTGCCCAGTAAACAAATCTTTGAAAAGTTAACTTTACTTAACCTACATGATATTTGTTAGTAAGTCAATGGCTTTTTAAAGAAATATTAAAATACATATAAAAATATTATATTGTCGGCTGCAGCAGCTTCTGTGAGTGAATGTGCCTGTTGGCATGTTGATATCATTTCCATAAAAAAAAAAATATCACAGAATGTGGCACTTGAATCGCTGCTTATATGTGGCTTGCGTTATTGAGTCCGGATGGACAAACGAGCTTCCGGGAGGATAGAAAGAGTGCGAGAAAAATCCTCTGGTGCTGTTAGCACTGAACTCAGTTGCTCCGGTTGCCATAGTTTAAAGTCCGTTTGCTTTTGTTTATAAAGAAAGAAATATGTAATTTTCCTGCATATTGCATAACTTTCTCTCTTTTTTTCCCCTTTTTCTACACTTCTTACTGCACAACATAGAAGTACTATATAGTGCACATTGTATCAAGCTATATGGGTTTTTGCCGGCTTGTTGCCAAAGTACGAGTAACTCAACGTATTTTGCATATCTTAAAAATAGAACATACGCATTTCTTTCACTTTTTTCAACTGAAACCACAACAATGACAACTGCGACTGCTAGCGATGTCAGCAGCGGCAGAGACTATTATATAAAAAATAACAGAGTCTTTGGCAGTTGAGTCACGAAGGGGGAAGTACCATTATCATGAAAACAGCAGCTGCTGCTTTAGCCACAATGAAGTTTGACTACGCGAAACTTATTGCACATTTTTTGCCACTCTGGAATGAAGCGAAATAAAAATAAAATAAAACGAAAACTTAATAAGAAGCATTTTATTTACAGTGCAAATAAAAACCGAAAAACTTTATGAAAATTATATGAATATACAAAATATTAAATAAAGTTTTTTTGAGTGATTCCTTTTGTGCTTGATATTGCCTTAAATTTTTGTTCAGTGTATTAGTGTTGTAGCATTGTAGCACTTGTTCATGCTGGGGAAAGTAAGGCGCTTGAAATGGCATAAGCCAAACGGTTTGTTGATTGCTTAAAGCCACTTTTTCCAAGTTGTTGTTGTTTTGTTCTGTCATTTCTCGAATTTAAATTAAAATGCAGATCTCTTATACTCTTATACGCCAGACATTTGTGCACAATTTTTAATTTATGTACACACGGACTGGCCGTAATGAAACTGAAAATGTATATGAGATATAAAAATACAAATGAAAAAGACTTTTTTGTTTTTAATATTGCAGCAAATTGTTGAAGGCAACTTGGCATATGTGCGAAAATGTTATATAAACACACACACTCACACACCCACACAAAAATACCCAAACGCACGCACATATGTATATAGAAATCGTCTATTATATTTGTGAAAAACGAGACAGCAACCACATGGACGCACACACATGTGTGAGGCAAATGTGTTTTATACAACCACGCAAACACACATACATATATGCATGTGTGCAAACATAGTAAACTTTGTGTTCTTGTCTGTGACTATGGGTGCGTGCTTGAGTGTATGTTAACTTTGTGTCTCCGCATGTGTGTTAGTTGAGTGTTATGTTCTGCCTTGCCCCAACCAATCGGTAGTCAGACAAGGCCATAGCCAAAGCGTGCCGTTGCATTTTCAACCAAAACAATTTAAAATATATTTCAAATACATACAACAAATAACAACAAACAACAGCAGCCAACACACGCACACACACAACCTTACGCAGCTGTAATAAAAAAAAGTTTGTGAACCATAAAATAACTGTGCGAAAAATAAGTAAGAACCATAGCTGATGCTTTTATTAAAACGTTTACCAGCCTTTTTCCAGCACACAGTTTATAAAAGCACAAACACAAAAAAGTAAATATATTTTTATTAACTTTTAGCACTTGCCACTCACTCTCATTTGTAATAACTTTATAATAACATGAAAATGTTATTCGAAAGTTACGGAAAATAGTGAAGCACATATTAGCATGAACTTATTATTTTAATTATGTTTGAGAGTTTGACCTTAGAGTTAGAAAGTGCTCCAACTAAAATTTATCCAACTGATGGGTAAAGTAATAAATTATACCTAAAGTCATGTTCAGTTTAACAAAAACATGTTCCTTACATTATTTCCTTGACACAATTTTCATGGTGACAAGTCGAAACAAAAATATTCATTGGCAAATTGATTTTCACTTGCACAAACCAAATTCTGAATCAACATTAAACCACAATGAACAAAGCAAAGACTAGTTTATATATTATGCAGTGACAATAGAGTAAACGATATAATATTTTGCAATACTGGAATAGAATAGAACTGAAAAATCATTGAGCAAGTGATTGGAGCTGGGTAAAAATGGGTCAATGAAAATCAACTGTGAATTGAAACAGATGCCCGTGTGGGGTATAAATCCCAAATGGTGGGAGCTCAAAACAATTGAAAAACAATAAATAGAAATAGATTTTTTTTGTGAAACGATGTGAATATAATACGCAATACAATCCACATAGCTTTTAGGATTATGAGCTCAAATCAAAGGTAACTTGAATAAGGAATCAATCAGTTGATGGAATCCTTTTACAAACATTACAAAATAATGAGAGCTGCTCTTTGCATTGTGTTTACAAAATACAAAAAAATTATTAATTTCTTTGATTTGTGGCTCTGCAAAGAGATATGTTGATGATTTCCCCAATTGCGTTTAATGTGTCAACAATAAATAAAATAAAAAATGTTTGGGCTAAATTGAAGCATAATTAAATTGATTTTGATATTTGCTGTTTAGCGGGCACAATTGATTTTAAATTTGCCTCATTTAATTTTAACGATTTCATTGTTTCATTTTATTGGGCGCAATAATCTGCGCGAATTTATTGGCATTAACATCCACAGAATTTTAATAGATTTTCATTAAAAATCATCGAATAATTCTATTAGGCTTTTGCATTTTGTCTATGAGCTTTACAACTTTGTAAATATTTGGCTATTTATAATTATAATTAAATTGATGTTAAGTGCTTTGCTCTTTTGGTTTACCGAAAAGGCTAAAATATAATATATAATTAATGTTGATGTTTAAATAATACCCATAATATCTATTTGCTTAGATACAAATAAAGCTTCAATGTGCATTTTGCGAAAGCAAAGAAAGCTTTCTAGCCTATACATTTTCCTCTCCAATTTCTATATGAAAGAATGTGATGAGAACTTATTTAACTCATCACCCGCAGATTAACTTACATGTTATTTTTATATATTCCCTTCGTAAGTACGTATATTTTATGTGTATTTTAGGGATTGGTGACAGCTTGTAATGAATACTAATACAAGCTGTTATGTTAGCACAGAAATTTAATCTTTTCAAGAATAATCATGTTTTGTTTATTAAGATATATTATTATGTTTTTACGCTTAGTAAACCTCGTGTTGAAGATAGGAAAGATGTAACATGTTTAAGAATTATTCGCCATATGTTAACTGAAGAAATTTGTCAACAAAGTTGTAAAATGTTTGTGTGTTTGTTTACTTTCGAATCGTTTATCAACGGAATATCTAAAAGTGCGAAGTGTGTCACTGGCACATTTACGAGTTTACTATGTATGTGTGTGAAAGTTTTAGAGCAAACAAATTTAAATCATATTTGTTTTTCGGCTAGCAAATTGTTGAGGGGCCAGCTGCCCGTTGCATGTTGCACGCAGCACGTGGGCCGCCTCTAGGGGGCAGCTCTGCATGAAATTGCTAAAAAATTAAATATCTATTTGTGCACAGCAGCCATTGGGATATTGTACCGTTCATATCTAACTACCAACAGTGCGAGCGGGTTGTGTTTTGAAAAATTTAAATCTGTGAGAATGTCTGTTTTGTGCTTTTGCGTAAATTTATGTCAGTTTGTTTGCAGTCGTGATTTTGCGGCAGATTTTTGGAAGCGTCCTCTCTATATATTTTGGCGCAATCAAAAAAGTTCGCTTCTAATTAAAACATATTTCGGAGCATTTTTTTCCACTTCACTAACAGCCATCAAATTAAACTGAAAACTCGCTGGGGATAAGCCTTGCCACATGGCCATTCATTCAACTGTTAGGCGCTTTGAAGCATTTTTTTAAGTACTCCCTCCTGTTGCACAGTTTTTACGACGGTTTGTTTTTTTGTAAGCTTCACGTTACACGAATTAATTAACATTCAATAAGTCGAAAAATGAAGTAGCTTGGAGTGCATTTCAAGTAACATTCCAGCCATTCATTGTGAAGTGCATCGTCTGTAGATAAATGTTATTGCTTAAATATGTATTCTATTTATTTTCTATGTATATTTACTTCTTTTAAAATTACCCGTCGAAGGTTTTTTTGCTCCGACCCAATATATCAAGGCCAAACAAATTGCGCGACACGTTGCTTGCTATTTTATTTTTGCGCTATCTCAACTTTTTCTTTAGTTCATTAAAGCTTAAATAATTCTTCAGTGCGAAGTCCTTGAATACGAAATCGAATCACCCGCTAAAGCAGGTGCCAGAAAGCTGTATCTGAAGTCCTCGTCTTGTTTGTTTTCGTCTCATTTGCTATAAAGTTGTGTTGTGTGAAAGTTGAGAATTCACAGCGAAATGAACTTTTGTAATTATAATATTTATTAAGTCTGATTGTTTTTATGGTGCATGACATGCTTACATATTCCCAACTATTGACTTAATATATTTTCCTTTCCATTCCATTGAAGCTTCTTTTGCATAACACACTTCTCTTAAACAATACACAAAACACAAGTCACATGAACTGTCAACATACTGAACTTTCTATATAATATGTTTTGAGTTAAAAAAGGAAACTTTTTAAAGCCGGCAAATGAAATGTCATGTATGCAAATGCAATTCGTATTCACTTTACAATTTGTTCTGGCCTTTAAGAAAATTAAAAGTAAAAAAACTTTTATTTGGATATGTTACTCTGCTGACAACTTGGAAAACCAATCGATTCTTACTCCTAAGTAGTTGTCTTCAAAATGTCAGCTGCAACAAACAAAATAGCAACCCAAACGAGTAGCACGTGAGTTCTTTTCCTGTGTACCATCGCAACATTCGACATTTTGACTAATGAAATTCTTTTTAGTGTAAGTTTGTGCAACTAACAAATACGAAAAATATATACCTACTTATACGTTGGTGGCTTTTGTTGACATCACGTCGAACTTGTTACTCTGGTGTCATTCCAATATTGGCAAATAGCCTGTCAACGCCCAAACAGTTTTCGTAACACTGCCAGTTCAACGTCAGTCGACAAACAAGTCTGTGTAATGCCAGCTGCAGTGTGTATGGCCACCTTAGAGCTAAAATACAGTCATTTCTATTATAAACTCAACATTTCAACTCAACTGTAATGCTATAGATGTACGCTAACTGCTGGTTGTTGGTGTATTATGTTATTGATTGTGTAGCCGTGTGTGTAATTCAAGTGTCAGTTGAAATTACGCATTCAACTTGCCAATATGCAAAAAACTTTCATGAATACTTAACTCACTTCCTTTATTCATTTAACACAAACAGTGTAAGATATATTGAATAAATGAAAAAGTACCATTTAAACGTGCTATCAAATTGTGTAATTAAGCAGCCGTAATGCAGTTAAATACTCAAGCATGCTTCTCAATTGGCGAAATTAATGGGTCTGGCCCACACACACAAGCCAACTGTGAATGCCAACGCATTGAACAAAAAAATCAAAGTGAATGTATTCCAACACCGTTTGCTCGCCAAGTGAATGAGTTCAAGTTTTTGTGTATTTTTTCGATATTGATTTTGTTTTTTTAATTTTGTTTTTTCTTTCTCTGCCAACAAGTGCGCTTTTATCTTACAGTTGCAGAAGAACTTAACTGCGCCTGACAAGAAAATGCGCCCAAGTGGCGAACCGTTAACACAACACAACATTCCACACACTAGCAGTTGCTCTCCATTTCTCACACATATAGTGTGGGAATAACATTTCGCATTTCGTTGCAAATTGAGTATTAAGTATTTTCGAATTCTCAACTGAAAGCGGAACTGGCTGGCTGGCTACGACGGACCGGAAACGGAAGCACTCACATTACTCAGTTTACGAGAAGCCAAAGCAGTAAAGAGCATACCAAAATTCCAAGTAGAAAAACCCAATACTCTAACGGCAACTCAGCCTTTGGGCTCAGCCCCTGCATGCTTTTATTCAATGTCGTTGATTTTAGCAGGTGATTTGCTTCTCTTGTAGCCAACAGCTTTTAAATCTGTTCCTGCATATATCTATGTTTGTGAATTGCAATAAAATTGGTTTGCATTTCTTGCACATGTTGTTGTAAATTGTTTTCCACAGCTAGCCACAAGTCAATCAAGTAATTGCCACAAGTGATCTAATTTAGTATAAATTGATATTATTAACATAAATATTTTCGTAGCTTTGGTTATGGTTAAGGTAAGATTGATTTGCTGATACAGCTTAAGTTATTATTTAAAATAAAATAAATTTAAGCCAAATGTTAAAGCTTAGCCAAATAAGCGAATTAAGTTTCATTTTATATTTTAAAGCCTTCAAACGCATTTTCAGCAAGAAATATCAACTTACATCGCATGCTCTTATAATATAGACAAGTACTTTAAAGCTTTAACATTTAGTTTATCTAATGTTTGAATTGTTATATCAAATTGCATTGTACTTTAGTACTTGAGCTTGCTTGTGAAAATGCTTGGCTTTAAGCGATTTGCCAAACAAATGCCACACTTTTGCCTTCTCTTTACTTTCAGCTACTTTCCTTGCTCCGTTATTTTGTTTGCCTAGTTTGTCATTGTTGTTTTGTGTTGGCCATGTTGTTGCCGCACTCATTGCTCAGTGTATATCTCGACATTCTGGCTCGCAAATTAAAATAAATTACATCACATTTTTTTCTCCTACAGCCTTTTTGTTTGCTTGATACTGAGAGAAGTAAAGTAGATGAATATCATCGTAGACAAAATCAAGTAGACTATTTACAACTTCCTCTTATAGGACGGACTTGTAGGAGATTAAATAAGCAGCAAAGGTCATTGACTGACTCTGTGCCACATTTTACGTAAGAATTGTAGTTGGTCAATGCATCAAATGAATGTCGCCAAATGGCTCGAAAACGTCGTCAACTTGTCAAAGACGTGTTAATTGTAATTCGTCAGCTAAGATTTGAAATAAATTAACAGCAATTTGTCACGTCAAACTAAAGCTAAGCTGAAAACAGCACAAAAGCCAATTAATTAACGCACACGGCACTTCAATTTGTGGCATGCCGCACGGCAAACATTTGATGTTTAAAGGGTGCGTGTTGCACCTAAAACACAAAATTTATATTAATTTTACTGTTATGATTATGAGCGGGCAATTTACACTAATTAGACACACGACGAGCATTAAAGGGACACGTTAAGAGTCGGGACCCGACCCGAAAGGGCTGTTTTTGTGCATGGAACGTGGCCATACACAGTGGGAAAGAGACTGAAAGAGTGGAAAGGTTGACTATTTGTAATTATAATTACTGTTAATTCCCGTACTTTTAGTGCTATTTGCACCAACTGTGCACAAAAGCAGAGACCAACACAAAGCAAAAGCCAAAGCAAACAACAAGACGAGCTAAAAAAAATCTGAGCGCAACAAAGTTCCGCAAAGGATGTATGTATATAGACTGAGCACAAAAGGATGCAAAGGATGCGTCAAAGTAAGACAGTGTTACACAGCGTTTAGAGTGCAGCAATTGTCAATTTTCATTGGAATGGCATTCGATTACGCGTTTTGTTTACTTTTAATTGGAGCGCTCATCCATTTTGCTTTAACCGTTCGCCTTTTACACTCCTCTCTCTCTACTTCTCCCTCTCTATCTTTCTCTCTCTCTTCCTGTATAGACTCCTTCTTTTTCACTTGAGTTACACAAGGCAAGTTCAAGTGCTGAGGCTTACAATTCCGTACGCACACATACATTTAGTACTAAGAGTAAGCTGTTCACTCAGCCATTGAATCAGTTGCCTTTACACAGATTGGCTGCATTCAAGCACATCTGCAATTCCTATCCAACAGGAAAGTAAGTGAAAAAGTGCAATAGATAAATGTGAATGTATGTATTGTAAACAGCGACTACAGTTGCAACACATAGTACATATCTAAGCTACATTTGCATTTGCCTGCTCCAAAAAGATTCTTCGAAAGTATCTGCGTAATTGCAGCTATTCGTGCGTGCATATCTTACACTATGTATGTCTTGTATTTATGTAGTATTTTTCTTTATCTCAATTTGAGTGTGTGTGTGTGTGTCGCGATGAAGCATATACTTAATGTGATCCTGATTTGACAGTTGCATTTTGTATATTTTTATGGTGTGCAGAGTTTACAACAGTCACTCGAACATTTTTAAGGCTTTTTAGAATCTACTTAAATGCTGCGTAAGATGCTTAAGATTTTAATTGAAAACAAGGTTATAGAAGTACCGTGAGTTCTTTCAAACTAAATAGTTAACTCGATGTAATTTCGTTCTTAATTGAATATTGACAAAGTTTTAAGAGCAACTATTTATGTGATTTTACATTCCAATCCTTTATATAACATTGTTAAATTATAAAAAATGGGCATATTATATTTAAAAAAAATTTGTTTACTATTTTTCGATGCAACATGGTTAATATAGGGAAAATACCAAAGAAAAATCCCAAACACCCAAATAAAAATATTTAATATTAGTAAACCTTACTTAACTCCACCTTGTATACAAAATTAAATGGCTTCCGCTTCAAAGTCTTCCAAATCGATGATTTGTTATGTTAATAAGCAGAATTAACTTTGCTAACAAAATTTAAATAAAAGAAATCTAAACTTTCAGATTTATATGCAGTAATCGCATAAGGCATGAATTTCTAATATTTACTTATAGAAATCAAGTTGTTTTTTCAACACAACACAATACAACACAAGTCGGGACCTGTAGCCGGAAAGCTCCATAAACATTTACAATTTACGAACCAGTCGCACAATGCGAAACTCTCAGATAAACAGCTGTGAATTGTTAGTGTGCGTGTGTGCGTGAGAGGGAGGTATTGCCTTTAGGAGGCAGAATTAATGAGGCCTTACCAGCATACGTTTCAAACTTATTTGGGGGCAGATGGCAGCATAAAGTATATTTTGATTTTTTGGTGAGCCAAATTTTGAACATATTTAAGGCCTCATTTGTGGTAGAAGGAGTGGTTTGGGTGGGTACGTTCAACACCATCATTTGCATTTCAAATTCAAGTTTAACGTCACTGCCACACAGGATCTTGGTGTGTGTGGCCCATGGAATCGACTGGAAATGCCACAAATGGTAAGAAAACATCACACAACAAAGAGTTAATAACAATAGCTGCACTATCGGTTGGTGTGTGTGTGTGTGTTTGTGTGCGGGTAACGGCATTCTAGCAGGCTTTTTGCGAGAATCCATTACACCAAATCCACACCCCGCAATACGGCAACCACACTTTGTAAACATTTTGTTCTTGTTTTTTATGCGAAAGCTGTGTCAATACACAATAAATTGAACTGTGCAAGAATTTATGCTGGCACTTTGTTCCAATCTCCATCTCAGCTCCCCCTCCAAATTGTCTGCCGGCTTCGGTCGTTTTCTTGCCCTCTGGGGACTTAAAAGTTCAATAATATTTATTTATTTGTTACTTGCTCTTTGACAAAAGCACACAAGATTAGAGCAGCCAGCGCCGTTTATCACGCCTAGCATATTGGGTCAGATTTAATGGCGTTGCGTAGTTTTACTGTCACAGAAAATGTATACGAGTGTGTGCACAAACATTAGTTTCTCCTTGTGGCAGAGGACGCATAAAAAGATTGCAAAAGTCCAAAATGCTAAGTTAATTTAAGGCGCCAATGTAAAGTGGTCTGCACTTTGATTTATCATCAACAATTTGCCATTTGGAATATAACAAAAGGCCAACAAATGTCTATTTACAAGGTGCAAATAACGAACATAACTGAATCCTGTTTCCGTTGAGCTAATATTTAATTTAAGGCAATGCTCTGCTTTGTGAGTGCATGTTGCCTTTAGATGAATTATACATTTTAAGATATTTTTCAACAAAATATATGTTGTTATTTATTTAAAACATTTCCTAAGCATATTATATAAATTCAAAGCATGCCATTAAAAACTTTTTATCTTTTTCTAAGGATATTCTAATATATTATATAAATTAATTAAGTATATTAAGATTATTATATTTTTTTTGTTTCCTTGAGAGCTTTACAAGCTTTAAAACAATTCCTTACATATTGTTAACATAAGAATTATAGGAAAAAATAGTTAGTTAATTCAGATATAACAAAAAGTAAATAAAACATCAAAGAATTAAGGCCTGTTTTTCTTTAAGACTAAAAACTTATACCCAATTTTAGTTAAATAATAAATAAAATATGCCTAAAACACAGTAGAATAATTTGAATAAACCTTAACACAAAATAATTCCGATATATTTTCTCCATATAAAATTGGAACAATAAACTGTTAGCTAACAAAGTGCAACTAAGCAGCGAGCAAACAAATATCAAATCCATTGTAAGCTTCATTTTGGCCACGACTAAGTCGTTCCTGACATGCGCAAAGCAAACAGCCGGCATATTGTAAGGGGAGTGCTAGTGTTTCCACTACGAAACAGAAACGAAACGAAACAAAAAGGAGAAGAGCTGGGGCATGCTGTGATGCTGGGAATGTGAAACAGGCGGCATCGACTCAACAGATAACAGAGGCCGCGAAGGAAAGCACGAGTTTCCTGACGCCAGCTGCGAACGCTATTTAGTAGAAAATTTGCATCCTCTGCGAGCGGACGTGGCACGGAATCCGCAGCCTGCAAAAATCATATCAGATCGAAAGCCAACTTGAGTTTTTAAACGTGCGCGACAGACATTCGCTGTCTGCCAATTTCAAGGATATTTTAGGGGGCTGGCCACAAGAAACGGCAACAACAAAAAGGCTTAAAGACAATCTAAAAATAGTTCTTGGTGTGTGTCATTGTTTTTTGTGTCCTAGCTGAATCAGCGTGGCAAGTGTCTCTTCTGTTTGAAAATACTTTGAAAAGTTGTTGGTCTTATGTTGTATTTAAAAAGGATACTCGAACGGAAAGCCAACCCTCCTAAAATAAAAGAGATAGAAAAATAAAACCAACACAAAGAATATACAAAAAAAAATAAAAAAAATAAAAATAAGTTCAAAAAAGTTGAAGCAGCAGCCGCAATGCCATAAAAAGGGATTATTGTGTATCGTCCTGGCAAAACACTTGCCCTCCTCCAACAAAAAAAAAGTACGAAGCAAAAGCTTGATAAATATTTTCAATGCGGATTATGCGGTAAAGTCTTCGCTCAAGTGTTAATAAATTGTCACGTGTTAAATTGCGTTTATACTACCAGCGTTCGTAATCCATAGTCAAAAAATATATATAATTAAGTATAGAAAATAATTTAATATAATCAAGACAAGTATGTTTAATAAATCTAAAAGAAAAATCCCGTTGAAAATCTTGTTAGGCAGTGTTGGTACCACATGCAACTAGCAAAATATCTCTTTGTGCAAAACTTTGGCCATTACTCATGGGAAAATAGTGTTCGTGCTAGGTTTGGCATATGGTACGTAGAATTTAACAAGACCAGCGAAACATTATTCTCTTAAGCTTTCTCAATTGATTGTATGCAAAACTTTACGAGCATAAATTAAAGTTTAAAAAAATGTGAAAATTAAAATGAAGACACACCAAAAATAGTTCAGTTTAAAACTTATTTTCTGCCAAGGATATTTCTATATTGCTTGCAACGTATTGAGTTAACTGCTGATTGACAAAAGTGCTTTCTATTCATGAAACATCAAAATCGAGTAAATGTTCTCACACTTCAAATAAACCACAAGTAGTAAAATCAACAAACAGATAAAAAGTTTAGTAAGTGGAACAAGGTGAAGCAATAGCAATGAAATTGTGTGGTTATAAAACCCGAAAAAACAACACATAAAGTAACTTCACAATTTGGTGAAAGGCAGCAGCAGCAGTAGCAGTAGGAAGTAAACCGACAAAAGCGAATTCAGAACCCTAACGCATTAATTCAATAAACCTATTTATCTGTGGCTCTGCGACTGCGACTGCTGGGAATAGACACATTTCGCATAGAATGCGAAAAACTTTGCCAGCCACCAGCATCAAGAGGGCTGCGCACTGCAATCAGAATCAGAATCAAAAACACAATCAGAGGGCAGCCGAACAAAACTTGGAGACAACGATGCTCCGCAAACGAGTCCCCAATGGCGGCAACGGACAATGAGAGTACAAAAAATGCTGTAAGTGTCATTGTTGCAAGGAGGTTCTGTGCCACGGGGGCAGCCAAGACAGCCAGCACGATGACAACTGCAAAGATGACAGCCGCAACAGTCGCTAGACTTCAACAGCAACAGCAACAGAAGCGGCGCCAATTTGTACGCACGAGCAGGATGATGAGTTGGCAACGCAACTGGCTGGCAGCTCGATTCCTTCTTGTCGTTCTAGCTGCTGTCATCATGGGGACACGTAAGTGCAACTCGGGGGTAAAACGTGTGTCTCAATTTCAGTTTCAGTTGTGTGCGTCGTCCCATTCATACATTTATAATTTAATTTAACGCATTTATGCCAGACACTTCAATTCAAAGCCAACCCAAAACCCCCTTGAGCAGACCTGACCTATGATTTGTGCTGTAACAGATTCTGTTATAAGCTCAAATGCGTGCTTGAAATTGGATTAATTTACGCATATGTGTAATGAAATTACTAGCCATATATACATGTAAGTCGTATACTAATTATGAATTCGCTCCTGCAGCTAATTGGATAACTTTTAGCTTATAAGACTGCTCGAATCATCTATGAAATTGTATAATCAAGCAGCTTCCATTTTTGACTGCTGTTCAATGAACACAAAACATAATTTTGTAAGATTTAGGGGATATTTTATTCAGCTTAAATTATTTAAGATGTATCTTTTAAGACATAATTTTTCTTTCTACACGAGATATTTTTAATGATGCTCTGAGATGATGAAATGATGATTTTAAATTAAATCATTTATAATTTATTAATTTATTATCTTTTCGCTGTCAGAAAACATATAAGTTTTCGGAATAGGGTATTTTACAGTCGCACATTCCATTTATTAACTTGTTTAGAACACTTCTTGACTTAACACTGTTAAATGGCTGTGAGGCAATTGTAACTTCCACTCCATGAGTTGAGTAATTATGTGCCTGACTGCCATCTGCTGCACAGTGTTTTTTAAACTTGAATTATAAGTTAAAACAAAACTTCGAAGCAGATCTTACGCACAATATTATTTAATAGAAATATATATATCATGAGTTAGTTAAACTGGTTCAAAGACCAATTAAAACTGAAACAGAATATAGTTTCGACCCACTGTGCATGTATTTCCAATATCAGAGTTTGCAACCGATTGAGCACTCATGCAAAAGTTTAGCCTATTAACTTTGGAAAATCGCGACTCTTCACTTTCCCGCTGCTGCTGTAGTTGTTGTTATGAGCAGGCAATAATTCAATTCATTTTGTGTGAACTTAAGACCCATTATAAAGCCGATTAATACATAAGCGTTTTGGTATGTGCAGTACTTCATATATTGTAATTGAAATAAGTATCTGAGTGCAATTTCGGGTTTCAACTGTCAATTAAAATTTACATACGAAAAACATGTAACACAATTGATAAAGTTGTTGGACTTAATACTCTTATATTATTAAATACATTCTTGAAATATTTCCGTGCAATTAAAAATATAAAAATAAATAAATAAGAAAGGAAAAAAGGATATGGTATCAATATGGATACGATGAGCGCTTAGAAGAATATTTTCAAATCGATTCAACAATGCAAAATTTAATGTGTTCATTCGAATTCCTCAAAATCCCGGAACCGTTTGTGTTTGAGCGGTCCTTAACATCCCGTCTGAATGTAGTTTTTCAATGCAATTTAAATTATTAACAGATGTGCGCACATTTCAATAACGAGAAAGAAAAGTTTCAAGCGTTCGACTCGTATTACCAATCCACTGCTCTTCCAATCCACTTGGCGATAATTCATGGGCCGCAGTTGTGAGTTCCTTAACCCCGACTGCCCTCTGGAGCACCGTTTGTACAGTTGTTATATGGGAAAAACCACTTACAACTGCAACGGGGCAGCTGGTAACTGGCCAATATGCAACGCAACAAAAATAAAACAATAAATTTTGCAGCCCATGCAGGGCCCAGAAAGATGCAGCTCTGGGAAAGAGCTCTGAAAATGCGCTGAAAACATTAATGAAATTGAAAACTTGCCAAAATTAAAATGTTTAATAAACACATTTTCAGTGGCAAAATTTTGTAGAAGGCCCCAAGGGATTAAAGAATTTTGGGGGGGGGGAGGACCATTTACTCATCCATTTCAAGGACTAACAGGACAAAAGGCAAAGGACAAAAGAGCTATCCTGCAGCAATCCCGATGCGCTTCCATAAAAGTTTGAGTGCAACTCGTTATGCCAAATAAGTGAAGTTTGTCTGCTGCTTTTGCAGCTTTTGTTGTTGCTCCTGGTGCTGCTGCTGTTATAGAAATATTGTAATATAACCAGACTCGTGCTAATTTTGGGAATTTGCCAAAGTTGCAAGCCAAATTCTGCCACAGGTTGTGGTGCAAAATGCTTAGCAACGCCACGCCTCGCCCCCCTTAAATTGCAAATCCCTTAATGCCATACGAAAGCAAAGTGCTGAGGGTACAAAAACACATACGAAACCAATTGGGTCAGAGTCTCATGCCCATCTCCTAGTCAGGGTTCAAAAGTGTTTGTTTACCTTCATAAATTATGAATCTACAACAGAGGCGCTTGGGTAACCCACATGTTCTCGGCCATACAATTGGGCACATCTCGGTTGACCTCCAACACCAAAAGCTGTTTCGGATGTTTCTGTGGATGCTTCAGCTGCTGCTGATGCTGTCGCCAGCCTGCTCTTGACGTGTTACACAACAACCAGTAACCAGCAAAAAACTCAAAACAAAACACAGCCGAACTGAACCCAACTGAACCGAGCCGTACCATACCGGAACACCAGCTGCGAGCTGTGCTACATCCTGTCTGCCATCCAAGTATCACAAAATTTTGCTTTATGTCGCACTGTGATTTGAGATTTGTAAGAAAATACTACATTTCTAAAGCTCGGAACTCAGTTCTCTATTTCTTGGTAAATCTATTTTTATCTATTGAAAGGGATTTAATTGAATTTTGGAACTAGCAATTAAAATTGTATAAAAATGTTGTGATATCTTGTTAAGTTCTTAGAATTGAATGATTCTTATTCTTTATGAAAGCTAATTAACATGATCTGATTTTCTTCGAAACTGATGTGTTTCGATTTAGAAACATGCACATAAATAATGGCTGAAAACTTATTTTTAAACTTAACAAGATAATTATAAATGAAATAAATTTTAGATTTATTTAGCTATCAGCTTTTACCAGTGTGCCGTTCTCACACGCCCAAGACTAACAGTTTTGGTTTACGCTCGGTGGCTGCTGCTCTTTTGACAGAAAAAATGGACAGGGCTTAAATTATTCAGAGGGTCTGCGTTGACGTAGGCGACGACGCGTTGCTGCGAGCAATCAAAAGCCAAGGCACAAGGAAAACACATGAGTGGAAAACAGTGGGTAAACAATGAAAAACAATGCTAAAACAGAAACAACAACAAGAAGAAATGTGTGTAATGGAGTGAGGTATTAGTGGCTGGGGCGTGTAATTGTTGAAAAATAGACGAAGTGCTCACTACGATGACAAAGTGCAGTCAACCAAAAGTCAACGAGTCTTATGAGAGAGGAGTTTCCCATCTTCGTAACTCTACACTGCCTGCGGTCAGACCGAGTGTGAAAGCTAACTAGTGAAATGCCAGAGAGCAATGCTCAATGCTTAACTAGTGGATCTAGGAGGGGAGACGGGCTCATTGGGCTTTTTTTTTGTTCTAGAAATCGTTGAAATTTATGAAATATTCGTCGAGCACATGCGGACTATAGGGAGACGGACAAAGGAGACAGAGCAAACGACCGAACTGAGCCCAAAGCCAGATGAAAAATGTTTTGTTTTGGCGTCGTTTGAAACTTATTTATGAGCTGTGCCGGCAGTCACAAGAGGGGAGAGAGAAATGTAGGACCGTGTCGGTAACTGTGCCTGTGGGTGGGTCAATATTTGGCCACCAGCAATAAAAGCAAGCGGCATGCGGCCGTCTCGACGGCCAACGGCAAGCGAGATAAAAACCATTGCGGAAAAGCTCCCAGTAACAGATAATGTAATGTCCTGCAGATTCGCATAATTATTTTGCTTGATTTATAGGCAACCACTTGGGAGTTGTCCTCAGGGGCCACTGAGTTTCCTACAGCTTCAACAATTCAACAGCAACAAAACAAAATCAACTTCATTTAAAATATGCGGAGCTTTATTAAGTTCAACCTTCGGCATAATCAAAACCCAAACGCAAATGCGATATTTAATAAATTTGTAGCTAGACTTAACTGAATAATTTTGATTTCACTTCACTTTGATATTCAATTACAATCAGTCGCCATCATCCACGTGATGAGCATCTGAACTCCGATTTTACTTTCCATTTTAATTTTAATGACTTGATGACATTTAGGCTATGTTGGGCTGGGGAGCTGTATTTGTCGGCACCTGAACCGATTTCGTTACAGACATCATAAGCTTTCTTCAAATAAATTATTACCTAAAGGTATGCAAATGAGGTTGAAATTAGTATTCGAATTCCGAGACAGCAAAGATTGTTTGATTTTGAAGCAGGAATATTAAACAAAACCAATACAAACCAAAATTTCACAAACAATAGCATTGGTTTATTAAAGTTGTACTTTTAAGTATTGGAATACCAATATGAAAGTGTCAACTATGTTTTGAAATTAGTTTACTTAAAAACATTCATTTATAAACCTCACACACATTTTTTATAACAATTATGCTGAATTTAATTCATGTTTAACAAACACTAAAAAATATTTATTTTAATTAAACTTTGTGAAGAGTGTGGAGGACTCGAAAAACTGGGAATATATGACTTATCTATTAATTTTAACATAACATAACTTAAGTGCTAAGTTGCCTTGCCTAGTAAAGTTACTACATAATATTCTTACTAACCCAATCACTGTATGAAGCAATTTTTAAATTCCAACTTGACATACATATTTCTTTACAGCAAATAATTATCAATTTAATTAATATAAATGATATACGCAATATGTAATAAGTTTTGTCCTCTTGCATCTATGGTGTGAAGTACATATTTTCCTCTTTTCTGATAGTAATATCGTTTCCCTTTGATGTCGGAGCGTCAGAAAGGGTTTGAGGGGAGACTGAGGAATGCGAGTAGTGTTGGCTACCCGTACCCTTTAGACACGTCCATAAGAACGTGATGAAAGTACGAGATATGCGAATTTGAGAGTGTGTCTAATAGTGCATTGCGTATACGTAATGCGAGGCAGTGCAATGCTCCACTTTCAATTTGAGATGCTGTTACTAAAGCCAAAGGCGGCAAAAATAAAAGGAGGATGCTACACATTTTGCCACACGTAGAAAGCAAACATGATGCCATAAAAATAAATTGAAGCAGCCGCGCCACCACACCAAAAAGCAAATAGCATAGAAAAAAATACAAAAGAAACCAACAGCGGGGCGCAATGGGAGACAGACAGACAGGCAGACAGGCAGACAAAGGCAAATGGGTGTTTTGACTAAAATGTTCGAGTTGTTTGGCTGCTATTGAATTTCTACGCTTAGTCCTTATTTCGCTGTTAACGTTATTTTTTTTGTGGGTGTGTGTGTATCGTATAAACATATTTTAAATGTGACACCCAACATATGTTTCACTTTGAATGACTACAAGAAAATTGCTTAAACAATTTTCACTAAACACAACCAAAGCTTTATATTGACTTGCATGTCACATTCAAACTCAGCCCACCCAGAGAGCAAATGTATTTTTAATGCGTAGACAGCATTTGGTATTCGAATAGCATATATGTAGATACAATTTAATATATATAATGTTATGGCTTTCACATTCCCTCTATGTGACTCATCTTCAACAGACTGCATACATATTTATTTACATTTTCTTTTTTCGTTGCCGGAGAAAGAGGCTCGTAATTGCATATTGATCGATTTTGTAAATGTTTCCTAAACACAAATTTCGTGTATGAATATATGAATATTTATGAGAAATTCATGCGCATCTCATCAAATAACAAAAATCCCATTACTACTCAGCCCGAATAAGAAGGTTGTATAATTGTATGTATATAAATCATATCAGATCAGGTCAAACACTTGACAACAGCTTGTAGATGAAAGCAAATTGATTTGACATGGCAAGGTTTGTGTCAAAATTTATGTAAATAATATAAACAAGACAACTATAGGCAATCAACATCAGAGATATAAAATTGCTGAGCTTGTTTCACAGATAATTAAAGCTGCTTTTAATAAACTATTTCTAAACGTTATGGCTTTAATAGACTTCAAAGATTATATGTAGAACCAGCTAGTTAAGAAACGTTTATTAACAGGACCCCAAGGACAACCATTAACCATTCGCAATCGGATCCGCAACCACAAAAAAATAATAATAAATGTGAGTTTGTCAACAGCCGAAGAGACGAAGTCTGAACTACACCATCGCTTAGCAAACTAGTGTCAGCTCACCAAGTTTTTCGGGGCCAGTCGTATCTCTGCGCCCGAGAAGCTAATCCGAATGCCTTGAGCAACGTGGTGAGCGGGTATTTTATGCGTACTCCAGGCACCCATAACGTAAAGTGTTCCCCAATGAAAAGTTTTGCTTTTATGTGTGTTCTTTTGGTGTTAAGTGTCGCGGTCTGACTCTCATGAACCATTTACATGAGCCTTGGCATGGCAGCTTTCCACATCAAATGGTATACAACGTGGCTTTGCATATTCGCTCTAAGTTATCAGATTGCGGCTTTGCTTGCTCTCACTTCACACACTTTGGAGTGGCTAGCTGTGGATTTTTAATTATAAGTCCCTTTTGCCACGCATCCTGTTCACCATTTTGTCGTGCTTTTTCTGCTAACTGCCATGACTTTTTATTGGATATGTAATTACTTAAAGCCCTCGCCGCCTCCAAATTACCGACGCATATATATTTTTTATAATTACATGCGCCTTAGCTGCGCGGCGGCAAGACATAAAAAGTTTGAGCTCGCTTTTTGGACTAAATTAGTGGTACTTTGCCAATTATGATACTCCGCTAATGATGTACGTGTATACACGCATCAAATGGCCAACAAAACGCTGCCAAGCATAAAATCGTAATTAATCCATTGACCTTTAACGGGTCAGACAGTGCAATAGTCTGAAACTGTGAATGTTTATGTTGGTTTTTGAATAATTATAAGCTGTGTGAGATTGCGTTTATTCGGGCATGATTAAAGTTGTCAAAACTATTAATGGCTTTTCGTAAAGGCTGAAGGTTTGCTGGCGTTAATGTAGTAATATTTATTTGAAGGTTTTGGATAGATTAATAATTATTGTGCAACTTATAAAATTCTTTATAATAATCAAAAATAATAGATATATTATAGAAACAGCAAATCATTATTATTTATTATTCAATCTAATTTTTGCTTGTCATTATATCATTTTAAAGTGCTTCCCATAATATCTACAAATGGTCAAGAAACTGGGTTCCAAGCACCATAAGGTACTGTCTGCCCAATGTCTCTGTCTACATTTCTTTCTTCTTCTCAAGGTCTGCCGAAAAAGAGCAGCAAATAAATAATTGCATCTGTGATCTTTGTGTTCGATGGAATAAATGGCTTTAGTTAGCATATATTAGTTAAAATATTGTTAATAGCTCTAAGCTTTTTTAAGCTCTAAGACCTCTAAATTATTTTTATGTGTATATATTTTATTTGAAATTTTTTTATTTTCATTTCACTTCAAGACTAAACATTTTTCGTATAAAAATAAATAACAAAATTAAAATCTATAATTTAATCCTAAAAAATTTTAATTATGCAAAAATAAAAATCGTAACAAACTTTTCATTTTTATTAACTTCATAAACAAATAATTTGAAACTAAATCTAGATTCCAAGTATTATCTGTTTATAATTAGCATATTAAGTTTGTTTACACAAAATTTGTGTTAATGATATTAACCCTACTTCCTTATGCAACATATGTTGTCTGTTTTGCTGATGATGTTGACAAACGCATTGATGGGCGCATTATGATGTCGAAGCAGCAGTCCAAAATTACATAAACACGTAAACAAATGTCAGGTGTGTGAGAAAGTGTGTGTTTTTTGGGGATTTTACGCACATCCTAATTTGAGTAGCACTCAGCCTCATTTGGGAGCATTGCTATTCAGTTTGCGTGCAGACTAGTCAAAAAGAGAGAAAGAGCAAAAAGAGATGGGGAAAGACAGAGAGAGATGAAATAGTAAGAAAGGAACTAGGAAGTTTTTGGCTTGCTAGTTGTTCACTTTGGTAACAGGCTTAAATTATGAGCCCTAGCAAGTTTTGTGGCAAGTGAGACGACGACATGAACAAACTACTGCCACAGACAAAGAGAGACAAATTCAAGGGGTCTTTAAGGTAGGGTGGGTAGAGAAATTGCTGAGCCACTTACCATGCCGACGGGAAATTCAAGTTGATAGCCACAAAATACAAGAAAAACAATATAAGTGTTATTGCTCGTTTCACTAGCATAACCGGGGCAGCAACTACATTTACACAATGGAGAACCGAAGTACAGGAGCCAGAAATATGTGGCAGGGTGGCCATTTTGTCGCCTACTGCAATAAGTGTTACGATCACACGCTGGTTTTTGAAGGCGTGTTTGCCCTTTGGGTCTGCCCACGTTTACTATAAACACAAATCGCAATTGTGGCCTGTAAATTAATCGGCTTAGAAGTCAAAAAAAAAAAAAAAAGCCAAACGCAGTTGGCCAAAACAAGCATCTTTGCATTGTCATTTAACTGAGCAATAAGTGCTTTTGACAAAGTCGTTTGTCGTAATGCTTAAGCCTCGAAGCGGCTTATTGGCCATAATCTGCTATAATTGAAAATTCAAGCACTGACATAATACACACACAAACACTCGCAAGTTACTATTTCTTTGTGTATAGCCATATATTTGTATCTTTTGATGAAACATTTCCGTACAAAAAATTGCAACCAATTATTTAGAGTTGAGTGATGCGTTTTCAAAGGGTTGTTGAAGTAGATTTTAAATTTACTATTTTGGTTCGTTTTCAATTTGCATTTTTACAGCATTTCACATTTTTGCCTGGAAGTCGTGTTTTCTCTTCTTTTTTTTTGTAAGATCTTTTACCTTTTTACATTTGTAACTGGCTGGTGACCCGATACCTTATCATCACGCCCAAATCTCACGCATTCGCATTCACATTCGTCCATTCGTAACAGAATTTATGCGGTTACATTTTTTTTTTTTGCGCTTCTGGGAAAAACTGAAAACTTGAAAAATGAAAAAAAAAAAACGCAAAGCTGGCGAATGTCAGGTAGAAAGCTGTACCTATATCAAGGTCTCTGACAAGAACGTGAAGTGAAATAATTTAAAAATGCAAATTCTTTCTCTGTGCTATCAGCGCGTTCGAATCTAACCAACAAAATCTGCAATCAGCTTAAACCTTGTGACTAGACGACTGAATTTTACTCAGTTAAAAGTTTATTTGGGCCAACCTTTGCGCAGTTTAACACTTTTTTTGTATGAAAATAAATGTGCTTTGACCTTTTTTTGCTGTGGTTCAATATGGTTCGTGTTGGCGCAGGATATTCAAAGAATTTTGGTATTTAATGTAATCAATTTATTTTCAATCCAACAGGAAATTCAATTCTTCAATGTGGTCCGTACGTGATTTTAGAAATATATTAATTTATTGGATCCCTGACTTTTATTTAGACTTTAGTTGACATGCAAGCTTAAAAAGAAATACAATTACAGTTTGCCAGAATAATAATTTATACAAAATAAAGCTTGCTTAATAAGTTTACATATTATTTGGTTTAAAAAAGAAAATTAGGTTAAACGAAAATAAATAAATTTGATTAAAACTAAATCAAAGTTCGTACGAGAAAGATGACAAATTGACTAAGTTGTATAACTTTAAATTAATCGTTTTGTTATAAAAAAAAAGTCAAACAAAACCAACAATAAGTACGAAACGGAAAAATTGCATGTAACTTGTTACAAACAATTTTTGGAATCGTCGCCAGCTCAATTTGTGTTAGGTCTTGCTAAACTTTCCACATGAACGACTTCGGCTTCCCATTTCACACGCCTTCATCATTTTCTCATTTTTTTTTTCATCGCAGAGTAAATGGTTGTGGCTGTTGCCTCCTGCTGCCTATTGACCCCGAGGCAACGAGTCCTTTTGAGGGTCGTGACAACAACTTTTGCAAGCGAAAAGTTGAGATGTATGGCAAGCTAATCACTGGCAAAACTGTTTCACTCATACTCACACACACTGTTTGATTTGCTTAAGGGAAAAAAACATGTTGGAGGGAGAGGGAGGGAAAAATTGTGAAAAGTGTACTGCCGGAAGTGATTCACCTTTAATCGTTCAATAAAGTTTGATTAGCTATTGCAGCCTTTATTATTTTAAACTTTAGCTTATCTTAGCGTGTTGGAAATTAAAGATGCAGGATTGCATTTTTATGATTAAATTGCATTCATTTCAACAAAGCGTTCCAATTACTTTTTGCAAGCAAAGTGCTAAATCTAAAAATCCAATGTAGCAAAATATAAACAAAAGTATTTCAAATTTTTTGTAGCCACTTTTAGCTACTGTTTGAGTGTGTTTGTGTGAGTGTTTTTTACGACATCACAAGTTGGCAAATACAAAATCGAGCAGCAGAAAATTTTAATAATTGTAAGCGGTTTGCAACTTTTTACTTAGCACATAAATACTCGTGTTTTCCAAGCGTGTACCAAATCTGGCAAAAGAAAAATGAAAAAAAAAAAACCAAAAAAAACAAAACACAGAAAACTTTTACAACCATTACCCACTCTACAAAGCCGCCCCTTGCTACCTAAACGAAAGCCACAGCAGCGACAGAATGCTGCGAACAATTTCTATGATTTTAATTAGCATAAAAGCGTAATTGAAAATTAACTGAAACAAAATACATGCATAACAAGTAACTCAGAGCCTTACCTGTGTTTACACACATACTTATACAGATAACCTTACAAGCTATGGGGCATAAGTTAAATAAATCTTATGTTTACCTATATACAAATTATTTTTCGATTCACTTTATTATTTGTATGTATGACAAATGTTTGCCCTGCAGGCATGTTAGACTGTTTGCGTTTGAGAAATTATTGCTTTTAATTTTTATTTGTAGGTCTTGGGGTTCTTATTGCTTTATTGATACTGAATTACTTTTAGCTGTTTGATAAAAACAAACAAGAAATAAAAATTAAATTTGATTTATTAGGTTCAGCAAATAGTATGATAAAAAACATAGATTTGCCGAAGGGAAAATAAAAAATATTAATACATATTTTATTTTAATTTATTTTCAATACATGTTATTAAATTTGAGAAATGTATTTTAGAAACGTAAAATGAACCAAAAAACGAGGAAAACATTTTCTCTTTACCTTTAATTTTTTTTAGTTAAGCACAATTTATGTCTTTATCACAACTTCAGTTGCTAACTTAGTTGTTAAGTTAATTTGTGTTTGTCTATCCACAGACCTTATCACCCGCAGCTCCGCCTACGCCCAGGCCGTTGCCACAGAGCCGTCGCTAACGACATACCCGAGATCCACTTTGCCAGATAGCCCAATGACAACACAAAACGATCTAATTACGACAGCCCAAAACTCAACAGCATCACTGAACGCGAATAAGCCAAAAACCGCAGTAGAGGTAGAAACAACAACAACAGTTACAGGCTACGGGAGCATGGCCCTGGGCATGTCATCAACAGCACCAACGATAACTAAAACGACTACGAATACGACAACTGAAGCAGCAACTAAGTCTACACAAATTGGGCTAACTAAGCAGCCCACAACATCGGCTAAAACACAAACAGCAGCAGCAACAACAACAAGAACAACGATGACGATGGCAGCGAAGTTCATATCAACAATTTATCCGACATCAACAGTAACTACAACAGCAACAAGAACACAGCTCGCGACGACGCCTGTACCGACGCTGACGGAAACGGATGCCAGCAACTTCATTGAAATGGCAATGTCAGTGCACGAGATGAAGCAGAAGGAACTGGAGCAGGAGGAGCAGCAGGAGATGGTGGAGGTGCTGCAGCATGCACATCCGGAGAACACTGATTCACTGACTAAAGGCTTCTCCATACCCACCTTTCTGCCACCGTTTCCCGTGTTCGCGGCCGCAGATTTGCCAGCTTACCGAGCTGCAGCTGCAGCAGCAGAGGCAGCCGCCATTGCCGCAGCAGCAGCAGCGGCAGAAGCAGCCATTGCAGCCGCTTCAACACTGCCACCGGAGACTACTGTCACATTGTCACCGGAGCAGCAACGACAACAAATATTTAATGAGCAGCATTCGTACTTGGCCTACCACAATGGGGAAGAACTACTGCCGGGCCAAAAGCCGCGCAGAAATCTAACAATGCCTGTGCTAAACATCACGGCGCAAATGGGAAATCACGCCTATATGCCATGTCAGGTGAGTTGTTGTGCCTTCACTCCTTAACTCCCTACCGACCAGAAGCAAAAAAACGTTCAAAACCAAACTTAATCTCAAACCCAAGTACAGAGCTTTTCTTTCTACTTTTGCCACGGCCTGAGTTTCATAAGAAGTGTGCCGCATGTTGGTTTTGTGTTCCAATTAACATTGGTGTTGGGTTTAAATGTGCATGAGATATAAATTGAATTTCAGATAAGATAACTTTACTGTTCCGGTGTGGACAGTTTTTCTATCGAATTTAAGTTTGAGAAGGTTTAAAGAATGAGATTAATTCAATTCTTAAAGTCAACTACATATTTTATATCTATTTTTCCATATATTTACAGTGTTAGGAAAATAGTTCTTTTTGTGAATTTTGCTTTGGTTTCCTTTTTCGAATTTCCTTTGGTATGGCGCACAACGCAGCTCGGTTACCTTCCGACTTTTGTCTGCCGTTGTCTGGCGTCTGGGCGAAGAAAAAACTTTTTCGCTGAGATCAGCATATTCCATTTGCATATCAACAAATTTTTATATTTTGTTTACGTTTATTTTAACGACATTAACATGGCAAACAACCTCTGCGAGCATTTGCCATTTAGGTTTCAGTAATTTATATTTTGTTTATTCCACTTCCCTTTTTTGGCCATTTTTAAGACAGACTCTCACACAGACATCGCCACACATGCAAATTTAAATGTGAGTCCTCTTAAAATGGATTTCCCTCAATGTTGTTGTTGTTTGCTTTTTGGATGTATTGTATATTTTAATATATGTACTTTATACAATTCTTATGTAAGTATGCAAACAAGTATCCTTGACTCTATCTTTGTGGTTGTTTTCAATATGTTAATATAATGTTCTTGTTTTATGTGTGGCTCAGCAAAATGAAATTCTTGACCAACTCGGTTAGGTCAATCACTTGAGTTTTGTGGTTTTCTTTTCATTGAGCTCTTATAAATCGTTTCCTTTTAGCGTTTAGAGTTTATAAATTGATTCAAAAACTGGCATATATATGTATATACTGGTATATAGATTTTTACTTGTGTCAGAATAATGGAGAGAAAAATAATATTTTTAACATTTTATTCATTCATAATCATAGATCCATCGACTGTCTGACAAACCTGTTTCCTGGGTTCGCTTGCGTGATGGTCACATAATAAGCGTGGATGAGACTACTTTTATTGGAGACGAGCGTTTTCAGTCCATATATCAGGAGGATGGTGACTACATCTGGTCCCTGCAGATTAAATACGTAGAGGCCAGTGATGAGGGCTGGTATGAGTGTCAAATGGCCACAGAGCCAAAACTAAGTGCCAAGGTGCATCTGGTAGTAATCAGTGAGTATTGGCTAATAGTTCCTATTCACATTAAGTAAACTGATAGCTTATTTTACACATAACAGCACCTAAGACTGAATTGATTGGTGATCAGACGCGCTTTGTTAAAGCTGGCAGCAAGGTCGCAATTCATTGCATCGTCCGTGGCACTTTGGATCCACCGAAGTATATCATCTGGTTTCGTGGCCAGAGAAAGATAAGTGAGAATGATGAACGCAGAGGCTGGTATACGCAACTAGATAGAAATATATTTGGCACCGTTGGTGATAATCAAAATACGGTAAATAGTAACAAATAATTTTACTAAAAAACTAATCTTGCATTATTAACCTTCTATTTAAAATAAGATATGTGTACTTCTTCACTGATAAAAGAAGAAAAATATTATTTATTTTGTGACAATATTATATTGATGAAATAAAGTAATTTGTTGTATTCCTTTCCATTCTAAATATTGATAGTTATATTATCACATTTATAACTGAACCTAAACACTTTATTATAACGTTTGTTTGTGCCAGTTGTTTGCATTAATAAAAACGCACATTACTTACAGATCGGCTCATTAATTATTCCATTTGTGCGCAAAGAGGACTCCGGGAATTATACGTGCCAGCCATCGAACAGCGTTTCTGTCTACGTTGACCTGCACGTCCTTAGTGGTACGCCCTTTTTATAGTTACACAAACATGTACAATTATATTTCTATATATAGTATACAAGTATTATTTTATATTGCAACTGCTCTCAAGTGAGAAATGGCGAGTGATTATGCCATTCTTTTTTATTGCACATGTTTTATATATATCAAGTTTAATGATTCATATTAATTGCAACTGTCACTACACACACACAAACACGCACACACATGTGCACTTGCACACACACTTTTTCCAACAGGTGAATATTCCGCATCGGCTATCATGTCCGGAGTGCCGAAGCGTACACAACGCAGCACGTTCCTGTTGCTATTGCTGCTGATGGTCCTTGTACTGTGCCAGCATCAATTGTGGCCTGGAGCTAAAGGGATGGCGGGAGGATGGGGGGGGCTGCTAGTGTCTAAGACGTGACTTGTGACTTGACTCGCTTATTGGGAAGCGAAGCCAGTGTTGGACTTCAATTATTTGTAAGCTTTTGCGCAATGTGCAGTTATATAATTTAGGTTAGAGATTAATTAAAGGCGTCATTGTAAATATAGGTAAAAGCACAGGAACGAACGTTTCTAAGTTGAGAAGGTAAAACTTTCTTTAATTAAGTTAAACGCTAGCGAATACCTGCATACCGGTCTCTACTGTATGTACAGTATGTCGTGTCCACGCGATTCTGTATGAGTAAGTTGTTAAGACAAAAAAAAAACGAAATCAAGTCAAAGACGAAATCTTTCGACTTTGAAATATGTGCTGTTCTTAATGTGAAAAATGTATAGAATCTTATCTCTTCACAAGCTCGATTATTTCAATTCAGTATTAGATAAAATAAATATTAAAAGTTCATTTTGCTTGTTTTAAACATAAACTTTTAAATATGAAAACAGAGAGCATTAAATAGGCAACATATAAATAAATAAATATCTGATAAAATAAAATATAAAAAAAATCAAAGAAACGTTGCCATTTACAGTTGTGAACCAAATCAATAATTAGATTATTGTAAACCAAAACTAAACTTTAATCTGAATAAATAAAATACCAACTCAATAAATTCATGTAAAAATCTATATTGTTTTATTTATCGACAGGTTCAAGAGGACTTTTTCATGCCTTTTTGTTTTCGATTTTGTTGTTTGTTGCCATTGCAAGCTTTTAAGTTCGATTGCAAACAATAAAATCATTGAAATAAATACTTGATAGCACTACCAAGTCCAATTATGAAACTTTTAAGCTCTTACATGCAGTAAATGTATTATATTATTGTTCAAGATTAAAAACGTTGTTCAGACAAGCTTTGTTGAATATGTTTGAGTATTTAAATATTTTAAGAGTACACAAAAATATTCCGTAAATTAAATTATAAATTCTTTTCTCAAAAATCTGAGCTTGACAAAGACTTTTGAAGCCATTATAAGTCCTCATTATTTTTGATTTAAGCTCCTGAAGACTTTTTGTGCACAATCTTGCCGTCAATACATTATTTCCCTCAAGTCGAATCCATTTAAAATAAATATTTCAAATTGATATTTACGACAAAGGCAAACAGAAATTGGTTCACATTCACAACAGACATAAAGGCTGTTTCAGGCTCCTATTCTCAAAGGATGTGCATAAATAATTTTATATTTTATGGTAATATTTTTGGGTCTCTAAAGTTAAGTCCAACATCGTTAAGCGAACACAAACACAAAAAATTGGGTCGTCAGTGCCACAAACAAAATAGTTAACACTTAAAGTCACAAAAGCAGAGACTTCATAAATAAATAAAAAAAAAAACCCGTAGTCATAAAATGACGAATTCTAGTCGTCGACAAAACGCGGCCATAAAGCCTTTAAGGTAGACGCTCTATTTTATTGCAGCGGAAATCACATCTCTGTCAGCCACAACAAAAAAGAGTGGCACGTAGAGAGAGAGAGGCAGAGAGAGAGGGAAAGATAGAGAATAAAATAAATGCCATGCAGCACGTAAAATTTGTCAAGCATGAAGTCGCTATGTATAAGGGTAATTTCCAGAGCAAAGCAATGAAGGAAACATGAAAGAAGTAAGACATTTCTAACAGAGACTGCAATTGTTGGATACCCTGTATTTGGCAATGCATTGCATTTAATGTTCTTGCGTGTTTAAGAATGTTTAAATGTTTAATTACGCACACAAGAGCTATTAAAATAACTTTACAATTAGAAATACACGACATTTTTAACTCATTTTACTCATTATTAAAAATATCTGTTGAGCAGAGGTTATTGCAAGCGAAACCGCATTCGCTTCTAGCCCAAAGCAAGTGTCTTAGTGACAGACAACTGCTGATTGCAAAGGCCAAGTAAGTAACGTCCAGTCGAGAAACCCATTAAAGCCTTAAAAGCAAAACGTAAGATGAAACAGTAAAAAATCATTTTAGTATGAATGTGAAGACAAAAGCAGAGGTATAATTGCATGTTAAGAACAAGACTTACTAAGTTAACCCCGATTTCAAAAGGTACAAAACTAATTTTTAAACTATATATTTGTAATCTAATTATTAGTATTTACTTTGCAAATAGGCTAGCTCCAGCTTAAGGTAAAGTGGGCAGCAAAATGTCTGCCTTTTGTGTTGCAATCAAATTACTCAAATAAATTTAGCACTGGACAACACCAGATACTTTGCCAAGGACAATTTAAGTGACTGCTAAAAAATTTCATGAAATATGATACAGTTTTTACTTCAAGCTTTTGATGTTGTTTTTGACTTTTTTCGTTGCGCTTTTATTCTTCTATGCATCGTCTTCTTGTGCATCTTGAGAAACAATTTTTGTAATATTTGTATACGAAAAAACTGAAAACAAGCACTGAATGACTTGCCTTTTTGGCAAAGCAAAAACAAATTCTAGAAGGTAGCTAGCTAAAGAAAATGAAAAATAATGACTTTAAAGTACATAGGAAACTGAGGCGGAGTGCACAAAATGACATCCTGCACTGACTTGCCGGTCATCGTCGTCGTTGTACACATTTATTTTGCCTGCCACTCAGTCGCTATCAAGAACTTGGCTCTTTTCTCTGCGTCTTTAGGCTGCCACCCATTAAATTATGTTAACATCATGGCTAACTCTGGGAAATTCCAGTTCTTGTGTGTTTCTGTGCTAGTATTTGGCTTTTTATTTTTTATTTTTGATGTCTGTCGTTTGTAAAGGGAACAAAACAACTCCCCAACTTCCTCAACCCTCTTTTTGTGTCCATTCACTCACTCACTTTGGCTTTTAGCATTGCTTTTGCGCCTTTTTTTACATATTTTGTGCCGGCGAGTCAACGTTGTTGGCCTTTTCTCTACTTTACGCCTTCCGCTGTTTGCTGTCCTGCTACGTACTTGGTCTTGGGGCAGTTTTCTGAAAAGGCATTTAAGTTGAGTAAAGTATTTTTGGTTTAACTTTTCCGCATGCAGGCACCTCTCACATCCACCCCCCGAACTCCATCGTTCGTTCGCCTGTTTCGCATGTTTTGTGGGCAGGCTGCTCAGTTTCAGGCATCTGAGTTGGGTCGAATTGCGGAGCAGGGGGGTACTGTGTTTGTTGCCTTTTGAGTGTTTTTGTGTCGGCTTTTGGAGGGTTTTAGTTGTGTTTGCGGTTTCCAATTCGGCAAACAGTAAATAAGCGTGTACGGGACAAAAGTACTAAATGTCCAAAGTAAATAAATGAACGCCGTTTGTGCTTTTGGCCAATTGAGTTCTGCTTTGAGTACTGCGGCTTAAATTCTGCACAAAATAGTAAAAACTTGAGGCAATTGAATAACAAAACCATACAAATAACTTTCAATTCAACGTAATATTTTTTTGCAGGCAAATAAATTTTAATTAAAATTAGTTTGCGTGATGATTAAACAAACCAAGCCACGCAAAAAAAAACAATAAATATTCTTTGTATGCAAAAACTACTAAATTGCTAAGCAATTATTTTAAATTAATATAATCAAGAGCTCACTTTTCAAATTCCACGTTAAAACCCGCTGCCAAATAATAAATACTTTTGTTGATTGAAAAGTTGAAGCTGCCAAATTAGTGTATTTCATGATAAGTTACAAAAATTTATGAATTTTATAGTTACTAAAAAAATAAATAAAGTTAGCGCAATATGCATCATGGCTTATTTAAATTGATAGTTTCTTATAACGTTAGAATTAATGCGAAACAGGTTCGACAATTTTAACTCTACCCGTGCTTGTTATTGGCTTAATGATGAACTGCTATGTAAAAGGTATGGTCCTTTTTATCTCAATGCAAATGAAACGCTTAAATTTGAAGAAGATAAATGACATTCACTGGCTGCTGCCAAACAATCTAATTCGTTTGGCATTAGCTTCATCAGCCTAGCAACAGGATAAAAGGCCAGCTATGTGAGGTTGCTTTCAAACTAGCATTAGCTTATTCTGATACAGCCAACCTTCCCCAATCCCCCTTGGCTACGCAGCCACGCAGGCCCGCAGCATCGCTTGCCCACGCTCGAAGGTCGATAAGCGTGGATGCATGGTGCAAATTGTGGGTTTGCCATACAGTGCTGGATCTGAGCGTAAATGCAAATCATTATCAAGAGCATTTGCATTGAGAATGCGAGGCGGACGGCAGGACCACAATCGATGCTACAACGAAGCACCATCCGTTCACAGTTGCCGCAGAGTATCAAGTCGGTGCCCCAAATGGCCTATTGGCGCTATCTGTGGTGCTTTTGTGGATTACATGAACGCGGGCGGTTGGCTTTTTGGGTGGCTGTATTCCGAGTATGTTTAGCAGTTTTGTTGTTGTTATGCGGCGGCTATTAGTGCTGATGAGTTCACATGGCAGCTATAAATACATATTTGAAATTTGCATTTGCAAATGAAAATTTGGACGGTTAAAGGCAATGTTAAATGCGTAAGCGAATGCTCAACCGGAAATCCAATTTGTGGCCACGGTAACATGCCAACTGAGTGCGAATCCAAATAATGCCGTTCAAACATCAAATGCGTATCCACTTTTCAATGAATAATAACTCTCTCGCACTCATTGCGGTCGAGTTCACCAAAGCGAACAATTCGTGTTTTATCTGAAGCGCCACGTTGCGTATGCTTAATATTTACACAAAACTCTTATGTAAGCTGGCAAAACAGCAAACAAACAAACAAACAAGTTGACACCAGCTAAAGTAGCAACTCCATTAAGCGGCCCACACATAATATGTTTGTAAGAAAAGGCAGAGCGAAATTCTTTGGTAAAAGTTGTTGTGCTTTTGAACTCAGACAGACAGACAAACTATGAGCCAACATTGAAGTGTTTTTTGCTGCATTATTCGTAACTTTCTGGTGTTCGATAAGCGCAAACAAAATTATGATGATGACGGTGTTGATGCTCGAATACCGTTAACAAACTTTTCAAGCCACAAATCAAATCATCTAATTTTATATATATAAATAGAAAAACAAACCACAAAGTTAATGCTTTAAGGAAAGAGATAAGATGTACATATGTTTGATTTCTTTCATTTGCGGCTTTAGTTTCGATGAACATTTAAACGTAAAATGGAAAAATAATAATATTATTGCACAATGGATGGTTTTGCAATAATTAAGCTATACAATTAAATATATTCGATTTGAAGTCATGCTAGCTAAATTTTATTTGTTGACCCATCTATTAAAATAAGTGCATAAAATAAATATGCAAAACTCGTCTGCGGCCTTAATGCCTTTCATTTTAATATACATACCTTGATTTTATTTGTCCATTAGGCTGCGTTGCGCTGGTGCAGCTCTAATTAAACCAATTTGGCAAACAAATTTTAATTAGCAAGTTTTCGACAGCAACGGCAAGCAGCAGGAAAATAACAATAAAACGCCAGCCATGTTTGTGGGCGCCCGTTTATTTCCTAAATTCGTATTTATTGACAGCCAACCGACAATTGTTTTTATTTCGCTGCTAGGCTGCACGGGAAGTTGTGCGGAATGAAATGAAGCTTATCAACAATTAAAGGCTAATAAAAAAACATTCGACAAGTACAATTAAAAAGCCAATAAGGTGCGCAGCGACTTAACGTACTTGAACGTGGCTAACTTTTTATGGCCAGGCCATATTTATGTCTAAGCATAAACCGTCAATTTATAGACCTATGCCAAACTGTCAGCCAGCGGACGAAATTGAACAAACACTCAAATGCCCTGTGGTCATAAAAATAATAACAAAATTGTGAGGAAGTTGCGACAGTCAAAGGACAGAAGTTGTGTGAAAACTTTAATAATAAAATAAATAACAAAAAGTATATTTTTTAATATTTATCGAGAAACCTACTCGATCTGACTTAGCTTGCTTGAGTCAGCAATAATAATATCTATACATTTAATATAAGTATATTGGCAATTTTCAATCTAATCTTCATAAACAAAACCCTTATACCAAGAAAGGACTTATCGAATAAGCTTCAAACAGGATACCAGCTAGTCAAGCACTTGCCACCAACTGTACATTATTGTTATTATTGACTTTGATGCTACAGTTTTATGACCTTATTCTTAAACAAATCTTTACTTTGGCTTTATGATGGGCCGGGGCCTTTTGTAGCTGCAGCCTTGGGCGGCAAGTGCTGATGCAAGTAGAATGCTTAAACGGTTTATACACTGTTTATCGATGAGATAATAAACTTGAAAGGGTTTTCGCCTAAAGCTACAAGCTCGATGGCTTTAAGTGTGTTAGGCTTATGCTAGCATTAAAAGAAATCGGTTTGATTCTGAAAATCTATTAGCGAATATTTGTTATTAGCATTTGGGGTCTTTGGACCCAATCAAATCAAGCCAATTAATCAATTTCGAATGCTAATTTGCTCAGACAATTCAATTTTGTGTTGCTTTTTTTGCTGTTTGGCTGCGCCTGATGCTGCTGGTGAGGCAACGTTAAGGGCGCTTCAAGAACGCAGCAGCTGAGGAAAAGGAAGAAGAAAAAAAAATTTAGTGGCAAATTCAAGTGTGTACGAGCTGCTGCTGCGCATCCTGACAAATAAATGGCCATAATAAAACGATAATAGTATTGGCATCAATCGAATATTGATTTGATGGCAACAAGCAAACGGAAAGCAAAAGATACAGAGCACAACGGAGAACAGATTTCCAAACATAGAGTGAGACTAATAAAAGATAAATGCAATACAGTATACACTATTTGTGTATATACATTCAAAACCGAGTTGAATCGTGCACAAAGTTGCTTGTTCGGGTGTGGGGTTATTGGCTTTGGAATTGGTAAGGGTCAATGTAGAGCTCCCTAACCCACACACTCACAAATGCAGCGCTAGCAATTTTCCAATTTAAGCAATTTGTGCCGGCAACCAAACAACAGGCAACAACGAAAAAAAAAAAGAAAGCAAATACATCCGTAGAACGGACCCAATAGCAATCGATAGACAGTTGAAGATGGCGTCGATAAGTTCGACATAAAACTGACTAGAAGAGGCGCTATAAATACCAGCAAATGTAGTTGTTGTTGTAGTAGTTAAAACAGCCACAGTCGATGAGGTTGAAGCAATCGCTATTAAATTCCAGAAGGCAATTCGTGAATCCATGCTGCAACAGTGGAACTTTGTATGCGCTAACAGTGGTGCCATCAATTTCGAATTGCCAGTAGCTAAATGCTTATAAAAGATTCTTGACGCTTTCAGCACGCAATGAAACGATATATGATTTGACAGTTGAATTTAAGCAAGATATGCTTAAGAAAATGGCCAAAAACGTTAATAAATCTTACAAATAACTAACTTAAAGAATTGAAGGGTTCGAAATTGAATTAATCTTGTTTGAATTTGCCTTCAACAAAATATTCTTTATAAGTTTCAAACGTATTCTTGGGAAATGTCTAACAAAACTTTGGCGACATTCGGTTGAAAACTATACGAGTACTTAAAAAAAAGAGAACTTTTGTGCTTTATAATTAATATGTTTGAAAACAAAAATCGCTAGATCGATCAATCAAAGTCAATTAGCATTATGTTCTTGTTTGGCTAATTAATGTCTCTTCTCCAAACACTTTGGGATGTCTGCTGTGTGTGTCATTTTCACACGAACTCACCCAAGTCGTGTAGTGTAGAGCAATCGTCGTTAGCAATTCAAATTGATTTTAGTCGCCCTCACAGCTTGTTTACATCGTAATATCGGAAAGTCAGCAATATGGCAACGTGGTGCACTTAAAGTTTGGCATTCTGATAGCCCAGCAAACGAAACAAAATGAGCCTACGTCCCCCCGTAAGGGTCTTTATCTCTGTTTGCGGTTGGGGCTCTAAACGGAAAGTAGTTAGCAGCCAAATGGATTTGGAGATATTTGCGGTGTTGCCCAGTTCCTAAGCAGAGCGGACATTATTTTAAATGTTAAATATAACCATAGCAAAGTCATTTAGTCCACGTGTTGAGTACGGACTAATTCTCCCTATAGAGCATGTCCGGTTTCACAATTCAAATTAATTTTTTAGGTTACCACGCCCTTATTTTTAATAATTCAAAACGTCAATCCGTACATTTTATATAGCAAAGAGTTCTCAATAATTTACTATACGTGACAAATTTTTTCATTTTTCTGTTGAAAATTTCATCAACAAAACGTTGCCAGAAAAGGTGCACGAAATCATCATGAGAGTATGATATTTGACTTATAAATAGACTTAAACATTTAAAGTACAATTTTTATTTTTAACATAAAATATTAATGTTTTTTTACGTTTTAAGGACAACGAACAATTGGAACCGTATTTATTATATCGTTATTTAATTCCAGGCGAGCACTTTAAATAAATTATTTAAATACCAAAGCTTAATCATATCAAGCATGATTCGAATCGTATTGGAATTTTCACATCTTGGCTCGAAGGCGTACAACATAATCTGTAATAATGTCGACAACAACGTAATAACAAGGCACAATAAAATGAATAAAAATGGCAAAAGCCCGAGGCCGTGTTTGATGCTACAAACTTACATAGGAGTTTCGAGCGCACCGACTCTTTGGAGCCCCTCAAAAATTGGATCCGGATGCGCGCGGATGTGGCGTCGCCTGATTTTGCTTTCTTTTATTCATTCTACTTTGGTTTTTCTGTGTGTCTTTGTGTGTGTTCGTTCCTTTTTTTTTTTTTTGTGATTGTGACGCCCAAAAGCCAATAACGTCGCGTTTTTTGCCATTGACGCTGATGGTGACAACCACTGACATGGCTAACACACACACTATGAATACACGTGAAAAATTCGATTTGGGGGCCTTTGGGCTCGGTCCGGTACAGCATGGCTACGGTTTGGATACGTAAACTTCGGTTTGGGGATTTTTACGTCTGCTGTTGCTGCATGAAAAGCTAAAGGCAAATTCGGCACAGTGTCACACATTATTGGTTTTGTGTCGTTTCTAGTGTATCGATTTAAATGCCAGCCACAGCGACCCGCTGAGAGGCCGATGGCTTGCGGAGTTTTGATGCGGTTTGTATGTGTTTAATGTATGTGTTGTTTTCCGGGGGGTTTTTTTTTTTCTTCTGTGCTTTGTTGCTCGTGTTTTGTTCTGTATTGAGCCTGTAAATGTTTGGAGTTGTCAGCGACAATGTTCTTGTTGTTGCTGCTGGCAGGAAATTGTTGAATGCAAACATTAAATTTTTAATTGGACTTTTCTCTTCTTGTTTTTGTTACTGTTTGTAGCAACGATTTGAGCCATTTACTCTATGCAAAAATAAAAACTCTAAAGCCCAAGTTTAACAAATGACATCAACAAATGCTGCCAAATCTGTCACGGTCAAGGAAAAAAATGTTGTTTTTGTTTGCTATTGCTAAGATTTTATTTACTTCTGTCGTTTAGTTTATTTTTCTACACAACAGATTTATTTGGTTTGATTCTTTTTTTCTGTTTGTAGTCAATTAAATCTCATTGCACAATTCAAATAGCTTTAGGCACTTTCTGTTGCCAGTTGTTAAACAGTTTTAATAAAAATTAAATAAATATATATAAAAAAAGAGCGTTATAAGTTCACTAATTGACATAATTGTTCATTTGATGTGTTTCTTTGTTTTGGCAGCTATGACAAACAATTAAGCGCTAAGATTGCTTACTTTCAAAGACAAATATTTAAGAATATAAACACTTGGTCATAAAGTTTTGAAACACAAAACAAACATATTAAAGCTTTAAATATTAAAGTTATAAAGTTTCGTGTGCAGTTTTTTTTCTCCTAGTTTTTGTGTTATTTTCCATAAAATTTGTTTACCCAAACCTGGTTGCTGCATTAGCTAAATGTCTTTCACGAAGAAAAAATCGCTGCATTCTTTTAGGTGCATACTTTCTTAGAGAGAACAGAGGTTTCTTCTCCTCCACATAGTAGCTTCTTTGTCAAGGACATAAAACAATTTGTAGTAAGCAATAATATGTTAATAATTAAAATTCGTATCCGTTTCACACGCCGATTGCCTTTATGTACAATCTAAACATTTTGTATTATCTACAGTCTGTTTGTTGGAGGGGTCTGGGGCCAATAATAAATTGCAGCGTCGAATTCGAAACAAATTCACGAGTTACGGTGTCTGCAGTTGCTGTCCGAAAAGTTTTGGATCGAGTTCGAGCTCTAATTAGCGTTCGCAAAATATATTTCAACACTCAGCGTAATTAAATGGAATTTTAAGCGTTGCAGTGTGCCAGTTTGGGCAGCAGCGTCTTTTAATTACTGCCAATGCTGCTGTTGGCCAAGATAGTGCTGGAAAACTGCAAGCAGTTGTTGCTAACTTCATTGGGACAACAGCAGCTACAATAATACTAACAAAAACAAAAACGCAAACAACAACAATAACATAAATGATGGCCAACTTTTTGGTAAACGGCAAAACTTGGCTGGCATAAATTAATCATAACTTTGGAGGCTGCTGTTACTGCTGTTGCATTCAGTTGCTGGCGAACTGGATATACAATCCCAGTACCAATTCTCTCTCTCTCTCTATCTCTCTTTCTTTCACCCACTTAACCCCTCTACTCATCACGCCTTGCTTAGGGCCATTAAATGTGTGTTAGGTTTTTCTATGGCACCTTCAAGACGTAGGTACATGCAACTAAGTGTGTATGTGGCAAACACTTTCAATGAGGTCGTCCTCAAAGTTGATGTCATCAGTCTGTCTAATAAATTTTACGAGCAGTGCATCCACACATATATCAAAGAAAGTAAAAGTTTTTGAAGTTGCTGCTGCAGCTGCACAATGCTTTCCCCAAATACCCAATCCGTCGACCATTTCCGTTGATTGCCAAAAACTTTTGCTTTTCAACCCTTCCGTGTTCCACGGAGCAAGATTTTCGGCCAAGGCATATGAAAGTTAAACAAACTAAATCAGTTATTTTGCATATAGACCAAAGACAGTCAAGAGGATTAATACTGCATTTAGCTTAAAACGATAAAATATGAAACTATTCGGGGCATTATTTGTTGAACCTTTGCTTTTAACAAACTGCCATTTTATTTGAAATATGAACAGCTTGCTCTTGCACTACTTACGAAAACTTCTTTCCGTAGCACTGCTTGAAAAGTTGTATGCACTGCTTTTCAAAAGCAGACATAAGCTCCACGCTATGAAATTATTAAGCAAGCAGTATATGCTCTGCATATCAAGCAATTGCTGAATATCCTTAAAAACGTTTTGATCTTGAAAAAAGACCCTCGCAAACAAATCAAATTTCCAAAATTGCAAATACAGTAGACTCCGGTTTTAACGACCCTTTTTATAGCGTCCGTCCGGTTATTGCGACGAAAACTCGAAGACTTGGTTGGTCACCATACAAACTTATATGAAAGGGCCTCCGCTTAGTACGTTTCCGCTTTTAGCTTAAAACCGCTTATACCGACGAGATTTTTCTCAACTCAACGGATATTGCAGCGTGCCGAAAATACAGTGAAATAATGCCAAAGGCCCTTTAGCTTTATCTCAGGGGTTCGCTTCAGAAATATTTCAAACGGCATACAGAATAACATAAGCAGTAAGCCATAAGTGTGAAGGAGCGCGATAGCGAATAGCATGTGCAGCCGTTTTTGTTTTAGTTGCCTTTGCACACAGCAGTGCTGCCAACTTTTTTTGAGTAAAAAAAGCTAGAAAGGCGAAAAATAAAGCAAAAAAAGCTATTTACATACAAATGATACCAAATGACTCATACAAAAATAGCTGCCCTCTACAGTATTTGAAAATTTTTCCCGCAATCGCGTTTTGAAATAAGCCAGATCTGACGGGAAAAAAGCGGAATCGGCAGCACAGCGGCTCGTGAAATGTACGACAAGCGGCAGGACAGCGGCAACCAAGAACGGTAAAAAGTTGTCACTGTATGTGTGCGTGTGTTTCCCTTTTTGCTGGGCCTGCTAATTTGTGTCTATTGTCATAGAATTAAATGAATGGAAAGAGTATGAATGACCAGCAATTGCTAATCTGATTTTTTGACTGCTTGTTTGTGTACATCTATGCATATGCAGCACTCTTAACTGTGAGTGTGGCAATTGTATATCGTTTATTGACCAGTCTCAGCTACAAATATGTAAGCAATTTGACCATATGTAAAAAAGGTAGAAAAAATGAAATATGGGTTTGAAAAGTGTTTTGAAAAGTTAAAAGAACAATTTTTATACATTGCAGCAATAAAATTGTTTATATTACTATATCTAATCGAGTTATAGTAACAAGGTGATTTATTAAAAGTGTGATCAATATAATATAGAATATGCAGAATGCACTCACCGGTAGCAGCAACAACACTGATACAGTTCAATGCAAGAGCTCCCTCTCTCTCTCTCTTTTTTTTTGCAATGAGCACTGAGCACTGAGCACAAAACAAAAAGCACACACCCACACACAGCAATAATTAAATGAGATGCTCTCATCTTTCTTTTTCATATACATATGTGTGTATAATATTTTATTTTATTTTCACTGCATTTCACACACAAGAACAAAAATGAAAATAAAGTAAAGTAATTAATAACATATTCAATGATTCACTTATTGCGTAGATTTTCAGAGCGCTAAACGCAACAACGCACTCGTATGAGCGCGGCTCGGTTATCCTCTCTCTTCAATTTTTTCGCGACCCGGCAAAGCAGCGACAATATGGCGCGCGTTTATCAATTTTCATTTGCTTAAAAACACTTTAAAAAGCAATTACACGGCGTTTCTATAATGTTATAAAAACTTTGCGTATGTTCAGTACGTAATATAAACACAATTTGACTATTAATATAGGGCGTATCTATTTTAATTTAATAATTTGACGGACGATAAGCCCCCAGCGATGTAGAGACGCGCAAAGTTCCAGGCTTACTGCCTTTGTGGGTAAAGTGGAGCAAGAGAGCGATCGCTCTCTGCAGTTAGGGCAGGACAGTTCATGGTGAAATAATATACAGGTGTTCTATTATTTCACCATGGGACAGTTCTTTTTATATGTCTCTATTCGCGAAGTTGATACACATTCGTGAGCAGCAATAACTCAATAGGCAAGCAATTTTGTTTTTGCATGTATTTTACTTTTGCCGGTGTTCTTGCTTTAAATGTAATGTTCAAATGTTACAAATAAAAAAAAAATCAATGACTGTTGGAACTCACTGGCGATGTGTTAACACATGTTTGTTGGTGTGTTTGTTTTATTGAATTTGGGTTTACTTTTTGAATTTGGGTTCATCATTCGTCAGTTAATTCTCTCTTTAAAGAAGTCCGCTATGTTAGTCTGAAAGTGTGTGTGTGTGTGTGTATGTGTGCGTATTTACAAACGAAGCAATACAGAAATGCACTAGAGGAATGATACATGTTGGATGCTCTTTTAATGTTGGTAGATGATATGTTATTAAATTTTTTTTTGTTATTGCTCAGTTGTGTGCTAACGCTAACGCGTGCTAATCAAAATAATCAAACTACATATCCACAATAGCACCTATATTTTATTAGGGTATTCAACATTTATAATTCGTCGAGTGCATTACTGTTTTGCTTCTTTTGTGAATGCACACAAACTCATACTTTTAAGTGTAGCTAAATTTAATTATTGCCAACTCATTATTCTCCATTGTAACTAAATATATTAATAATTGCCAACCCAGAAACCCTGCTCCTACACATCTAAATAAGCTTGTACGTAATAGTATTTGCTTTTGTGGTTGTTTGTGGGCATAACCAGCGACCAGTTAACATTATTACATTATTCGTCCATGGGCATAACATTAACAGCAGAACCGCGTGACTCGACTCTCTCAGTCGGCTGCTTTTCTGAAAACAAAGCGAATTCAAAGCACAAAAAAAAAAACAAAGCGAATTCAAAGCAACAGAAAGCGTTAGTTAATTCACGAGCGAGACCAGGATGGAATAACATATGTTATTCCATCATGAGCGAGACTTCGTCTTTTACGACCACTTCTCTCTGCCGCAACACCAATGCCATAATATTTGTTTGCAAGGTTGAAAGTAATGGAGCTTGTAATCGGTTTTTGAATGCAAACAGGCGAGAAGTATTCCATTCGCAATCGAACTAATAGTGAGCATTTGCGCCACTGGGTAGTTGTTTCGGCACACGAACGTACACCAACTTCGCGAATAGAGACATATAAAAAGAACTGTCCTGCCCTAACTGCAGAGAGCGATCGCTCTCTTGCTCCACTTTACCCACAAAGGCAGTAAGCCTGGAACTTTGCGCGTCTCTACATCGCTGGGGGCTTATCGTCCGTCAAATTATTAAATTAAAATAGATACGCCCTATATTAATAGTCAAATTGTGTTTATATTACGTACTGAACATACGCAAAGTTTTTATAACATTATAGAAACGCCGTGTAATTGCTTTTTAAAGTGTTTTTAAGCAAATGAAAATTGATAAACGCGCGCCATATTGTCGCTGCTTTGCCGGGTCGCGAAAAAAATTGAAGAGAGAGGATAACCGAGCCGCGCTCATACGAGTGCGTTGTTGCGTTTAGCGCTCTGAAAATCTACGCAATAAGTGAATCATTGAATATGTTATTAATTACTTTACTTTATTTTCATTTTTGTTCTTGTGTGTGAAATGCAGTGAAAATAAAATAAAATATTATACACACATATGTATATGAAAAAGAAAGATGAGAGCATCTCATTTAATTATTGCTGTGTGTGGGTGTGTGCTTTTTGTTTTTGTGCTCAGTGCTCATTGCAAAAAAGAGAGAAAGAGAGAGAGAGAGAGGGAGCTCTTGCATTGAACTGTGTCTGTGTTGTTGCTGCTACCGGTGAGTGCATTCTGCATATTCTATATTATATTGATCACACTTTTAATAAATCACCCTGTTACTATAATTCGATTGGATACAGTTATAGATATAATTTTAATTGCTGCAATGTATAACAATTGTTCTTTTAACTTTTCAAACACATATTTCAATTTTTTTCTACCTTTTTTATAAATGGTCAAGTTATTTATATATTTGTAGCTGAGACTAACAATAAACGATATACAATTGCCACAATCACAGTTAAGGGTGCTGCATATGCATAGATGTACACAAACAAACAGTCAAAAAATCAGTTTAGCAATTGCTGGTCATTCATACTCTTGCCATTTATTTAATTCAATGACACTTAACAAATTAGCAGGCCCAGCAAAAAGGGAAACACACGCACACATACAGTGACAACTTTTTACCGTTCTTGTTTGCCGCTGGCCTGCCGCTTGTCGTACATTTCACGGGCCGCTGTGTGCAAAGGTAACTAAAACAAAAACGCTATCGCGCTCCCTCACACTCATTGCACAGTTTATTTGTGAGAGCAAATATAACTGTAAAGCCTTTTCTTGTTTTTAAAAGGTCTTTAATAATGCCAACAAATACATATAAGCATCAAACGACGCTGCTAGAAATGTATGTATTTATCAATGATCGGCACTCTTGCTTGTGTGCGTAGCAGCGACACGCAGATTTTTACACTCTCACTACGCTCTCTTAGTTTTTGGCAACGCTGCTAATAGAAAAAGAGAGAGTTGAAGTGCAATGCCAACGTCACACAAATGTTTACATAGCCTATTGCATGAAATGTGCCGTTATATTTCTGTGTTTTCTGCTTCTTTCCAAGTTTTTTGTTTTGGTTAAAAAATTAATTTGTTTTATATCAAAACCTATTACGAACATGGAAAAAATAAATAAAATAAACAAAAAAATTTTTTTTTGGCTCCTTTCGATTAGAGCGTCTTCGGGGTTAACGACGTAAAATCGTCGGGCTCTTGAAAGTCCGAATTCTAATGTTATAAAAAAATAGACAGTTTTGTCAATTTTTACTCTCCTTTATGTACGATTTGTAAAGTTCAGGTTTATTGTAAATAAATACAGAATTTAAATAAATAATATAAATAGCTAGTTCCTAGTTTCAAGTGAGCACATAAATTAATTTAATTTAATTTACTTTAAGTGGTCCAGTCAATAAGCACTAATAGCAAGCAAGCAAACTTTTTTAAGCACTCTTAGACCTCATTGCACTCCAAATACAGCTGGCGGCAATCGAAACCGGAACGCCCCCTACGACCAGCATCGTACAGATGCTCAAAGCTGGTATTGCTGCTGCGTCCCAGCATGTAGCTAGTGGCATAACTGTCAACATTAAGCAATTAGTATTCGTATTTGCTATATTGCTAAATAAGCTTTCTACTCACGATCCCAGCTGACAGAAGATGCTGCTGCCACCAATTTCACGCACACAGTCTGTGTTGGCATCACACATATAGCGTTGCATGCACTTGTCCTCCGGGTTGCGATAGGTACGCACATAGCCCTTTAGCAAAGCAATGCCAGCAACTGTTGCATCGCTTACCGAATCACGTTTGCCCATGGAGCGAGCGGTCAGCGAACGATGTGAGAACGAGGTCTTCAATGCGTCCAGCAGATTCATCACGATCTGTATGAACTGTGGATTGAGGAGCGTCGGAGAGTTGTTTTTGGTACAGTTGAAAAGCAAACGGTGCGTGTGTGTGAAGATGTTGTGTGTGTGTGTGTGGAAGCATTAGTCAATTAGTATTGTGCCAATAACTAAAGTTACTATATAAACTAAGCAAATAGCAATGTATGTCTGAGAGAGTCTTTTGTGTGTTCTGTGTGTGAATGTACTAAGTGTGATTCAAACAAATATACATAGAAAGCTACATCAAAATTACACTATGCAACAAGTATAAGGTAACAGTTACATATTTAAAATGTGCTTTTGTGAAACTTTAAGTGAAATTATTTTCCACTGCGAAGGGCACTCAACTAACAGACAAAAGCTGATTGATTTCACGTTGCTGAACAATCAAAAAACACTGCTTGCGAAAGGTTCTTGGAATATATTGAATTAAGTTTCGTTTTGCATCTTGTTGCATAGCGTGAAATTGTTGTGAGAGTTTTTGATGTATGTGTATGGGTGTGTGTGTGTAAGCAATAATGGTTTTACCTCGCCAGCTTGCTTGGCCATCGAGTTGACTTGATCTGGATCTCTGGTGCCCAACACGGACGACAGCACAGCCGCCAAGATGCCCTGTGCGAATTGTTGTAGTTTTAAAGGTAGAGGAATAGCAGGAAATAAATACAAAATACAAAACACAAAAAAAAAAACACAAAAAGAACCAAACACCATTAATTTAAATAAAATCAAACACACAACTCCTCTAATTAAATGGCACAAAAGCGAAATACAAAAAAAAAGATGGGATAGGCTACAAAAACGAGTGATTTAAACGAAAAGTATTACCTGCATGGGAGAGCCACCATTGTCGACCTTATCGATGCCATCGCTGGGCGCACCGCCGCCCAACAGTGTGTTAATAATGCGCAGGCCTACAAATTAAAGAAAGTTAATAAGTTATTATGTTATCGAAAAGCAAGTAAAGCTCACCCATAGAAATAACATTCGCCCAGGGGCTGCCACCAAGTCCAATTCCGCCATCGACATCATCCGACTTGGTTGGCGCATTGGCAGCATTGTTAAAGAACATGGTCATCACAGTGGATAGCATGTTTGACCAGGTAAAGCCACCGGGTCCGCCCACGCTTTCCTGTATCTGATTGCCCTCAATATCATCCTCGATGTCATCCAACGCCACCTTCTTCGATGCATTCGGCTTAACAGCAAACTTTCGTGCGCTGCTCTCGTCCCGATAAACCGGTGACTGCGATTGAGCTTGGGATTGGGTCAACTGTTGCTGGCGTTGGTAGACCTGCTGCTGTGGATAGGCATAAGTGAGCAGCAGGCAATTTGTGGCCACTATGGACAGCAGCAGATAGGCGTTTAGTTTACGTTGATTCAACATGGCGTTCTCTGCAAAAAGAACAAATAATAATAAATAAACAAACAGAATGAAGCTCGCTTAAAGTTTGTATCTTAAGTCTTTCGTTGCTGCAGACCCCAATTGTAGACTCAACAAAAGAAAAAAAGGCCACATAACACTTTTACACTAGTTGCTTGAACCTGCGAGCACGAAATGGGCATTCAAATGAGCCCAAAAAAACTATGAAAACAGCAATGTTTTTGACCACGTTCAGTTACATGAAATTAGTTGGCCCAGTTCATGTGCTTGGTTCACGCGTGTGCCAATTTTAAAAGACCTTATGTAAGGTAATATTAATTTATTAAAGAGATAATCCATTTTAAGTTTCAACTTGATTTTAAGATATCTTTATTTTATTTAAAGAAACCAAATTCTCAGCCAAATCTAAAATAATTTTCTGGATCTTGAATACTTAAACAAACACAAACAAAAAGAGAAACCGTTACTTTTAATAATCATGAAAAATTAAATAGTTTCACATCACAAATATGAACTTCAATGGAAGAAACTATTTGAAAGTTGTGGAAGGTAATTAAGAAAAGTCCAAAGCACTTCCGAAATCCAAACAACTACAACGAAACAATGCAGAAACAAGTCTAACTGCAAACAATTAAAGTGCCACCTCAGAGAGACTCTCGGTCAAACTGAACCTGTTCGCATGGGGCCATATTAGAGAGCGTCAAGAAAGCGACTGGCTAAGACAACGGAATTGGTCAAGACTAAGAAGACAACACCCAACGCGATATCTTCATTACAGAGACAAACCAGCTACTAAACAAATACTTGTATAAAGTACTTTGAGTGAAAGAAAGCCAGCTAAATGTGTTGCCAATTAGAGCCACTTCCTGAACTGAACTGGATCGATATTCAAATGTGAATATAAGCGTTTTGTTCTTAGATATTCTCAGCGTTAAGTAGAGAAACAGTTCTGCAATGCTGTTTGCTGCTTCGTTGTTTTTTTTTTTTTTTTTTGTAGCAAGTAGAACCAGTTCAGCTGTTAGCGGCTCTAACTCACACAGAGATGTCATGCAACATATTACCGTTAAAAAGTAATAATGAAAGAATGATGAAAAAAAGCTGGACAGATACGAGCCAACAGAAAGAATGCCAATACATTAGATGAGCTTGGAAGCGATGCGATTGCATTCATTTCCATTTAATTGACCAACAACAACAACCTGTTGCCATTAGCTAGCGGTCCAGAAACAGGCCAACGGAATGGGTCAACTTCCTCTGCTTCTCTTTATTTTCTTTCTTCTTCTTATACATATCGTGTTTGCCATGGAAATGTAAATTGTTTTGCACACACACACACACACATCCTATCCCGATCATCATTGGGTTATTAATCATGATTCCAACGATCTTGCGACACAGTTTGAAATGAATGTGGATCGCTTTATAAATTATTGTGTCTATGTAAATTTAGAAAGCTATTAGGAGGAACGTGCATCAGCACTTTGATCCAACTATTCATGGGAACATCTGCTTTTCGCTCTTTCTCTTGCTCCCTGTCTCTTTTCGTTCTTGCTTTTAGTGCGAATGAAACGTGAGCAGGCCATCAATCCAGCAAAAGATCGCGACATGGTGTCAATATGCAAATTAAACAAGAATTTCAAGTTATTGTAAAAGCCAAGTTAAAAACTGGCACCGAAGAACGCATGGCTCAATTCCAAATCCTCTAGATTATAACTTATATAAATGCCCAACTCTGTTGAAATAAAAGTTTGCAAAAACCAAAGAATGCTTAGTGGAAAAAAGCTAAAAATTACTCAAAAGTCTCCATACAACCTAATAAAAATGCGTTTGTGTAAGCTTTAAGTTTTCTTTATCTATTAGCTCTAAAATGTTTTATTTTTTGTTAAGATTAAAGTCTTTATCATTATAAATTATTATCGAGCAATAAGTACCCATCAGCAAATAAAACTTTGCCTCAGCAAAGCTAAAAACTTAAATCATATTTTGGTCAGCTTCACTTCTTACATGATATAACATTCTTATAACAGAAAATTCCTAAAACTTTGCATGTTTAGCGCTTCAGTGGTTTTGCACGATATATATTAAATTAACTGATATATGATGGGGATAGTAGGTAACTATGTTTAGTAGTAAGTATGTGTATTTTATAGTTTTCACTCTCTTTTTTTAAACGCTTAGCACGCAACTCTTACTTTCACGACCAACAGCGAAATGGTCTTAAGTGCTGCAATTAAAATCACATTTTTAATTTAAACAAACATTACTCTACCCAATAATAGTATTTAATTTATTTTTGTTCACATTTTGTTGCTTTAAATAAAAAATCAACTTCTACAGAAATTAGAAAGTGTTAAACAAACAGCCACAATAAAAAAAAATTAAACACGCGCCAAATGCCAAAATGCGTGCAATGTAATGAGGGTTAACTAGAGGCTCCCAATGCCCCGCTGTTTGTGGTTTTTAAGTGATGAAATTTATATAAATAATATTTGTTTTTATTACACACATTTCCAATTAAGTTTGTTATTTTTCATTAAAAAAAAAAAACAACGTTTCGTTTGAGTCTAACCAAATGTTTGAAATGCTGAGAAAGTCTTTTCGTGATTTGCGGTTTGTCTGCTACTTTTCTACCTTTTCATTACATACAAAGCTCGAACAAACACACACATATGTACATAAGTGTATATGTTTATATATGGGCTTGAAGCTTCGAGTGTTAAGTTTAACGCTGAATCATTCTGTGAGAGCTAGATTATCGTTCAGAGTTTGCTGCTGATGTTATTGCTGCTCATTTTCAAGACTCAACAAGAGTCATCGACTGGTTTCATACCAAAGGAGAAACTCAAAGATGTATGTGTGTTTTTGTGTGTGTGTGTGTATGCGGCGTTTCACTTTCTTTTTGCCAAGAATTCGAGTACCTTCAGGTTTATTGACCACTGCCGTTAAATAAACCGAAAAACAAAATCAAAAGTAAGCCAGCTAAAACAGCTAAGACTCCTCCTCTCGTGCCGCCGCAGACAATTTGCATTTGTCTTGGACGCTGAACTTTCCAGCAGGTTCGTGTCTTGAGTCTATCGTTTCGTTTCGCTCAATGGTCAGCAACCTCAACATGCTGTGCACATGCTACATAACGGTTAACTGCGGCGCATTTAAATGCGATTTGATATTATTTTTTTTTGATTGCTGCTATTTGATATTTGGTAACAGGTGTCAACAAGTTTCCGATCAACATACAAAACGCATCCAATATAAAGCCAAATGATGCAATAATTAATTAATTCAATTTACTTACGCATCAAATCGCAGCATTTGTTTATGTAAATTGAGGTTAGGTTTTGTCAAATGAAAGTTGCATGTGACATGCAACAGTTTGCCGCAATTGTTGCAGCTGTTTAAATCTGTCAGCTTGTTATATTTTACTTTTACCTGACCCCAATGTGCATATATACATATATATTTATTTATATAATTTATAAGCTTCACGAAAGCAGAACAAATTGCACAATTTCAATCCTGTTATTATTGTTATACTTGTTCAGCATCATGATGACTAAATTGCCAACTGTCACGATTAACAATTTCGGAAATTAACAGTGTGAGCCGAATGACCTTGTTTTTAAAGTGCCTCAAAATGTGTAATTTATAATGATAGAAATCATTGCACAAATAACAATCAATGTTAATAAAATTGTTCGATTAAATTCAAAGAATTCAGTACAAAATTCAAAGCGACTTTAGAAGATTTCAAGGAATTTAATATCTTTTTAATAAATACATAATTTATGATTTTTAAATTTTGGCACAGAAAAGTTGTTATCAGTGAAATCTTCATAAGAAAAGAATTAAATTGATCCCCAACAATTAAAAAGCAAGATTCCTAAATTGCATTTAATATTCTATCTTGGTTTTAGCACAATTTCTTCGGTTTTAAATTAGTATTTTATAGTTGAAACAACTGCCTTTTGATTTAAGTTTTTATATACTTGAGATTGTCTGTAAGACAAAAAGATTCCCCAATTAAGTTTCCTCAAATATTTACTGTATGCCCAATAAATATGGCTTGTTAAAAACTCTCTAGCCAAAACAAATATATCTACATATATACGCATTTAATGCTTTGGGGCAAAAACACTTGCTGCAGCAAGCAAACAAAAAACGAAAAACTTACTTTTCAGCATTAACAAAATTGATTGAACACGCTTAAGCAGCTTGAACAAAAACTTTCACCTCCAACTGGCCAACAACAACAACAGTAATAATAATAATAATAATAGCAACAACAAAGGCATCATGACCAACCCCATGTTGACAAAGTAGAAGCCGCAAAATGCCAAAGAAACGAACAACGACAACAACGACAGCTACACTACAACAAAAGCCACAAACAAATGTTAAGCATGAATGAAAGTTACAAAAAGACTTGATTTAAGTTGGAATCAGTGGGGTAGGAAGTGGAAGTGTTGAAAAAAAAAATATTTATATGTAGTTATGTATGTATGTATGTTGAAGTCAAAGTCATGGAATTCGTAAGACAAATTGAGCATAGCAATGCGGTTTGAAAATAGGTTAAGGAATCACTTAGACAGTGTTAAAGTGAGGCAGAGACAAAGAGAGGGAGCAAGAAAGAGAGAAGAGTTGTTTACAATGCAAAAACATTTGGTCTTTTTGTGGGCAATTAATAATGAATAAGGCAAACATTGAAAGCCCAGCATAGTAGTCAAAGGCACAAGCAAAAAGGCGTTAATTGGCATGCAAAGAGCGAATAAACAAGAACCAAATAGAAAGACGCATTGAATATATGGAATCAAGGCCACAGACAAAAAGAGATGGTAAGGTGTGTGTGTGCGTGTGTGTTTGGTTATGGCTTGAGATTTTTTTGTTTGTTTTGGGCACGCAACTGCCACGATATTTGGGTCAATGGGTGGCCCCAAAATAAAAGTTGCAGCTCTTTTAAAAACTGGCCACAATGCAAGCTTGGCTCAAACGCATTTTCATGTGCGACAGTGTGTGTGCCCCGCTCAGTTCAGGTTCTCTATGCCACAACATTGACGTATTCCGTCTGTTTGTCCAGTATGCCGTTTTAAAAGTCGGCCCGTTGCGTCTTGTGTTTGACTTTAGCCTTTTTCATGCAAAGTTGTTAACTCTCTTTTTGTTTCAAATTTATGCTTAAAGTTCTGTTACTTCTTGGGACTGACCCAAATGGTGTGCGCATCTTGAGACTGTTACAATTGTTTGCTATTTGTTATTGCGTGAATAGCGTTCGAATTCTTAAGCTGATTATAATCAGAAACAACTATGTTTTCCATCAATCAATTGCACAATGCCAAATACCAAACTGCAAGTTGCCAGCTGCAAAATGTGAGATGTTGATTATTTGACCCAGTCGACCCTCACGCAATTAAACGTTTTGCATTTGCAGCATTGAATTTCAATTGATTTTCTGATTCGCAATTGTGCTTTCGCTTGTACATCAATCCAAAATGGAAACGTAAAATAATTAGTTGCATTGTTTAGACAGCAAACAATAATGATTGAAGGCTTCAAGACTTCAAACTGCACATAAACACAGAATTGACAGAATTTTGTGATTCAATTAAAAGATAAGCTCATATTTCATGCATTGCATTCGGGTTAAAATGCAAAAGCAATTAATTAAATAATTTTTGCCAACAAAAAGATTTTATGTTTGGCTCATGGCACATATAATATTTATTTAGATATTTCCATGATCCAAGTAATGTTGTTAGTGCAAAAATGTTTTAGTTTAATTGAAAGCTGTCATATGCATATTATTTTTCTAGTAAAAATAAAATATCGAACTCATTTATTTACAATTTAAATAAACATATTTATAATCATTTATGTTGCAAATGTTTCTTTTGATCACAAAAAATAATCAATTTATTTTTGTTTATTTTTTGGCTAACATTAATAAAAAAAAATGGTTTTTAATCTCTACACAAAATCAAATTAGATAGATTAAGATTAGATTATTTAAATTTAAATTTCCACCCATATTTAAAACAGATCGCTGCTTACCTGATTTTTAAGTCAGTTTTCTAGCAGATGCTTGGCTTAAAGATTTCCCAAATTGAATATTAATTACAGTCTTGCAACAGATTGCAAGAGATTCACTTAAAAATCACGCAGCTTTCGTTCACTCGCTCGAATATTCGTTGCACAAAATTAGAAATTAGCACGCGACTGTCGAAAAAAATGCCCGAATATCACCTGTTGCACCGTAATTAGGAGAGTCTACAATAATAATACTCGTTGTACAATAAATAGCTGTTTCTCTTTTATTTGTTGGTCGCAAATAAACTTTCGTTGGATTCGAGTTGAGCCGCAATTTCACTTCGCGTTGTAGTTGTTGCTGTTGCTTCGGCTTCGGCTGTTGTCGACGTCTGAAACGACGATCGCCTTGAACTTGCCTTTATATAGCCTGACCCATTTTTTGGCCAAAAGAAATGCAGCAAACTAGCTGAGACGACGTTGATAGCGGCTGCGCGACGTCGTCTTTGGTTTGATGTGGCACATGTTCGAAGCGCCGTCGAACTTAACGAAGACGCTGCTCATGCGCACTGCGCAGGTGCGTTGCGTTTGAGGCAAATGTAATTAGCGGTTTTCTTTTTTTGTTTCATTCTTTCATTTTCTGCATTGTCGTTTATTACCCTTTGTTGCTGTACTTAAGAGTTTCATGCGTGATTTACTGTTCTGTCTACCTGCTCAACTTTGTCAAGGTTTCGTTTTCATTTGCATGCTGTTGATCTACCTTAAAGTATTTACTTCCCAAATGAGTGCGATATGTCTTTGTTCATCTTAACAACATATTGTGACCAATCACTCACTTTCAGCTTTTGTTGGCACCAAGTTAAGGTCTACCTTGACTAGGATAACTTTAACATTGTAACGCACAACAGCGATGACTGATTGAAAGCACAATTGAGTCATAAGTAAAACGCAGATGCGACCTAGACAAACAAAAGTACAAAAATAAATAATTGGATAACATTGTTTACATTGTTGAAATGAACAAGGTAGCTTTTGAGTTTTTCCTAGCCAAAGATCTTATAGTTTTGTTTCTTACAAAAAGCAATATTCAATGAATGCTAAAATAGCTATTCATGTTACACAAATCGACAAAATGCGAAAGCATTTTAAAGGATTTTTCGAACTAAACGAAGAATTTGGCCAATGAAGAAAAAACTAAAGAAAAACGCAACGAGCTAATGCACAACAGATTGTGTGTGTGTGCGTGTGTAAGTTTAGGTAAAGGTGTGTGTGAGTGTGTGTGCTATGGGTGGGCATATTTACCAAGTCGATTCGGTGCTTGCATAAAAATTTACCAGTCCACAGCATGTGGCAGAATAACCTTTCGTTCTCTGCCATATACATACCTCCCTTTTTCTGCTCCCACTTTCTTGTCTTGCTCGGCCAGCTGCACACGTTCAAAAAAGTTAAGCCGTTCGAGCAAAAGTTTGCCAAACAGACGAAGTGACGAAGAGACGCACTAGGTATTAGAACCCTTTCGAAACCAAATCAAAAAGTAGATGAGCGAGAAGGAGAGAGATGAACCAAAAAAAGAAAATATTCGCTCAGACTCTAGCTGCATTTGTATGTGTTTACATTTAGTTGTATTCGATTTGCATAGCAGATTTAAGCAAGCGCCAAGTTTAGAGGACGATGGGTTGGATTTGAAGGTGGAGGAGCTGCCCGAGTTTGATGTCACAGCCACACCCAAATCAATGCCAACTCAGCGGGCAATCAGAGCATATAGTACAACTGGAATCCAGCATAAGACCCTCAGAATCCCCAGTTGTAGTTTAAGCGCCACCGATGTTGGCTATTAAGTGGTCTTAAAGCCGATTTGGCCAAGTGTTGCTCCAACTCAATATCTCTCTCTCTCACTATCTCTCCATTTGTGCACTGGCTTTGCTTATTGAATAAATGTGGTCGGATTTATGCAAATCCCAACTCCAGAACCTGCCCAGGTCGCCAGGTTTCTGCAGCTGTCAGGTCAGCTTTATAGCCAGCTGGTATATATACTATTTGCATTGACCATTGTCCCAGCGCTGTACCTAATCCGGCCATAATTGATCAACATTTGTTTAACTAAAACTCTCGCTGTGAGTGTAACTCTTCGTTTCGTTTAAGCCACCTATACATATGCCATATCTAGTTTAATATGTGTCGTTGTTTTATTTTAGTATACAGTCCAACTTCCAGGCAACGAACATTCATTTAACGGCATTTTCACTGTATTTTGAAATGTTTTGTGTCTCTATTACGAACATATTTTGAGGCTGTGATTGAAAATGTATTTACTTGACTTGTTTGAAGTACTTATCGAGAAAAAGAAATGAAAAAGCAACGCACAAAGTTAATATTTGAAATAAAACTCCACTCAAAAACACAAGTTTTCAAACATTTGTTTTATCTTAAGCCTGTGAAATTCGTCATAAGGAAGTTCGACTATATTTGCATTAGCGTAATTTTTTACTTACATATGTGCCTGTGTCACTACTCGTATAAATGTGTGTGAGTGTGTGTGTGTGTGAATATTTTGGCAAAACCCATTGCCAACAACTGTCTAAATATGGCACACAAATTAGTAGCTTATCATTTGACGTGGCCTATTGACTTTGGCATCCATGGTTGATTATGGTTTTACACATTTCAATTGGTTGGTCAAAATGATGAATTATGGTTGAATAAGACAAATTGTGTGCTGAAATCAAATATCATTTTTCCCCAACATTTAACCAATAAAAATTCTTTTGAATATGTTGGCCATTTATATTTTAGACATATATTATTCATTCAGTTGACTGGTACCTTGGAATTTGATTGACAGAAAAGTTTTAGAGAACCCTTTAGATAAAAAGATCGCCACCGAGCGCTGCATAAAACGAATAGGTGACCAGCCAAAAATAAAGACCCAAAACTGTAATATATTAAAATAATATATATGTAAGATAAGAAAATAAATTTGTTAATATGTTTCTGCGGACTTAGCTTAAAAAAAAAAAATCAAAATTATTTAGAACAAAATGTTTAAAATGTGTAGAACTTACTAAACCAAACCACATAGAGCATTTTGACTGCAATCCAAACGGCAAGAATCACGTCGGCTATAAGGAGTATGATCATTGCCAATATCTTGACCATTGTGACTATTATATATGGCAACATAAGCACAGGACGAAGCTAGAATAAAAGTCATTAGTTTCCATACTGATGTGTTCTTAATAACCTACCAAAACGGCAGCAATAATTAGAATTATGGTGCATATCAGATGGATTAATATGAACACCAGGAAAGTCTTGTGACAAACATCGGGCTCACCTTCAAAATATATGGTATTAAGGAGAAAGAAATGCATTTAAGTACAGCAAAATCGAACTCACCTGCTTCGCCAAATATACCTATGAAAACGCCGAAAATAATATCGAGCAATATTTCAAAGATCGCAATAGCATAGGTGCCTATGCGCAAATCGACGCAGAAGCAACAATACTGCAAATAGATCATTTTGATGTATGTATGTTTTATGCTGTGTCTGTGTACAATATGTATTAGCTATGAATTGAAATCTTTGTTTAATTCCAATGCTTAGTTGAGCTGTTTATTTTATTTGTATGTGTTGCTGTATAAGTAGTGTACTATGTGATAGTAGTGTCTGGAATTTTCATAAATCCTGTTCAAATGTTGACAACAAACACCTAGAATGATTTTAAAAACTTGTTAAACTATACAAACAAACAAAAATATATATTTATTTTTCATTAAAATACATAAAGGTTATAGGCAATAGTAAAAGCTTTCATTTTTAAGATTCAGAAAATAAAAAGAACTATAAAATAAAATGAAATTTGACTATTTAATCAGTTGATTGTGTATCAATTAGCATGCATTCAAAAATTCTCTTTTGTAATTTTACCTTTCGCATTAGCACAACCATTTGTACCGTCCGCCTCAGCCCCCGCTCACGTACGAGTTAAGCCTAAAAAGTGACCCACATTTCGGATATTTTTCTTTGTGCGCGCTGCTGTTTTTTGAGTGTGCGCTTGGAGTTCTGCTAACAAATTTAAATCATGACATTAACCTCGACGTCACATACACAATAACCAAATACACAAGGGGATTTCGGCGAGACTGTTGCATACTTTCAGGCATAAGATTTATACACAGGCCCTGATCTATGCAGCCATGTGTGTGGCTGTGCGTATATGTGCGTGTGTGTGTGTTTAGTAATATGAAATCAATAAATCGTAAGCATTATTTTATTACGCATCCCTGCCAGGCCAGAAGACAAGACAAGGCCAAACCACTTTGTTTTCTTTTTATATAGTTTGTTGCTGTTGTTGCTGGTTGTTTTGTTGATATATTTGTATTTACTTTAGTTGATTTTGCATAAAAGATGAAGACAACGACGGCAACGTTGATGGCCGAGGACATGGATAAAGAGGCCAACGCCCAGGCTGGAGCCAAGAGAAACTGTTACGCTTTGTGAGTTTATCAACGCAGAGCCACTTCAGAATAATGATGTCTGCTCGCAGTCCCCAGTAACAAGTGAAAGTGGGTAAACGGGGGAGGGAGGTAGGAGTCGATGGTGGATAAAATATTGCCATAATTTTATACTAAGCTATTTTTTTCTTGCTGCCCTTGATAAAATGCAACTTTCTTATAAAAATATATTTTTATTGCTGCACTTCTTAAATAAATAATAAGCAGCTTAAGAAATTCATGCGGAAATAATAAACTGTAAATAAATGCATATTCAATAGAATAACAGAACAATATAAACTACAGCTGTAAACACAATCTGCAACAAATTGGCAGATAATGTTTAATGCATAGATATATTTTATTGAATGTTTAATGACCTATGTAAAGGGTGGAGTGTAACTTCAATTTGAATTTAAATTCTTTTCATAACATTTTTTAAAGCGCATAGAAAAAAAAATTAATTCAAATTTGACTTCTTTTGAGTTTCAATACTTATATTCATATATATGCATTATATATTTATTCAGTTATTTAGAAACTTAAGCCTCCGCTCATAAAATTCAGCTGTTAATCGCTTAAACATTAAATTATTAAAACGCCACAATGAATACCGTAACGGGGTTGCCAAGGCCACAGATAATATAAAATTGTAAACATTTGTACAAGATGTGACCGGCACAGGACCCTACCCTTTGACAATACTCTTGTTGCCACGGACTCTGGTCCCAAAATCACAATTGGCTCGTTGCCTTAAATATGAATCACAATAATATACATATTCATTCATTTTAGTTAAAGTGTGAGATGTGTTAAGTGTGTTTGTCTCTGTGAAACTGATTTCAAGGTGTTAATATGCCATTTACTAAACTTCAACTGTATTCTGGACCATGAAAAACATCGTTGTGAAAGAGTATATTGTAGGTACATATTTATTATTCTTTGATTGAATAAAACCCATGGGCACATCTGCCCTCATAGAACTTTGATTCATGAATGCTCGTTTCTTGTAAAATCAAAAGTGTTCTTAGTCTAAATGCACAAAAGAATTGCTTATTTAAATCTGTCGCATCAAAGCGGCTGATGTATACATTTATGTTTATTCGGTCGCTGGCTGCAGCTGCTTAGAGAGAGAGAGAGAGAGAGAGAGAGAGTTTTGTATGTGCATAGAAAGTTTTAAAAAGTCAGCCGTTTGTTTATGCCAAATGTGCAGACGCCGCGGTTCCCACTTGTGTGTTGACGATACATAAAATAAGGATTTTAATAATTGAGCTAAAAAATTGGTACGCTTAATTTGTGACTAATGTCAACTACAGTAAGCTGCAACTAAGTGTTAAAGTGTTATCATTATAAGCGCATACCACAATAGTAAATATTATAACAGTCCATTTAACGAATCTTAAGAGGACAAGAAAAAACTTTGTTGAACAAAAGTAATTAGTAATATAGAATGGGTTTTGATTGAACCGAATTGTAGGGTTTTTTTTTGAAATTAGAAAACTTAACTATAGGAAATTCGACTGTATTTAATTAAATATTTTCTTTAAAAAACTTTAATTTTAGTTATATATATTATTGTTTACTTTGCTTAGACGGTAATTGAGTTTCATTTCAATCTAAGCACCAAAAAAATTAAAATAATATTATATAAATGCATAGGACATAAAGTTAACAAAAGCCTTAATCAACTTGACTTCAACAAACTAAAGTTTCAATTTGATTTGCCCTTAAATTTCTTTAGCCAAGTCCTATTTTATGCCAGCTAGCAGCTGATGGCCAAGAACGTATACGATTTTGAGTCTGCACACACATGACCGAAACATTTTTTATTACATTTTATCAAAAAAGAAAGCAAATAATAGCAAATAGGAATCATTAAAAATGCAAACGAAAGCATTCGTTGGACTCATAAACATAAAATTTGTAAGGTCGAAACATCTGTTTAACTTTTATTGGGTTTTTTTCCTAAAAGTTAATACCTAAAAAAGAAAGTAGAATGTTTGAAAGTTACACCCTCAATGATGCTGATGTTAAAAATGTGCCACTAGACCATAATGTAAGTTTAATTTCCAGCTCAACACGCAACAATACATTGCGATACAAAATTTTCTGATTTTATATAAGTAGAAGGTTTGTATAGAATTCGGTTGTAAATTGTAAAATTGTTGGCTCTGAGATTTTAAAGCAGCTGTTGACTGATGCCCCTTTTGCTGGGCTGGGCTATACCATCGGCAAGATAAAGTACACTTTTGTGATAAATATAACAACAAGTACCCAAGGCACGCTCAAGCCATTGCCCATCAGTCCCACCCAAATACCAAACCAGACCAGACCAGACGAAGAACATAACGCATCCAAATTCATTTGGGCCAACTACTGGGATGGGTTGGGGTGTTGTGTTAGACTGGGGACGGCTGGCTGTAGGGATCCGGAACGGCAGCTGTTATAATGATGCCGACGATACATCATCGCAAAAATGCTAAAATTTTGGCAGGCAACGCCGAGAGTGCTGGAAAGTGAGCCGTCAACAGCTGTTACCGCTGATGAATCCTTTGGGTCCGGTTCGCTCTCTCGCCGCATGTCGCATCCCCCTCTATGCCTGCCTGCCTAATATTTCAATATTTCGCACATTAAAGGCGTAAGCTATTTTTCATATTTTCATTTCCCGATTCTCCAACAGTGCTCCATTCTTTTACCCTTGCTATCTCTTAGCCAAGCTCTAACTGCGTTTTTGGCTTATTTGACCAAATAAATCTAAAAATTTTAAAACACCCTGCCCATAAATGGGCGCTACATAATTAACTGTCATAGAATATGCAAGGCACGCGTTTCAGATTTCATGTTAGTCCACATTGTGTTACTTACGTTCCGGAGCTTCCCTGCTCGAAAGTATTGCCATTTGTTTGCAGTTCCAGAAGTTGTTTCAGAATTATTCGTTCTAGCTTGCCTCGCTGTTTTGCCATTGGTATTTATGATTTTTTTTTTTTTTTGAATACCCTCTAGTAGCATAAATTCTGCAAAGGGTATTAAACAGGATGCAAAATTTGTTAGATGTTCTACATGAGGTAATCTAAAACACTTCAAGAACTTTACTTTGTTGGTTTCATTAATGGGTTTATTAATTTTGACAGAGTTTCAACAGGGTATTTAATGCTTATGCTATTTTGTCTTTAGATACTCCAGCTTGTTTTAATTTGCTGTTCGTGCTTTGTGTATTTGAAATCTGCATTCCCGTAGTTTATTCCTACGTGTTCTCCTTTCACTACGTTGCGAAACGGAGCTGCTCAGCAAGCAACTTAAAGCCGCATCGTCGAACAGAACAAACCCCAAAAGATAATTTTGAAAGCCTCTTACCACAAACTGCATGTGTGGCATTAACTGACAAGAGTGCAGAAAATGGCTTCTACTTTGCAAAGAAAAAATAAAAATTACCTACGATTAGAAAAGGCCTGAAAAAAGCTATGTATGAGTGTTATACTATGTCTAAACTTGTGAAATCTATACGCTATAAAAACATTCAATGTTTTATATAATCACATCAAAATTGGATATTTTAAATAATTTGTCAAAAGAACAACTGTTATACTTTTCGATTCCATAAGTATTTGAACAGAAACACGAATATTTTATGTGATATTTATTTTATTTTTTTATCCCTGTAAACTATATTGCACATTTCACACTTATTTGAATAGGCCCATCTTGATCTAATCCAATTCAACAATTTCGCAGCTATTGCGATTGATTTTCAGGAATTGTACTTTATGATGCTCAAAATTGTTTGGAAATACACAACTGTCATAGGTCAGAGTCTGGTTGACACTTAAAACAAACACCTCAAGCATTTTAATAAGTTTTTTTGAAATAATCTCCTCGTCGGCACGCAGAGGTAAATGAGATCCACTTACAAATAGCAGTGAAAAGTCGTCGCCGTGGCCCGTACCTAAACAAAGTGATTACATAGATTGATTTCAAAAACAACAAATTATTTAATAATGTTTCAGTTACCAAAATTAATATCAGATCGTTTTGCCAGCCATTGTCCGGAACCTTGAATTGAGGGATTATCGTACACTAATCCGTAAACAGGACTCTTCCCATTTTTGCGATGCAGATCTATAGCCTGTACGGTACCATTTCTGAATAAAACATCCGTAAACATTCGCTGAACATCTGAGTAGCTTTCCGCGCTGAAGTTTTGATCCCCCAAATACTCTTGTCGAAGATGACGAGAGTAATTGTCAATTTCTTCAATTGTCTTGATCGAGTCACGATAAAACAAGAAATAGGGTGCCAACTCGAACCAGCGACTGTTCATCACTTCAATTAGATCTTTCCCATTTGTTTGCTTAGCCATTAGAAAGGCAGCGTTATAAGTTCCGTCTTCCTGCGCGGTGCCAACTAGCCATGGTACTTGTGCAAACTTACCACTTTCGATAATATCAATCGGATGTTGGGTGAGAAAAGGCTCTGCACCATCCTCAGGCTCAATTACTGGTCCAAATGGAGTAAATGGCACAAAGCCAAAAACCTGAAATTGACATACGGCTTTAACTATTTCTCCTGCATTTTTTGACTGAAGACACTTTTTGAGTTCCTTAGAGTCGTTCAGTAAACCACAGCCCAAAATGCGGCCCAGCTCAAAAGCTCGTTGACGTCCACCGGTTTGAACTGCCCAGGGATCCAGAGCATTTCCACTAAATGAGATCGCCACTTTAGCCAAGTGCTTGAAATCCTCTTGTAGAAGCTGGAAATGAACTGAAGCCGCACCGGAAGAATGTCCTAGTACGAGTATATTCTCTGGATCTCCACCAAAATTGGCAATATTCTGCTTAATCCATCGCAGTGCCAGACGTTGATCTTTAAGTCCATTATTACCAGGCAATGTGCTATCGCCGGTGCTTATGAAACCCAAGGGTCCCAGTCTAAAGTAGAACTTAACCAAAATGAAATTTCCGCTATCCATAAGTCGCTCTTGGCTTCTGTTACTCGTTGCAGTGAACGTAAATGCTCCGCCATGAATATCTACCACAACTGGAAAGGTTTTCCGGTTAGACTTCTTGGGCTTGTACACGCTGACAGTCAAACAGTCTTCGTTCCCCAAGAGCTTATCTGGTTGATCAACAGCTTGACTCCATTGCATGCAAAGCACCGGATTTTTGGAAGCATCAAATGTGCCATTCCATTGACCTGCATATGGCTGGGGTGCTTCGAATCTTAAATCTCCCAATGGTGGCTCAGCGTAAGGTATCGCCTCATAACTGTAATATACCTTATTGTCACGTCCGCGTAGTTTGCCATTAGAAAGATCCACCCGCAAAGGATCAAAGGCAGCAACTATTCCGATAACGAAAGATGCTAATATGATTATCGCACAGTGCATGATGAACCAGCAAAATCACAGCACTAACTAAATTGCCTGACAACATTTGGTTTTGTTTCGAATAACTAACGAAACAATTTACAAAATCAACAACGTCATCACTTAACTGAGAATATAAATGCTTTGATTATCTTTTAACAATAGGTAATTTAATATTCGTGTATATACTTTTGATGAGTAGGTTTGGCAGGTTGACAGACACAAAATAAATAAATTTCACCACCTAAAATTTAATACTCATGACGATGTTTGCACTTTATAAACCAGTTTTGCAGTTAACAAATCAGAATCAGACTTGTATTAATGAATGCTACTAATTTTTTATTTTTTTAAATTTTAAACATACATGAATAAAATGAATCAAGACAGTTCAGTAGTTGCGCAGCTATTGCTTTTAATAGAAAGGAATGCTAGTTTGTTTCGTCCAACATTATTGAGAAACTGGCAATTGTCATAGGTCAATTTTCCATTATCACTTTGCAAAAATCTTTCTAGCATTTCTATTAGATTCTTTGAAATAACTTGCTCATCTAAACGCAATGGTTGACGCAATAGATTGTCAAAGATTAAAAAGTAATCATCACCATGTCCTGTGCCTGTAAGAAAGTAAGTTAATGTTAGTTTTACACAAATAATTTAATATACTGAAATCTCCTACCAAGACGAACATCAGTCCGCTTTGCTAAAAAGTATCCACTTCCACTATCAGCGGGATTATCGTAGACAAAGCCATAGGTTGGACCCTTTCCATGCCTGCGGTGTAGATCAACAGCTTGTATTGTACCATTTCTAAATAAAACATCTGTAAACATGCGCTGCAAATCTAAGTAGCTATTCACGTTGAAGTTTTGATTTCCCATGTATTGTTGGCGAAGATTACGTGAACGATTATCCATTTCTTCAATTGTCTTGACAGAGTCGCGGTAAAACAACAAATAAGGTGCCAACTCAAACCAGCGATTATTCAGCTCTTCCAACAACTCTATTCCATTGGATTGTTTTGCTAACAGAGTAGCTGCATTATAAGCTCCATCATTTTGGGCAAAAGACACCAACCAGGGCACTTTTGAAAACTTTCCACTCTTTAAAATATCAACAGGATGTTTAGTGAGAAAGGCGTCATCAGCATCTTCCGGCTCAACCACCACCCCGAATAGAGAACATGGCACATAATCTAAGACAAACAATTGTCTGACAGATCTGACGATTTCCGACGAATCCTTTGTTTTCAGACATTTTTTGAGTTCCGAAGAATCGTTCAGAAGGTCACACCCAACAATGCGGCCTAATTCAAAGGCTCGTTGCCGTCCACTTTTCTGAACAACCCACGGATCCATTGCATTTCCACTTATAGAGACTGCAACTTTGGCCAACTGATTGAAATCTTTTTGCATCAGTTGAAGATGCACGGAGGCAGCACCAGCAGAGAAACCAAGTACCAATACGTTTTCTGGCTCCCCACCAAATCTTTCAATGTTTTTCTGAATCCAACGCAAAGCCAAACGCTGATCTTTTAATCCCAAATTGCCTGGCAATGAGGTGTCACCAGTGCTTATAAATCCCAATGGGCCTAATCGATATTGGATCTTTACCATCATCAAATTTCCGTTTGCCATGACTGGCTCGTGTCCATTATCAACTGCACCACCGAACATGAAACTGCCGCCGTGTATTTGCACCAATACAGGAAAAGTCCGTCGAGTGGAATTCTTTGGCTTGTAAATGCTGACTGTTAGGCAATCCTCAGTGCCTGTCAGCTTATCTGGCTGGTCAATGAACTGATTCCACTGCATGCAACGCATAGGTGGAACAGTGGCATCAAATGTTTCTTTCCATTGAACGGCGTATGGCTTAGGTGCCTCAAAACGTAGATCTCCCAAAGGTGGCTGTGCATAGGGTATCGACTCGTAACTGTAATACCCTACATTATCGCGACCACGCAATCTGCCATATGGCAGATCTATTAGCAGCGGATCGGCGAAGGCAGCTGCCAGCCAAAGGCAAAGTACACTGATTTGAATTATGTTAGAATTCATGATGTTCACTCCACGAAATCTCAAACTGAACTGTTCTAAGCTGGGACACCCAGCTCTCGTTTTAAATACTTTTCACTCAGCTTTGTACGCACTCTAATCGCTACTCTCACACATCGCTCAAAAACTCAGATGCTGATAAGTTGTAAAGATACAAAATTTGTAAAGAAAACAACAAACTCGGGTGTTAACAGTAAGATTATTTATCATTATTATTTTATTATTTTGAACGTGAGTTAATGAACTACATTTTTTTTTTTTATTAAAATTATCGTATGGTGATGCTTTAATATTCGTAAAATCACTGTCAAGAAACAGAATATTTAAATAAATATATATTATTAATATAATATTGAAAAGGGCATTTAAAAAATTCATTAAATCATAATAAGCAAGTGGAAACGTTGCATTCGGACGCAAACGACTGCGGTATACTCGTTACCAGTTTTAAACCCAGTAAAAAGAGGCCTGATTGCAAAGGGGTATGCATGATAAAGATTCTCCGGTGCAGATGGGGATACAACCAGCTATCTTCCTTCCAAATTTTGTGACTCAAGCTCAAAGTTTGTAAAAGGTGGTGGAAGTGGGGCTTGACTTAAAAATGCGGAGGGGCAGTGGGCGGAATGGGTGGGCGTGGCTCTAAAATTTTTGATGCAGATTTTTAAGGGTTGCTAGTAGCTATCTGATTACCGAATTTGGTAGTTCTATATTCGAAATATGTAGATTTATCGGTTTTGAGTTATCGAATTTATCAGTTTGCCAGCCCCCCCAGCTATCGTAGAGCCCCAATCTTGACACGACTTGGAAAGTTTCAAGTCTTAAGCTTGAAGGGTGCGGAAAAAACTGGTGTTCATTCAGAAAGAAAGGCACCACGACGTTACCTTCGGAAACGAGTATTAAAATTAGAAAAAAAAAATTTTAAAAATTATTCCCACCCTTACCCAACCGAACTCCTCCATAAATGACCACAAAAGACAAGGTTTATAGCCAAGCTACGGATAAAGCAAACACATCGATGATGTTCAATCATGAACATACATTATAATAAGATAAGACTTATAACATGCCTTGTGCGCTCTCAAGGGCCAACAGGCAGACGAACTGACAGTGCAAGGGACATTTGTTGGTTATTCCAACTGAGAGTGCAGTACAGATAGGGACACATATTTGTTATCTTAAATAGCCATATGCACGCTGTACCTTACAAACACAGCGATAGGATAAGAATATTAATAGACCAACGCTGAGTCTTACAAACACAGCAATAGATAAGTTAGAATTAAGGGATGTATATGCATGAGTCTGGGTATAAGAAGCCTGGCTCAGGAAAATAAAGATCAGTATAAAAAGTACAACACCACGAGTATTTACTTCTCAACAGATGATGTCAACAATTATTAGGGATATTAAAATGAACCAACTGATTTTATTATTACTTTTTGATAAGATTGTCAATCATCACACAATACATGAGAGTATTTTTTTCATGCCCAATACCAGATTGTTCTTTATACTCATGCCCCGCCAGCCGCGCAATATTATAAAAAAAACATAGTGGCGCATAGTTAATTTTGGCTATGCCAAGACTATGATACCCTTCACACAGCCAAATCAATACTCCCCCCTCTTATGTTTCTCTGCAGTTGTTGTTAATTTTTCGCTAATATTTTTACTCTTGAGCGTCATTTACTTGTTCGTTTTCGACAAAAACAACATATTGAAATGTAGGTACTTGAAAGTGCACAACAGAGACAACAATTGATAGTACAATATGGTAAATTTGTATGGTGGCTATATCGTAGAATGCTCCGATCGGGATGAAATTTCATAGTGAACAAACCCGATACGATCTAAGCAATCTGTGTAAGTTTCATCAAGATCGGTTCAGCAGTTTGGCCGGAAATCGTGTTGATATGGTAAATTTATATGGTGGATATATCGTAGAATGCTCCGATCGGGATGAAATTTCATAGTGAACAAACCCGACATGATTTAAGCAATCTGTGAAAGTTTCATCAAGATCTGTTCAGCAGTTTGGCCGGAAATCGTGTTGAAATAGACAGACGGACGGCAGACGGAAATCAATTCCTGAGCTCGTCCTGATCATTTTGATTAATAGTTTATGGGGTCTCCCATCATTCCTTTAAGGCGTTACAGATTCATGACAAAGTCAATATACCCTGTGAAGGGTATAAAAAACTATATTAATATAGTATGAAAATAATTCCTATATAAAACATCATAAATATCTACAAAAATATTTTATTTTTAAAGATATTCAAGCCTCCTTAAGGGAAATCTCTATATTTTCACAGCAACTGCTGTTAATATAAGGAATTGAAGTTTCACTTGGTCAAAATTATTTTACAACACGCAAGTGTCATAGGTCAAAATTCCATCATCGTTCTGTAAGAAACTTTTAACACGATAAGTCGACTGTTCATCACTTCAATAAGGTCATTCCCATTTGTTTGCTCAGCCATAAGAAGAGCAGCATTGTAAGTTCAAGGTACTTGTTCAATATTTCCACTCTTGACGATATCAACGGAAGGTTGAGTAAAAAAGTCTCCACACCATCCTCAGGCTTAATAACTTGTCCAAATGGAGCCAGTAGTTCATAGCTAAATACAAAAATTGTCTTACAGTTTTGACTATTTCCGACGCTGTTTTGCTTTCAGACAATTTTTAAGTTCTAAATAGTCGATTAATAGACCGATAATGCGGACCAATTAAATAGCTTGTTGACGTGCACCTGAGATTTGAGATTGCCACCTTTCCCAGATGCTTGTGATCGTCTTGTAGAAGGTGTAAATTAACTGATGCTCCGCCAGCAGAGTGGCTTCGAACAAGTACATTCTCTGGATCTGCACTAAATCTGGCAAGGTTATGCTTAATACAACCACGCGTCAAATTTTGATCTTTAAGTCAAAAGTTGTCTGGCATAGCGGAGTCACCGGTGCTTATAAAGCCCAAAGGACCTAAGCGATACTGTTTATATGTGAACCACCAAACATGAAGGCACCATTATGAATGTTTCCCATAACAAGAAAGAAGCTGCGACTAGAGTTTTTTGGCTTGTGAGTACTGAATGTTAGACAGTCTTCACCGCCCTCTGACTTATCTGCACTGTAAATAAAGTGATTCCACTGCATGCAAAAAACATTATTTTTATTGCATCAAAGGTTTCCTTCCATTGACTGGTAGATGGCTTAGGTGCTTCAAATCTTAGATCTCCCAGAGGTGGCTGTGCATAGAGTATCGCCTCGTAGCTGTTATACTCTTCATTATAGCGTCCACGTAACTTTCCATATGGCAGCTCTACTAATAATAAGAATTTTAACCATAGGATTTTATAAATTACCAATATTTCATTTCTCATGCTTTATTTAAGGCTTTATTATTTATATGTGCAGGTGCACTTATTCATAATATAAATAATTCACAAGATATTCGTTTAATGGCAGGTTTAAGAATCCATATAACATTAACTTCAGCTTGTTCCAATGTTTCAAGTTTAATCAATGGATCGGATCGGCAAAGGCAGTTGCCTGCCGAAGACGGAGCACAGCTGCTCAGTACCCGATATAATTCTTGATAAACACGTCTCAGTTAACATAAGTTTTGTCTGAGACAATCGAAAAAATTTAATGTTCACTAAGTGTTTCTCTTTGAAGAATCTTTTAGAAAACTCTTTTCTTAGTTGTTTATATAAATGAGATGAGCTTTGTGCTCCATTTACCTGCACAGGTTAATTGTAAATTGCGATTCATACTAACAGACTTTTTTTTTGCACAGCAATTAAAAGATTTAATTGCAACCAATAACTGTTATGCGAATCGTATGCACAATGGTTGATGAACACAAACTGACTAAGGAAAAGAAATAGAGCCAAGCGTGATCTACGGAAAGGTAGATAAAATAAGTATCGAATGAATCTAAAATATAATAATACCGCGAGTCTCTTAAAATATACATATATTTGCTTTTACTTAGAGAAGGCAAATAATAATTGGAACCTATAGTTTTGTACTCGTCTGATGACGACCAGTTGGAACTGGTCTTGGCCAGCATTGTCTTGAAAAACGCAACTGTCGTAGACGAAATGGCCATCTTGGAGAAAGTCTTCCACCATCTTGACAAATTTCTATGAGAAGATTTTCTCATCATCACAAAAAAGGTTCACGAATTGTATTACTAAATATAAGGAACCGATCATCGCCTTGTCCAATGCCTATAAATATATTGATATCCCATTGATTCTAGTTAAAATTCTATGCGATCGTATCTTACCTAGGAAAATATCGTTTCGCCCTGCTAGCAATTGTCCAGACGAATAATAAGCTGGATTATCATAGACTTAGACCTATGGTACCATTTCTGAATAAAACATCCGTAAACATTCGCTGAACATCTGAGTAGCTTTCCGCGCTGAAGTTTTGATCCCCCAAATACTCTTGTCGAAGATGACGAGAGCAATTGTCAATTTCTTCAATTGTCTTGATCGAGTCACGATAAAACAAGAAATAGGGTGCCAACTCGAACCAGCGACTGTTCATCACTTCAATTAGATCTTTCCCATTTGTTTGCTTAGCCATTAGAAAGGCAGCGTTATAAGTTCCGTCTTCCTGCGCGGTGCCAACTAGCCATGGTACTTGTGCAAACTTACCACTTTCGATAATATCAATCGGATGTTGGGTGAGAAAAGGCTCTGCACCATCCTCAGGCTCAATTACTGGTCCAAATGGAGTAAATGGCACAAAGCCAAAAACCTGAAATTGACATACGGCTTTAACTATTTCTCCTGCATTTTTTGACTGAAGACACTTTTTGAGTTCCTTAGAGTCGTTCAGTAAACCACAGCCCAAAATGCGGCCCAGCTCAAAAGCTCGTTGACGTCCACCTGTTTAGACTGCCCAGGGATCGAGAGCATTTCCACTAAATGAGATCGCCACTTTAGCCAAGTGCTTGAAATCCTCTTGTAGAAGCTGGAAATGAACTGAAGCCGCAGCGGAAGAATGTCCTAGTACGAGTATATTCTCTGGATCTCCACCAAAATTGGCAATATTCTGCTTAATCCATCGCAGTGCCAGACGTTGATCTTTAAGTCCATTATTACCAGGCAATGTGCTATCGCCGGTGCTTATGAAACCCAAGGGTCCCAGTCTAAAGTAGAACTTAACCAAAATGAAATTTCCGCTATCCATAAGTCGCTCTTGGCTTCTGTTACTCGTTGCAGTGAACGTAAATGCTCCGCCATGAATATCTACCACAACTGGAAAGGTTTTCCGGTTAGACTTCTTGGGCTTGTACACGCTGACAGTCAAACAGTCTTCGTTCCCCAAGAGCTTATCTGGTTGATCAACAGCTTGACTCCATTGCATGCAAAGCACCGGATTTTTGGAAGCATCAAATGTGCCATTCCATTGACCTGCATATGGCTGGGGTGCTTCGAATCTTAAATCTCCCAATGGTGGCTCAGCGTAAGGTATCGCCTCATAACTGTAATATACCTTATTGTCACGTCCGCGTAGTTTGCCATTAGAAAGATCCACCAGCAAAGGATCAAAGGCAGCAACTATTCCGATAACCAAAGATGCTAATATGATTATCGCACAGTGCATGATGAACCAGCAAAATCACAGCACTAACTAAATTGCCTGACAACATATGGTTTTGTTTCGAATAAATAACGAAACAATTTACAAAATCAACAACGTCATCACTTAACTGAGAATATAAATGCTTTATCTTTTAACAATAGGTAATTTAATATTCGTGTTTTGTTCAATAAGTTTTATTAACCCTTAAACCATTAAAATGTTTAAAACACAAGTTTTTTTGATTTTGTTATTTTATGAATAAAGAATACTAATACCCGGTATATACTTGTGATGAGTAGGATTGGCAGGTTGACAGACACAAAATAAATAAATTTCACCACCTAAAATTTAATACTCATTACGATGTTTACACTTTAAAAACCAGTTTTGCAGTTAACAAATCAAAAGCTACATTTTATTTATGAATGCTACTAATATTTTATTTTTTAATTTTAAACATACATGAATAAAATGAATCAAGACAGTTCAGTAGTTGCGCAGCTATTGCTTTTAATAGAGAGGAATGATAGTTTGTTTCGTCCAACATTATTGAGAAACGGGCAATTGTCATAGGTCAATTTTCCATTATCACTTTGCACAAATCTTTCTAGCATTTCTATTAAATTCTTTGAAATAACTTGCTCATCTGAACGCAATGGTTGACGAGCTGGATTTTCAAAGATTAAATAGTAATCATCACTATGTCCTGTGCCTGTAAGAAAGTAAGTTAATGTTAGTTTTACACAAATAATTTAATGTATTGAAATCTCCTACCAAGACGAACATCAGTCCGCTTTGCTAAAAAGTATCCAAGCCCATTATCAGGTGGATTATCGTAGACATAGCCATAGGTTGCACCCTTTCCATGCCTGCGGTGTAGATCAACAGCTTGTATTGTACCATTTCTAAATAAAACATCTGTAAACATGCGCTGCATATCAAAGTAGCTATTCACGTTGAAGTTTTGATTTCCCATGTATTGTTGGCGAAGATTACGTGAACGATTATCCATTTCTTCAATTGTCTTGACAGAGTCGCGGTAAAACAACAAATAAGGTGCCAACTCAAACCAGCGATTATTCAGCTCTTCCAACAACTCTATTCCATTGGATTGTTTTGCTAACAGAGTAGCTGCATTATAAGCTCCATCATTTTGGGCAAAAGACACCAACCAGGGCACTTTTGAAAACTTTCCACTCTTTAAAATATCAACAGGATGTTTAGTGAGAAAGGCGTCATCAGCATCTTCCGGCTCAACCACCACCCCGAATAGAGAACATGGCACATAATCTAAGACAAACAATTGTCTGACAGATCTGACGATTTCCGACGAATCCTTTGTTTTCAGACACTTTTTGAGTTCCGAAGAATCTTTTAGAAGGTCACAACCAACAATGCGTCCTATTTCAAAAGCTCGTTGACGTCCACTCTTCTGAACAACAAACGGATCCATTGCATTTCCACTTATAGAGACTGCAACTTTGGCCAACTGATTGAAATCCTTATGCATCAGATGAAGATGCACGGAGGCAGCACCAGCAGAGAAACCAAGTACCAATACGTTTTCTGGCTCCCCACCAAATCTTTCAATGTTTTTCTGAATCCAACGCAAAGCCAAACGCTGATCTTTTAATCCCAAATTGCCTGGCAATGAGGTGTCACCAGTGCTTATAAATCCCAATGGGCCTAATCGATATTGGATCTTTACCACCATCAAATCACTGTTTTCAACGACTGGCTCGTGTCCATCATCGATTGCACTACCGAACATGAAGCCGCCGCCGTGTATTTGCGCCAACACAGGAAAAGTCCGGCGAGTGGAATTCTTTGGCTTGTAAATGCTGACTGTCAGACAATCCTCACTGCCTGTCAGCTTGTCTGGCTGGTCAATGAGCTGACTCCATTGTATGCAAGGCACGGGTGGAACAGTGGCATCAAATGTTTCTTTCCATTGAACGGCATATGGCTTGGGCGCCTCTAAACGTAGATCTCCCAAAGGTGGCTGTGCATAGGGTATCGACTCGTAACTGTAATACCCTACATTATCGCGACCACGCAATCTGCCATATGGCAGATCTATTAGCAGCGGATCGGCGAAGGCAGCTGCCAGCCAAAGGCAAAGTACACTGATTTGAATTATGTTAGAATTCATGATGTTCACTCCACGAAATCTCAAACTGAACTGTTCTAAGCTGGGACACCCAGCACTCGTTTTAAATACTTTTCACTCAGCTTTGTACGCACTCTAATCGCTACACTCACACATCGCTCGGAACCTTAGACGCTGATAAGTTGTGAAGATACAAAATTTGAAAAGAAAGCAAGAAATTTGGCTTTTAACGGTTAGATTATTTATGAGAGTTTTAACATAAGCGCCAAACTCTTTAAAAATGACCTTTAACCACAAGATACTAGGTTTATAGCCAAGATATTGATAAAAGTAAACACATCGATAATGTCAACACATAATGAGGGTTATCAAAATGTATCGCCCGATTATATTTTAATTGATTTTTTGATTAGATTATCAATCTTCACACAAGACATGACATAACAATGAAAAAGCCCATAAGCAGCTTATGCTATATACATATGACCCGCCAGCCAATCTTGCAATCTAAATAACATCAATGTGTTAACATATACAAATAATTAATGTGTAACAAATTAAAAATTTAAAAGATTTAGTTTATGTTTAAAGGTGTTCAAGCCTCCGTAAGGGCTACCTCTAGATTTTCGCAGCTGCTGCTTTTTATATAAAGAAAGTGAAGTTTGTCTTGGTCAACATTATTTTTAAGCACGCACGTGTCATAGGTCAAAGTTCCATCATCGTTCTGCAAGAAAACTTTTAACACTCTAAAACGACTGTTGAAAACATCAGTAAGGTCTTTCCCATTTGCTTGCTTAGCCATAAGAAGAGCAGCATTGTAAGTTCCATATTCTTGTGTGTAACTTGCTAGCCAAGGTACTTGTTCAATATTTCCACTCTTGACGAATTTAACGGGAGGTTGGGTAAAAAAAATTCTACGCAGCATCCTTAGGCTCAAAGATTCGTCCAAATGAACCAAGTTGTACATAGCCAAAGACAAGAAATTGTCTAACAGCTTTGACAATTTCCGACGCATCTTTTGTTTTCAGACAGTTTTTGGAATTCTAAAGAGTTTGTAGAAATCCTCTTCTAGAAGGTGTAAATAAAGTGATCCACCGCCAGCGAAGTGCTCTAGTACAATTCTATTCTCAGGATCTTCACCAAAACTGGCAAGGTATATATCATAGCTATCAAATGCACGTGGTCCCGCGCTGACTCTGAGAGATACTTTTTTGTTATATTTCACGAAAGTTAAAAAAATATTAAAATTAAGTGTATTTATATCTAATAAGATCGAAGTTCGAATGATAAATTTTTAAAAACTGTCATTTATTCGTAGTCTGGAAAAATTTCTCAATTTTGAGGTGCTGTACCACCCATAATTATTAACCGATTTAAAAAATCTTTTGGATCCACAATCTTTGAAGTATTCTCAACCGTTTACAAATTTCACTTCTGTCAAACGCGTTCATGAAAAATATCATTTATTATACGATTTTCCGGCAAGTTGCAGCATGAGTAAAATTTCATTAAACAAGTTCCTAAAATAGAGTAAAACTAGCAGCTTGCAAAGCTGCAGCTATCTCTAGTGTTGTTGTAAAATTGGCAAAAGCTTAAAATTGAGTAAATCAATAAAAACGTTTCAAAACAATTGAACAAACAATACAAAAAAAAAACAACTTTTAATAAAACATTGACACTACGATACAAGAACAACAAATCATCTGCATATCTAATTATTGTTTATTAATGGTTTAAATGTTTAGTTTATTCCACCTTTGCGCAGGTGGTTTGCCAATTACACTCGCGTCGCTTATTTTGTCTGAATTTTTGTCAAGTAATAAATGAAGATAATAATAATTGAATAGTTCCTAAATAGTACTTAATAAATTGTTAACGTAAACAAAAACTTCAATTTACAAAAAATGTTAATTGTAAATATTTAATTATGACTTTCGCCAATAATTTGTATTAGTCATAAGAAATTGAAAAAACTAGTCTCAACATGAATATATTTGAAATAAATACATTTAAGTTATAATGATCCGAAAAATAGTTACGTTTTCCTGATGGCCTGGTAATTTAATAATGTAGGCGAAGTTTTTAAGTGGGATATTCAAACAAAATCTCCACGCTGAATATCATGGTTGGGTAGGGTAAAAACCGCGAGTGTCCGACACCACCTAAGACCTCGCCTTAGAACTACTTATGATAACCGCCTTTTTCTTTTGTTTTTTTATTAAGTTTTTTTTTTTTTAACTTCGCTTTCGGCTTTACCGAAATAGCAGGTTAGAGTCTTTAGAGGTCTTATAATTAAAAATGTTGTGTGCATTGGGATTCTTGTTCTGGCAAACCCCACCCCCACTCTCTCCGACGAGCACGGTCAAGGAGACCTTGACCGCCAGTGTTCAAGTTCGCCCAGGATACGGTGTTAGGTTAGGCTCACCCCGCAGCCAACACCCTTTAACAAACCTTTCGTATCCCCGTGTATGTATGGTTTTGTCGAGTAGATTACGATATATATATTTTGGTAGCCCACTAGTAGAACTTCAGCAACATTATATTTTTGGCACTAAGCCGTGAGGAAAAGTTACGTGTAGAGTAGCCGTACATTACAGAGAGTATTCTAGGCGCATACAGATACTTACTTTTGTTTCAAATCAAAAGAAGACACGTGCTAAGGGGGCTTGTTTCCCTTTTATTCCTTTCCACTTGTCTTGACCTTTCTTAATTGTCATTATGCTTACTTTGATCCTTAATAAATATCCAATTATAAACATATCCCAATTAGCTTTCTTGCCCGGGTTTCCCTTTCGCCCGCGCGCTTTGGACTCTGGTCGCCGACTATTCTGCCGATCTCTCACTCAGATCAAGCGTCTCTTCCTTTTGGTCTCTTGGTCTTTCGGCCTTAACTTAATTTATGCTATTCTTACTCTGTTATCCTTATTATATCTATGTTAATGATAACGCTATGCCTAACGTGGAACTTATGTTTATTTATATTTCATTAATGCATCTTCATTTTTTTTTTCTTTTTCTTATGTCTACATATTTACAAAAGTCACTATGTAAAAGAAGAACCATTTGTGGTCTACTTTACAGGCTTTGACAATTTCCGACGCTGTTTTTGTTTTCCTGACCTTTATATGGCTGGGGTGCTTCGATTCTTAAATCTCCCAATGGTGGCTCAGCGTAAGGTATCGCCTCATAACTGTAATATACCTTATTGTCACGTCCGCGTAGTTTGCCATTAGAAAGATCCACCAGCAAAGGATCAAAGGCAGCAACTATTCCGATAACGAAAGATGCTAATATGATTATCGCACAGTGCATGATGAACCAGCAAAATCACAGCACTAACTAAATTGCCTGACAACATATGGTTTTGTTTCGAATAAATAACGAAACAATTTACAAAATCAACAACGTCATCACTTAACTGAGAATATAAATGCTTTATCTTTTAACAATAGGTAATTTAATATTCGTGTTTTGTTCAATAAGTTTTATTAACCCTTAAACCATTAAAAATGTTTAAAACACAAGTTTTTTTGATTTTGTTATTTTATGAATAAAGAATACTAATACCCGGTATATACTTGTGATGAGTAGGATTGGCAGGTTGACAGACACAAAATAAATAAATTTCACCACCTAAAATTTAATACTCATTACGATGTTTGCACTTTAAAAACCAGTTTTGCAGTTAACAAATCAGAAGCTTCATTTTATTTATGAATGCTACTAATATTTTATTTTTTAATTTTAAACATACATGAATAAAATGAATCAAGACAGTTCAGTAGTTGCGCAGCTATTGCTTTTAATAGAGAGGAATGATAGTTTGTTTCGTCCAACATTATTGAGAAACGGGCAATTGTCATAGGTCAATTTTCCATTATCACTTTGCACAAATCTTTCTAGCATTTCTATTAAATTCTTTGAAATAACTTGCTCATCTGAACGCAATGGTTGACGAGCTGGATTTTCAAAGATTAAATAGTAATCATCACTATGTCCTGTGCCTGTAAGAAAGTAAGTTAATGTTAGTTTTACACAAATAATTTAATGTATTGAAATCTCCTACCAAGACGAACATCAGTCCGCTTTGCTAAAAAGTATCCAAGCCCATTATCAGGTGGATTATCGTAGACATAGCCATAGGTTGCACCCTTTCCATGCCTGCGGTGTAGATCAACAGCTTGTATTGTACCATTTCTAAATAAAACATCTGTAAACATGCGCTGCATATCAAAGTAGCTATTCACGTTGAAGTTTTGATTTCCCATGTATTGTTGGCGAAGATTACGTGAACGATTATCCATTTCTTCAATTGTCTTGACAGAGTCGCGGTAAAATAACAAATAAGGTGCCAACTCAAACCAGCGATTATTCAGCTCTTCCAACAACTCTATTCCATTGGATTGTTTTGCTAACAGAGTAGCTGCATTATAAGCTCCATCATTTTGGGCAAAAGACACCAACCAGGGCACTTTTGAAAACTTTCCACTCCTTAAAATATCAACAGGATGTTTAGTGAGAAAGGCTTCATCAGCATCTTCCGGCTCAACCGCCACCCCGAATGGAGAAAATGGCACATAATCTAAGACAAACAATTTTCTAACAGCTCTGACGATTTCCGACGAATCCTTTTTTTTCAGACACTTTTTGAGTTCCGAAGAATCTTTTAGAAGGTCACAACCAACGATGCGGCCTAATTCAAAGGCTCGTTGACGTCCGCTTTTCTGAACAACAAACGGATCCATTGCATTTCCACTTATAGACACTGCAACTTTGGCCAACTGATTGAAATCCTCTTGCAGCAGTTGAAGATGCACGGAGGCAGCACCAGCAGAGAAACCAAGTACCAACACGTTTTGTGGCTCCCCACCAAATCTTTCAATGTTTTTCTGAATCCAACGCAAAGCCAAACGCTGATCTTTTAATCCCAAATTGCCTGGCAATGAGGTGTCACCAGTGCTTATAAATCCCAATGGGCCTAATCGATATTGGATCTTTACCACCATCAAATCACTGTTTTCAACGACTGGCTCGTGTCCATCAGCAACTGCACTACCGAACATAAAGCTGCCACCGTGTATTTGCGCCAACACAGGAAAAGTCCGGCGAGTGGAATTCTTTGGCTTGTAAATGCTGACTGTCAGACAATCCTCACTGCCTGTCAGCTTGTCTGGCTGGTCAATGAGCTGACTCCATTGTATGCAAGGCACGGGTGGAACAGTGGCATCAAATGTTTCTTTCCATTGAACGGCATATGGCTTGGGCGCCTCTAAACGTAGATCTCCCAAAGGTGGCTGTGCATAGGGTATCGACTCGTAACTGTAATACCCTACATTATCGCGACCACGCAATCTGCCATATGGCAGATCTATTAGCAGCGGATCGGCGAAGGCAGCTGCCAGCCAAAGGCAAAGTACACTGATTTGAATTATGTTAGAATTCATGATGTTCACTCCACGAAATCTCAAACTGAACTGTTCTAAGCTGGGACACCCAGCACTCGTTTTAAATACTTTTCACTCAGCTTTGTACGCACTCTAATCGCTACACTCACACATCGCTCGGAACCTTAGACGCTGATAAGTTGTGAAGATACAAAATTTGAAAAGAAAGCAAGAAATTTGGCTTTTAACGGTTAGATTATTTATGAGAGTTTTAACATAAGCGCCAAACTCTTTAAAAATTACCTTTAACCACAAGATACTAGGTTTATAGCCAAGATATTGATAAAAGTAAACACATCGATAATGTCAACACATAATGAGGGTTATCAAAATGTATCGCCCGATTATATTTTAATTGGTTTTTTGATTAGATTATCAATCTTCACACAAGACATGACATAACAATGAAAAAGCCCATAAGCAGCTTATGCTATATACATATGACCCGCCAGCCAATCTTGCAATCTAAATAACATCAATGTGTTAACATATACAAATAATTAATGTGTAACAAATTAAAAATTTAAAAGATTTAGTTTATGTTTAAAGGTGTTCAAGCCTCCGTAAGGGCTACCTCTAGATTTTCGCAGCTGCTGCTTTTTATATAAAGAAAGTGAAGTTTGTCTTGGTCAACATTATTTTTAAGCACGCACGTGTCATAGGTCAAAGTTCCATCATCGTTCTGCAAGAAAACTTTTAACACTCTAAAACGACTGTTGAAAACATCAGTAAGGTCTTTCCCATTTGCTTGCTTAGCCATAAGAAGAGCAGCATTGTAAGTTCCATATTCTTGTGTGTAACTTGCTAGCCAAGGTACTTGTTCAATATTTCCACTCTTGACGAATTTAACGGGAGGTTGGGTAAAAAAAATTCTACGCAGCATCCTTAGGCTCATAGATTCGTCCAAATGAACCAAGTTGTACATAGCCAAAGACAAGAAATTGTCTAACAGCTTTGACAATTTCCGACGCATCTTTTGTTTTCAGACAGTTTTTGGAATTCTAAAGAGTTTGTAGAAATCCTCTTCTAGAAGGTGTAAATAAAGTGATCCACCGCCAGCGAAGTGCTCTAGTACAATTCTATTCTCAGGATCTTCACCAAAACTGGCAAGGTATATATCATAGCTATCAAATGCACGTGGTCCCGCGCTGACTCTGAGAGATACTTTTTGTTATATTTCACGAAAGTTAAAAAAATATTAAAATTAAGTGTATTTCTTAAGCGATTCTAATTAAATAAGTATTTCAGTCGTATACAATTTATACAGAAAAACACTAAGATTGAACATACTTTTCAGATAAATTAATAAGATCGAAGTTCGAATGATAAATTTTTAAAAACTGTCATTTATTCGTAGTCTGGAAAAATTTCTCAATTTTGAGGTGCTGTACCACCCATAATTATTAACCGATTTAAAAAATCTTTTGGATCCACAATCTTTGAAGTATTCTCAATCGATTACAAATTTCACTTCTGCCAAACGCGTTCATGAAAAATATGATTTATTATACGCTTTTCCGGCAAGTTGCAGCATGAGTAAAATTTCATTAAACAAATTCCCAAAATATAGTAAAAATAGCAGCTTGCAAAGCTGCAGCTATCTCTAGTGTTGTTGTAAAATTGGCAAAAGCTTAAAATTGAGTAAATCAATAAAAACGTTTCAAAACAATTGAACAAACAATACAAAAAAAAAACAACTTTTAATAAAACATTGACACTACGATACAAGAACAACAAATCATCTGCATATCTAATTATTGTTTATTAATGGTTTAAATGTTTAGTTTATACCACCTTTGCGCAGGTGGTTTGCCAATTACACTCGCGTCCAAAATAAGTTGTTCGCTTATTTTGTCTGAATTTTTGTCAAGTTATAAATGAAGATAATAATTATTGAATAGTTCCTAAATAGTACTTAATAAATTGTTAACGTAAACAAAAACTTCAATTTACAAAAAATGTTAATTGTAAATATTTAATTATGACTTTCGCCAATAATTTGTATTAGTCATAAGAAATTGAATAAACTAGTCTCAACATGAATATATTTGAAATAAATAAATTTAAGTTATAATGATCCGAAAAATAATTACGTTTTCCTGATGGCTTGGTAATTTAATAATGTAGGCGAAGTTTTTAAGTGGGATATTCAAACAAAATCTCCACGCTGAATATCATGGTTGGGTAGGGTAAAAACCGCGAGTGTCCGACACCACCTAAGACCTCACCTTAGAACTACTTTTGATAACTGCCTTTTCTTCAGCGACGAGTTAACAGTAACATTATTCGCCTATGGCGACAACACAGGGCTATGTTAAGACACAAAGTTAAAAAAAATACAAAGATGCGAAATATGTATGCTAACGAAACTGGCCCCAACAAATTTATATTACGGTATTTATTTAAATTCAGCTTTATTCAAGAAGCCAAGCCATGAATTTTAAGCTATTGCTTTTGAAAATCGGGTCAGTTTTGCCGAAGTTATGGAAGTCGATAGATTTTCTAAATGCCAAAGTCGATATTTTGCCATAAGATTTTAACATATTAACTGCCCAAAAATCGAATTTCATTTAAATGTATTTATTTAAATGCAGCTTTACTGAATAAGCCAAATCATAACTTTTAAGCTATCGCTTTTGAAAATCGGATTAGTTTTGCCGAAGTTATGGAAGTCGAAAGATTTACCAATGCCCAAGCAATTTTGTTTATAAATTTTAACATGCATATGACATGAAATGACCAAAATCGAATTCATTAAATGTAATTCTTAATGCAGTTTATTAAAGGGGTCAACCATGACTTTTAAGTTTTGCTTTTGAAAATCGGGTCACATTGACGAAGTATGAAGTCAAAGATTTTACCAATGCCAAGCAATTTTGTTTATAAAATTTTAACATGCATATGACATGAAATATGACCAAAAATCGAATTTCATATAAATGTAATTTCTTAAATGCAGTTTAATTTAAGGGGTCAAGCCATGACTTTTAAGCTTTTGCTTTTGAAAATCGGGTCACATTTGACGAAGTTATGGAAGTCGAAAGATTTTACCAATGCCCAAGTCAATTTTTGTTTATAAAATTTTAACATGCATATGACATGATATATGACCAAAAATCGAATTTCATTTAAATGTGATTTCTTAAATGCAGTTTTATTAAAGGGGTCAAACCATGACTTTTAAGCTTTTGCTTGTGAAAATCGGGTCACATTTGACGAAGTTATGGAAGTCGAAAGATTTTACCAATGCCCAAGTCAATTTTTGTTTATAAAATTTTAACATGCATATGACATGAAATATGACCAAAAATCGAATTTCATTTAAATGTGATTTCTTAAATGCAGTTTTATTCAAGGGGTCAAACCATGACTTTTAAGCTTTTGCTTTTGAAAATCGGGTCACAATTGACGAAGCTATGGAAGTCGAAAGATTTTACCAATGCCCAAGTCAATTTTTGTTTATAAAATTTTAACATGCATATGACATGATATATGACCAAAAATCGAATTTCATTAAATGTTATTTCTTAAATGCAGTTTTATTTAAGGGGTCAAACCATGACTTTTAAGCTTTTGCTTTTGAAAATCGGGTCACATTTGACGAAGTTATGGAAGTCGAAAGATTTTACCAATGCCCAAGTCAATTGTTGTTTATAAAATTTTATCATGAAATCTTACCATAAATCGAATTTTATTAAAATGTAATTTATTGAATGCAGTTTTATTTAAGGGGTCAAACCATGACTTTTAAGCTTTTGCTTTTGAAAATCGGGTCACAGTTGACGAAGCTATGGAAGTGGAAAGATTTTACTAATGCCCAAGTTAATGTTTGTTTATAAAATTTTATCATGAAATCTTACCAAAAATCGAATTTCATTTAAATGTAATTTCTTAAATGCAGTTTTATTTAAGGGGTCAAACCATGACTTTTAAGCTACTGCTTTTGAAAATCGGGTCACAATGGACGAAGCTATGGAAGTCGAAAGATTTTACTAATGCCCAAGTCAATGTTTGTTTATAAAATTTTATCATGAAATCTTACCAAAAATCGAATTTCATTTAAATTTAATTTCTTAAATGCAGTTTTATTTAAGGGGTCAAACCATGACTTTTAAGCTATTGCTTTTGAAAATCGGGTCAGAATTGACGAAGCTATGGAAGTCGAAAGATTTTACCAATGCCCAAGTTAATTTATATTTATGAAATTTTAACATGCATATGACATGAAATATGACCAAAAATCGAATTTCATTTAAATGTAATTTCTTAAATGCAGTTTTAATTAAGTGTTCAAACCATGACTTTTAAGGTTTTGCTTTTGAAAATCGGGTCACAATCGACAAAGTTATGGAAGTCGAAAGATTTTACCAATGCCCAAGTCAATTTTTGTTTATAACATTTTAACATGCATATGACATGATAAATGACCAAAAATCGAATTTCATTTAAATGTAATTTCTTAAATGCAGTTTTAATTAAGTGTTCAAACCATGACTTTTAAGCTATTGCTTTTGAAAATCGGGTCACAATTGACGAAGCTATGGAAGTCGAAAGATTTTACCAATGCCCAAGTCAATTGTTGTTAATAAAATTTTAACATGAAATCTTACCATAAATCGAATTTTATTAAAATGTAATGTATTGAATGCAGTTTTATTTAAGGGGTCAAACCATGACTTTTAAGCTATTGCTTTTGAAAATCGGGTCACAATTGACGAAGCTATGGAAGTCGAAAGATTTTACCAATGCCCAAGTTAATTTATATTTATGAAATTTTAACATGCATATGACATGAAATATGACCAAAAATCGAATTTCATTTAAATGTAATTTCTTAAATGCAGTTTTAATTAAGTGTTCAAACCATGACTTTTAAGGTTTTGCTTTTGAAAATCGGGTCACAATCGACGAAGTTATGGAAGTCGAAAGATTTTACCAATGCCCAAGTCAATTTTTGTTTATAAAATTTTAACATGCATATGACATGATAAATGACCAAAATTCGAATATCATTTAAATGTTATTTCTTAAATGCAGTTTTATTTAAGGGGTCAAACCATGACTTTTAAGCTATTGCTTTTGAAAATCGGGTCACAATTGACGAAGCTATGGAAGTCGAAAGATTTTACCAATGCCCAAGTCAATTGTTGTTAATAAAATTTTAACATGAAATCTTACCATAAATCGAATTTTATTAAAATGTAATGTATTGAATGCAGTTTTATTCAAGGGGTCAAACCATGACTTTTAAGCTATTGCTTTTGAAAATCGGGTCACAATTGACGAAGTTATGGAAGTCGAAAGATTTTACCAATGCCCAATTCAATTTTTGTTTATAAAATTTTAACATGCATGTGACATGATATATGACCAAAAATCGAATTTCATTTAAATGTTATTTCTTAAATGCAGTTTTAATTAAGTGTTCAAACCATGACTTTTAAGCTATTGCTTTTGAAAATCGGGTCACAATTGACGAAGTTATGGAAGTCGAAAGATTTTACCAATGCCCAATTCAATTTTTGTTTATAAAATTTTAACATGCATATGACATGATAAATGACCAAAAATCGAATTTCATTTAAATGTTATTTCTTAAATGCAGTTTTATTTAAGGGGTCAAACCATGACTTTTAAGCTATTGCTTTTGAAAATCGGGTCACAATTGACGAAGTTATGGAAGTCGAAAGATTTTACCAATGCCCAAGTTAATTTATATTTATGAAATTTTAACATGCATATGACATGATAAATGACCAAAAATCGAATTTCATTTAAATGTAATTTCTTAAATGCAGTTTTAATTAAGTGTTCAAACCATGACTTTTAAGGTTTTGCTTTTGAAAATCGGGTCACAATTGACGAAGTTATGGAAGTCGAAAGATTTTACCAATGCCCAAGTCAACTTTTGTTTATAAAATTTTAACATGCATATGACATTATAAATGACCAAAAATCGAATTTCATTTAAATGTTATTTCTTAAATGCAGTTTTATTTAAGGGGTCAAACCATGACTTTTAAGCTATTGCTTTTGAAAATCGGGTCACAGTTGACGAAGTTATGGAAGTCGAAAGATTTTACTAATGCCCAAGTTAATGTTTGTTTATAAAATTTTATCATGAAATCTTACAAAAAATCGAATTTCATTTAAATGTTATTCCTTAAATGCAGTTTTAATTAAGGGGTCAAACCATGACTTTTAAGCTATTGCTTTTGAAAATCGGGTCACATTTGACGAAGTTATGGAAGTCGAAAGATTTTACCAATGCCCAAGTCAATTTTTGTTTATAAAATTTTAACATGCATATGACATGAAATATGACCAAAAATCGAATTTCATTTAAATGTTATTTCTTAAATGCAGTTTTAATTAAGTGTTCAAACCATGACTTTTAAGGTTTTGCTTTTGAAAATCGGGTCACATTTGACGAAGTTATGGAAGTCGAAAGATTTTACCAATGCCCAAGTCAACTTTTGTTTATAAAATTTTAACATGCATATGACATTATAAATGACCAAAAATCGAATTTCATTTAAATGTAATTTCTTAAATGCAGTTTTATTTAAGGGGTCAAACCATGACTTTTAAGGTTTGCTTTTGAAAATCGGGTCACATTTGACGAAGTTATGGAAGTCGAAAGATTTTACCAATGCCCAAGTCAATTTTTGTTTATAAAATTTTAACATGCATATGACATGAAAATGACCAAAAATCGAATTTCATTTAAATGTTATTTCTTAAATGCAGTTTTATTTAAGGGGTCAAACCATGACTTTTAAGCTATTGCTTTTGAAAATCGGGTCACAATTGACGAAGCTATGGAAGTCGAAAGATTTTACTAATGCCCAAGTTAATTTTGTTTATAAAATTTTAACATGCATATGACATGATAAATGACCAAAAATCGAATTTCATTTAAATGTTATTTCTTAAATGCAGTTTTATTTAAGGGGTCAAACCATGACTTTTAAGCTTTTGCTTTTGAAAATCGGGTCACATTTGACGAAGTTATGGAAGTCGAAAGATTTTACCAATGCCCAAGTCAATTTTTGTTTATAAAATTTTAACATGCATATGACATGAAATGACCAAAAATCGAATTTCATTTAAATGTTATTTCTTAAATGCAGTTTTATTTAAGGGGTCAAACCATGACTTTTAAGCTATTGCTTTTGAAAATCGGGTCACAATTGACGAAGCTATGGAAGTCGAAAGATTTTACCAATGCCCAAGTCAATTTTGTTTATAAAATTTTAACATGCATATGACATGATATGACCAAAAATCGAATTTTATTTAAATGTAATTTCTTAAATGCAGTTTTATTTAAGGGGTCAAACCATGACTTTTAAGGTATTGCTTTTGAAAATCGGGTCACAATTGACGAAGTTATGGAAGTCGAAAGATTTTACCAATGCCCAAGTTAATTTATGTTTATGAAATTTTAACATGCATATGACATGAAATATGACCAAAAATCGAATTTCATTTAAATGTAATTTCTTAAATGCAGTTTTAATTAAGTGTTCAAACCATGACTTTTAAGCTATTGCTTTTGAAAATCGGGTCACAATTGACGAAGTTATGGAAGTCGAAAGATTTTACCAAAAATCGAATTTCATTTAAATGTAATTTCTTAAATGCAGTTTTAATTAAGTGTTCAAACCATGACTTTTAAGCTATTGCTTTTGAAAATCGGGTCACAATTGACGAAGTTATGGAAGTCGAAAGATTTTACCAATGCCCAAGTCAATTTTGTTTATAAAATTTAACATGCATATGACATGAAATGACCAAAAATCGAATTTCATTTAAATGTAATTTCTTAAATGCAGTTTTATTTAAGGGGTCAAACCATGACTTTTAAGCTATTGCTTTTGAAAATCGGGTCACAGTTGACGAAGTTATGGAAGTCGAAAGATTTTACCAATGCCCAAGTCAATTTTGTTTATAAAATTTTAACATGCAATGACATGAATGACCAAAATCGAATTTCATTTAAATGTTATTTCTTAAATGCAGTTTTATTTAAGGGGTCAAACCATGACTTTTAAGCTATTGCTTTTGAAAATCGGGTCACAATTGACGAAGCTATGGAAGTCGAAAGATTTTACCAATGCCCAAGTCAATTTTGTTTATGAAATTTTAACATGCATATGACATGAAAATGACCAAAAATCGAATTTCATTTAAATGTTATTTCTTAAATGCAGTTTTATTTAAGGGGTCAAACCATGACTTTTAAGCTATTGCTTTTGAAAATCGGGTCACAATTGACGAAGTTATGGAAGTCGAAAGATTTTACCAATGCCCAAGTCAATTTTTGTTTATAAAATTTTAACATGCATATGACATGAAATATGACCAAAAATCGAATTTCATTTAAATGTTATTTCTTAAATGCAGTTTTATTTAAGGGGTCAAACCATGACTTTTAAGCTATTGCTTTTGAAAATCGGGTCACATTGACGAAGTTATGGAAGTCGAAAGATTTTACCAATGCCCAAGTCAATTTTTGTTTATAAAATTTTAACATGCATATGACATGAATATGACCAAAAATCGAATTTCATTTAAATGTTATTTCTTAAATGCAGTTTTATTTAAGGGGTCAAACCATGACTTTTAAGCTTTTGCTTTTGAAAATCGGGTCACAATTGACGAAGTTATGGAAGTCGAAAGATTTTACCAATGCCCAAGTCAATTTTGTTTATAAAATTTTAACATGCATATGACATGATAAATGACCAAAAATCGAATTTCATTTAAATGTAATTTCTTAAATGCAGTTTTATTTAAGGGGTCAAACCATGACTTTTAAGCTATTGCTTTTGAAAATCGGGTCACAATTGACGAAGTTATGGAAGTCGAAAGATTTTACCAATGCCCAAGTCAATTTTTGTTTATAAAATTTTAACATGCATATGACATGATAAATGACCAAAAATCGAATTTCATTTAAATGTTATTTCTTAAATGCAGTTTTATTTAAGGGGTCAAACCATGACTTTTAAGCTATTGCTTTTGAAAATCGGGTCACATTTGACGAAGTTATGGAAGTCGAAAGATTTTACCAATGCCCAAGTCAATTTTTGTTTATAAAATTTTAACATGCATATGACATGATATGACCAAAAATCGAATTTCATTTAAATGTTATTTCTTAAATGCAGTTTTATTTAAGGGGTCAAACCATGACTTTTAAGCTTTTGCTTTTGAAAATCGGGTCACATTTGACGAAGTTATGGAAGTCGAAAGATTTTACCAATGCCCAAGTCAATTTTGTTTATGAAATTTTAACATGCATATGACATGAAATATGACCAAAAATCGAATTTCATTTAAATGTTATTTCTTAAATGCAGTTTTAATTAAGGGTTCAAACCATGACTTTTAAGGTTTTGCTTTTGAAAATCGGGTCACATTTGACGAAGTTATGGAAGTCGAAAGATTTTACCAATGCCCAAGTCAATTTTTGTTTATAAAATTTTAACATGCATATGACATGAAAATGACCAAAAATCGAATTTCATTTAAATGTATTTCTTAAATGCAGTTTTATTTAAGGGGTCAAACCATGACTTTTAAGCTATTGCTTTTGAAAATCGGGTCACATTTGACGAAGTTATGGAAGTCGAAAGATTTTACCAATGCCCAAGTCAATTTTTGTTTATAAAATTTTAACATGCATATGACATGAAAATGACCAAAAATCGAATTTCATTTAAATGTTATTTCTTAAATGCAGTTTTATTTAAGGGGTCAAACCATGACTTTTAAGCTATTGCTTTTGAAAATCGGGTCACATTGACGAAGTTATGGAAGTCGAAAGATTTTACCAATGCCCAAGTCAATTTTTGTTTATAAAATTTTAACATGCATATGACATGAAATATGACCAAAAATCGAATTTCATTTAAATGTTATTTCTTAAATGCAGTTTTATTTAAGGGGTCAAACCATGACTTTTAAGCTATTGCTTTTGAAAATCGGGTCACATTTGACGAAGTTATGGAAGTCGAAAGATTTTACCAATGCCCAAGTCAATTTTTGTTTATAAAATTTTAACATGCATATGACATGAATATGACCAAAAATCGAATTTCATTTAAATGTTATTTCTTAAATGCAGTTTTATTTAAGGGGTCAAACCATGACTTTTAAGCTTTTGCTTTTGAAAATCGGGTCACATTTGACGAAGTTATGGAAGTCGAAAGATTTTACCAATGCCCAAGTCAATTTTTGTTTATGAAATTTTAACATGCATATGACATGAAATATGACCAAAAATCGAATTTCATTTAAATGTTATTTCTTAAATGCAGTTTTATTTAAGGGTTCAAACCATGACTTTTAAGCTTTTGCTTTTGAAAATCGGGTCACATTGACGAAGTTATGGAAGTCGAAAGATTTTACCAATGCCCAAGTCAATTTTTGTTTATAAAATTTTAACATGCATATGACATGAAATATGACCAAAAATCGAATTTCATTTAAATGTAATTTCTTAAATGCAGTTTTATTAAGGGGTCAAACCATGACTTTTAAGGTTTTGCTTTTGAAAATCGGGTCACATTTGACGAAGTTATGGAAGTCGAAAGATTTTACCAATGCCCAAGTCAATTTTTGTTTATAAAATTTTAACATGCATATGACATGAAAATGACCAAAAATCGAATTTCATTTAAATGTTATTTCTTAAATGCAGTTTTATTTAAGGGGTCAAACCATGACTTTTAAGCTATTGCTTTTGAAAATCGGGTCACATTTGACGAAGTTATGGAAGTCGAAAGATTTTACCAATGCCCAAGTCAATTTTTGTTTATAAAATTTTAACATGCATATGACATGATAAATGACCAAAAATCGAATTTCATTTAAATGTTATTTCTTAAATGCAGTTTTATTTAAGGGGTCAAACCATGACTTTTAAGCTATTGCTTTTGAAAATCGGGTCACATTGACGAAGTTATGGAAGTCGAAAGATTTTACCAATGCCCAAGTCAATTTTTGTTTATAAAATTTTAACATGCATATGACATGATAAATGACCAAAAATCGAATTTCATTTAAATGTTATTTCTTAAATGCAGTTTTATTTAAGGGGTCAAACCATGACTTTTAAGCTATTGCTTTTGAAAATCGGGTCACAATTGACGAAGCTATGGAAGTCGAAAGATTTTACCAATGCCCAAGTCAATTTTTGTTTATAAAATTTTAACATGCATATGACATGAAAATGACCAAAAATCGAATTTCATTTAAATGTTATTTCTTAAATGCAGTTTTATTTAAGGGGTCAAACCATGACTTTTAAGCTTTTGCTTTTGAAAATCGGGTCACATTTGACGAAGTTATGGAAGTCGAAAGATTTTACCAATGCCCAAGTCAATTTTGTTTATAAAATTTTAACATGCATATGACATGAAATATGACCAAAAATCGAATTTCATTTAAATGTTATTTCTTAAATGCAGTTTTATTTAAGGGGTCAAACCATGACTTTTAAGCTATTGCTTTTGAAAATCGGGTCACAATTGACGAAGTTATGGAAGTCGAAAGATTTTACCAATGCCCAAGTCAATTTTTGTTTATAAAATTTTAACATGCATATGACATGAAATATGACCAAAAATCGAATTTCATTTAAATGTTATTTCTTAAATGCAGTTTTATTTAAGGGGTCAAACCATGACTTTTAAGCTATTGCTTTTGAAAATCGGGTCACAATTGACGAAGTTATGGAAGTCGAAAGATTTTACCAATGCCCAAGTCAACTTTTGTTTATAAAATTTTAACATGCATATGACATGAAATATGACCAAAAATCGAATTTCATTTAAATGTAATTTCTTAAATGCAGTTTTATTTAAGTGGTCAAACCATGACTTTTAAGCTTTTGCTTTTGAAAATCGGGTCACATTGACGAAGTTATGGAAGTCGAAAGATTTTACCAATGCCCAAGTCAATTTTGTTTATAAAATTTTAACATGCATATGACATGAAAATGACCAAAAATCGAATTTCATTTAAATGTTATTTCTTAAATGCAGTTTTATTTAAGGGGTCAAACCATGACTTTTAAGCTATTGCTTTTGAAAATCGGGTCACAGTTGACGAAGTTATGGAAGTCGAAAGATTTTACCAATGCCCAAGTCAATTTTTGTTTATAAAATTTTAACATGCATATGACATGATAAATGACCAAAAATCGAATTTCATTTAAATGTTATTTCTTAAATGCAGTTTTATTTAAGGGGTCAAACCATGACTTTTAAGCTTTTGCTTTTGAAAATCGGGTCACATTTGACGAAGTTATGGAAGTCGAAAGATTTTACCAATGCCCAAGTCAATTTTTGTTTATAAAATTTTAACATGCATATGACATGAAATATGACCAAAAATCGAATTTCATTTAAATGTTATTTCTTAAATGCAGTTTTATTTAAGGGGTCAAACCATGACTTTTAAGCTATTGCTTTTGAAAATCGGGTCACAATTGACGAAGCTTTGGAAGTCGAAAGATTTTACCAATGCCCAAGTTAATTTTTATTTATGAAATTTTAACATGCATATGACATGAAATATGACCAAAATCGAATTTCATTTAAATGTAATTTCTTAAATGCAGTTTTAATTAAGTGTTCAAACCATGACTTTTAAGGTTTTGCTTTTGAAAATCGGGTCACAATTGACGAAGTTATGGAAGTCGAAAGATTTTACCAATGGCCAAGTCAATTTTGTTTATAAAATTTTAACATGCATATGACATGATAAATGACCAAAAATCGAATTTCATTTAAATGTTATTTCTTAAATGCAGTTTTATTTAAGGGGTCAAACCATGACTTTTAAGCTATTGCTTTTGAAAATCGGGTCACATTGACGAAGTTATGGAAGTCGAAAGATTTTACCAATGCCCAAGTCAATTTTGTTTATGAAATTTTAACATGCATATGACATGAAATATGACCAAAAATCGAATTTCATTTAAATGTTATTTCTTAAATGCAGTTTTATTTAAGGGTTCAAACCATGACTTTTAAGCTTTTGCTTTTGAAAATCGGGTCACATTTGACGAAGTTATGGAAGTCGAAAGATTTTACCAATGCCCAAGTCAATTTTTGTTTATAAAATTTTAACATGCATATGACCAAAAATCGAATTTCATTTAAATGTTATTTCTTAAATGCAGTTTTATTTAAGGGGTCAAACCATGACTTTTAAGCTTTTGCTTTTGAAAATCGGGTCACATTGACGAAGTTATGGAAGTCGAAAGATTTTACCAATGCCCAAGTCAACTTTTGTTTATAAAATTTTAACATGCATATGACATGAAATATGACCAAAAATCGAATTTCATTTAAATGTTATTTCTTAAATGCAGTTTTATTTAAGGGGTCAAACCATGACTTTTAAGCTATTGCTTTTGAAAATCGGGTCACAATTGACGAAGTTATGGAAGTCGAAAGATTTTACCAATGCCCAAGTCAATTTATGTTTATGAAATTTTAACATGCATATGACATGAAATATGACCAAAAATCGAATTTCATTTAAATGTAATTTCTTAAATGCAGTTTTATTTAAGGGGTCAAACCATGACTTTTAAGCTTTTGCTTTTGAAAATCGGGTCACAATTGACGAAGTTATGGAAGTCGAAAGATTTTACCAATGCCCAAGTCAATTTTTGTTTATAAAATTTTAACATGCATATGACATGATACATGACCAAAAATCGAATTTCATTTAAATGTAATTTCTTAAATGCAGTTTTATTTAAGGGGTCAAACCATGACTTTTAAGCTTTTGCTTTTGAAAATCGGGTCACATTTGACGAAGTTATGGAAGTCGAAAGATTTTACCAATGCCCAAGTCAATTATTGTTTATAAAATTTTAACATGCATATGACATGATAAATGACCAAAAATCGAATTTCATTTAAATGTATTTCTTAAATGCAGTTTTATTTAAGTGTTCAAACCATGACTTTTAAGCTTTTGCTTTTGAAAATCGGGTCACATTTGACGAAGTTATGGAAGTCGAAAGATTTTACCAATGCCCAAGTCAATTTTGTTTATAAAATTTTAATCATGACATGATATGACCAAAAATCGAATTTCATTTAAATGTTATTTCTTAAATGCAGTTTTATTTAAGGGGTCAAACCATGACTTTTAAGCTATTGCTTTTGAAAATCGGGTCACAATTGACGAAGCTATGGAAGTCGAAAGATTTTACCAATGCCCAAGTCAATTTTGTTTATAAAATTTTAACATGCATATGACATGAAATATGACCAAAAATCGAATTTCATTTAAATGTAATTTCTTAAATGCAGTTTTATTTAAGGGGTCAAACCATGACTTTTAAGCTTTTGCTTTTGAAAATCGGGTCACAATTGACGAAGTTATGGAAGTCGAAAGATTTTACCAATGCCCAAGTCAATTTTTGTTTATAAAATTTTAACATGCATATGACATGAAAATGACCAAAAATCGAATTTCATTTAAATGTTATTTCTTAAATGCAGTTTTATTTAAGGGGTCAAACCATGACTTTTAAGCTTTTGCTTTTGAAAATCGGGTCACAATTGACGAAGTTATGGAAGTCGAAAGATTTTACCAATGCCCAAGTCAATTTTGTTTATAAAATTTTAACATGCATATGACATGATAAATGACCAAAAATCGAATTTCATTTAAATGTAATTTCTTAAATGCAGTTTTAATTAAGTGTTCAAACCATGACTTTTAAGCTTTTGCTTTTGAAAATCGGGTCACAATTGACGAAGTTATGGAAGTCGAAAGATTTTACCAATGCCCAAGTCAATTTTTGTTTATAAAATTTTAACATGCATATGACATGAAATATGACCAAAAATCGAATTTCATTTAAATGTTATTTCTTAAATGCAGTTTTATTTAAGGGTTCAAACCATGACTTTTAAGCTTTTGCTTTTGAAAATCGGGTCACATTTGACGAAGTTATGGAAGTCGAAAGATTTTACCAATGCCCAAGTCAATGTTTGTTTATAAAATTTTACATGCATGACATGATATGACCAAAAATCGAATTTCATTTAAATGTATTTCTTAAATGCAGTTTTATTTAAGGGGTCAAACCATGACTTTTAAGCTATTGCTTTTGAAAATCGGGTCACATTTGACGAAGTTATGGAAGTCGAAAGATTTTACCAATGCCCAAGTCAATGTTTGTTTATAAAATTTAACATGCATATGACATGAAATATGACCAAAAATCGAATTTCATTTAAATGTTATTTCTTAAATGCAGTTTTATTTAAGGGGTCAAACCATGACTTTTAAGCTTTTGCTTTTGAAAATCGGGTCACAATTGACGAAGTTATGGAAGTCGAAAGATTTTACCAATGCCCAAGTCAATTTTTGTTTATAAAATTTTAACATGAAATATGACCAAAAATCGAATTTCATTTAAATGTAATTTCTTAAATGCAGTTTTATTTAAGGGGTCAAACCATGACTTTTAAGCTATTGCTTTTGAAAATCGGGTCACATTTGACGAAGTTATGGAAGTCGAAAGATTTTACCAATGCCCAAGTCAATTTTTGTTTATAAAATTTTAACATGCATATGACATGAATATGACCAAAAATCGAATTTCATTTAAATGTTATTTCTTAAATGCAGTTTTATTTAAGGGGTCAAACCATGACTTTTAAGCTATTGCTTTTGAAAATCGGGTCACAATTGACGAAGTTTGGAAGTCGAAAGATTTTACCAATGCCCAAGTCAATTTTTGTTTATGAAATTTTAACATGCATATGACATGAAATATGACCAAAAATCGAATTTCATTTAAATGTAATTTCTTAAATGCAGTTTTATTTAAGTGTTCAAACCATGACTTTTAAGCTTTTGCTTTTGAAAATCGGGTCACATTGACGAAGTTATGGAAGTCGAAAGATTTTACCAATGCCCAAGTCAATTTTTGTTTATAAAATTTTAACATGCATATGACATGATAAATGACCAAAAATCGAATTTCATTTAAATGTTATTTCTTAAATGCAGTTTTATTTAAGGGGTCAAACCATGACTTTTAAGCTATTGCTTTTGAAAATCGGGTCACAATTGACGAAGCTATGGAAGTCGAAAGATTTTACCAATGCCCAAGTCAATTTTGTTTATAAAATTTTAACATGCAATGACTATGACCAAAAATCGAATTTCATTTAAATGTTATTTCTTAAATGCAGTTTTATTTAAGGGTTCAAACCATGACTTTTAAGCTTTTGCTTTTGAAAATCGGGTCACAATTGACGAAGTTATGGAAGTCGAAAGATTTTACCAATGCCCAAGTCAATTTTTGTTTATAAAATTTTAACATGCATATGACATGAAATATGACCAAAAATCGAATTTCATTTAAATGTAATTTCTTAAATGCAGTTTTATTTAAGGGGTCAAACCATGACTTTTAAGCTATTGCTTTTGAAAATCGGGTCACAATTGACGAAGTTATGGAAGTCGAAAGATTTTACCAATGCCCAAGTCAATGTTTGTTTATAAAATTTTATCATGAAATCTTACCAAAAATCGAATTTCATTTAAATGTTATTTCTTAAATGCAGTTTTATTTAAGGGGTCAAACCATGACTTTTAAGCTTTGCTTTTGAAAATCGGGTCACAATTGACGAAGTTATGGAAGTCGAAAGATTTTACCAATGCCCAAGTCAATTTTTGTTTATAAAATTTTAACATGCATATGACATGATAAATGACCAAAAATCGAATTTCATTTAAATGTTATTTCTTAAATGCAGTTTTATTTAAGGGGTCAAACCATGACTTTTAAGCTATTGCTTTTGAAAATCGGGTCACATTTGACGAAGTTATGGAAGTCGAAAGATTTTACCAATGCCCAAGTCAATTTTGTTTATAAAATTTTAACATGCATGACATATATGACCAAAAATCGAATTTCATTTAAATGTTATTTCTTAAATGCAGTTTTATTTAAGGGGTCAAACCATGACTTTTAAGCTATTGCTTTTGAAAATCGGGTCACATTTGACGAAGTTATGGAAGTCGAAAGATTTTACCAATGCCCAAGTCAATTTTGTTTATAAAATTTTACATGCATATGACATGAATATGACCAAAAATCGAATTTCATTTAAATGTAATTTCTTAAATGCAGTTTTATTTAAGGGGTCAAACCATGACTTTTAAGCTTTTGCTTTTGAAAATCGGGTCACAATTGACGAAGTTATGGAAGTCGAAAGATTTTACCAATGCCCAAGTCAACTTTTGTTTATAAAATTTTAACATGCATATGACATGAAATGACCAAAAATCGAATTTCATTTAAATGTAATTTCTTAAATGCAGTTTTATTTTAGGGGTCAAACCATGACTTTTAAGCTATTGCTTTTGAAAATCGGGTCACATTTGACGAAGTTATGGAAGTCGAAAGATTTTACCAATGCCCAAGTCAATTTTTGTTTATAAAATTTTAACATGCATATGACATGAAATATGACCAAAAATCGAATTTCATTTAAATGTAATTTCTTAAATGCAGTTTTAATTAAGTGTTCAAACCATGACTTTTAAGCTTTTGCTTTTGAAAATCGGGTAACAATTGACGAAGTTATGGAAGTCGAAAGATTTTACCAATGCCCAAGTCAATTATTGTTTATAAAATTTTAACATGCATATGACATGAAATATGACCAAAAATCGAATTTCATTTAAATGTAATTTCTTAAATGCAGTTTTAATTAAGTGTTCAAACCATGACTTTTAAGGTTTTGCTTTTGAAAATCGGGTCACAATTGACGAAGTTATGGAAGTCGAAAGATTTTACCAATGCCCAAGTCAATTATTGTTTATAAAATTTTAACATGCATATGACCAAAAATCGAATTTCATTTAAATGTAATTTCTTAAATGCAGTTTTATTTAAGTGTTCAAACCATGACTTTTAAGCTTTTGCTTTTGAAAATCGGGTCACAATTGACGAAGTTATGGAAGTCGAAAGATTTTACCAATGCCCAAGTCAACTTTTGTTTATAAAATTTTAACATGCATATGACATGATAAATGACCAAAAATCGAATTTCATTTAAATGTTATTTCTTAAATGCAGTTTTATTTAAGGGGTCAAACCATGACTTTTAAGCTATTGCTTTTGAAAATCGGGTCACAATTGACGAAGTTATGGAAGTCGAAAGATTTTACCAATGCCCAAGTCAATTTTTGTTTATAAAATTTTAACATGCATATGACATGAAATATGACCAAAAATCGAATTTCATTTAAATGTTATTTCTTAAATGCAGTTTTATTTAAGGGTCAAACCATGACTTTTAAGCTATTGCTTTTGAAAATCGGGTCACAATTGACGAAGTTATGGAAGTCGAAAGATTTTACCAATGCCCAAGTCAATTTTTGTTTATAAAATTTTAACATGCATATGACATGATAAATGACCAAAAATCGAATTTCATTTAAATGTAATTTCATAAATGCAGTTTTAATTAAGTGGTCAAACCATGACTTTTAAGCTTTTGCTTTTGAAAATCGGGTCACATTTGACGAAGTTATGGAAGTCGAAAGATTTTACCAATGCCCAAGTCAAGTTTTGTTTATACAATTTTAACATGCATATGACATGATAAATGACCAAAAATCGAATTTCATTTAAATGTAATTTCTTAAATGCAGTTTTATTTAAGGGGTCAAACCATGACTTTTAAGCTATTGCTTTTGAAAATCGGGTCACATTTGACGAAGTTATGGAAGTCGAAAGATTTTACCAATGCCCAAGTCAATGTTTGTTTATAAAATTTTATCATGAAATCTTACCAAAAATCGAATTTCATTTAAATGTAATTTCTTAAATGCAGTTTTATTTCAGGGGTCAAACCATGACTTTTAAGCTTTTGCTTTTGAAAATCGTGTCAGTTTTGAGGAAGTTATGGATGTCGAAAGATTTTACCAATGCCCAAGTCAATGTTTGTTTATAAAATTTTATCATGAAATCTTACCAAAAATCGAATTTCATTTAAATGTAATTTCTTAAATGCAGTTTTATTTAAGGGGTCAAACCATGACTTTTAAGCTATTGCTTTTGAAAATCGTGTCAGCTTTGAGGAAGTTATGGATGTCGAAAGATTTTACCAAAGCCCAAGTCAATGTTTGTTTGTACAATTTTAACATGAAATCCTACCAAAAATCGAATTTTAGTTAAATGTAATATCTTGAATGCAGTTTTGTTTAAGGGGTCAAACCATGACTTTTAAGCTATTGCTTTTGAAAATCGGGTCAGTTTTGACGAAGTTATGGAAGTCGAAAGATTTTACCAATGCCCAAGTCAATGTTTGTTTATAAAATTTTAACATGAAATCTTACCAAAAATCGAATTTCATTTAAATGTAATTTCTTAAATCCAGTTTTATTTCAGGGGTCAAACCATGACTTTTAAGCTATTGCTTTTGAAAATCGGGTCACATTTGACGAAGTTATGGAAGTCGAAAGATTTTACCAATGCTCAAGTCAATGTTTGTTTGTACAATTTTAACATGAAATCCTACCAAAAATCGAATTTTAGTTAAATGTAATATCTTGAATGCAGTTTTGTTTAAGGGGTCAAACCATGACTTTTAAGCTATTGCTTTTGAAAATCGGGTCAGTTTTGCCGAAGTTATGGAAGCCGAAAGATTTGCTCAATGCCAAAGTCCATATTTTTGCATAAGACTTTAACATGCATTCAGACCAAATATCTAATTTCTTTTAAATGTATTTATTTAAATGCAGCTTTGTTAAGGAGCCAAGGCATTAAATTTAAGATATTGCTTTTGAAAATCCGCGTCAGTTTTGCCGAAGTTATGGAAGCCGAAAGATTTGCTCAATGCCAAAGTCCATATTTTTGCATAAGACTTTAACATGCATTCAGACCAAATATCTAATTTCTTTTAAATGTATTTATTTAAATGCAGCTTTGTTAAGAAGCCAAGCCATGACTTTTAAGCTATTGGTTTTGAAAATCGGATCAGTTTTTCCGAAGTTATGGAAGTCGAAAGATTTCCCTACAACCATTCTGGCCAAGTATCACTTTGTTAACTTTAAATGCAGTTTTATTCTAGGGATCAAACCATAACTTAAAAGTCTTACCTTAGCTAAGTTCCAGCACGTTAAACAGTTCAATCATCATTAGGCAAATATCAAATAAATGCTATTTAACTTTGCAAAAAGTGAAAACTCAAGTGATTATTTTTATATTTCCTTATATAAATGCATGGCTTCATATCCGGCACTAAACTGCATTTATTTGTGAGCCGTAGGCAATAATAACAAATCCATCCTCTTTGCAATACTGAATTTGTTCCAAGCTGAATAGTTTTATTATTGATTGCCTAAAAACTACAAGCTTGTAGATGTTTGTACCAAATTTCGATTCATATAACAAGCTATGATATTTATATAATCCCTTAGCTCTATACCAATTTGATTACCTAAATATTCGCCTCTAAGCACGCTCACTCAAAGTGTATTAAAGTCGATTTGTTTTGCGGCAGATGGAAATAATAATTAGAGATATTCTTTTTATAATTTTTCTTTTGATTCTAAGCATTAATTCCTTTTGTTCAACCGATTTAAGCCATATAAATCCTACCCGCTGTAGTTGGTTTAAGTACGCGGCTCGACAGATAAATGCTTTATTAATTCAGTAGACCAACAATTAACATCAACTGGGGAGCAGTCAATGCCAATGCCTCTCAGACAAATAAGCGCTGCCATTATCAACGTTCCAATCAACGATGATGAACATTATGATGATGCTGGCAATAATGAAAAGCATGTGGATGGAAGTAATCATGAATAAAAGGCACATGGGGTGTTGTTAGTGTATGAAGAAGTGATGGACGCTGTGTGTGTGAGTGTTGTGTACATATATAAATGAATTAGTTCGCATTAAGTATACTCAGCAGTGTACGCAAAGGCTAAGCAACCATGATTTAAGACTAAAGCTTCTTTTCTACCGAGTGGGTCAGTGGCGTGTGCAGCTTTGGGATACAAAGTTCTTTGCTGTTTGCTGTGTGCAAAGCATAGAATATTAATTCCTTAAGTAATTCACAACATTTGTAACTAATGTTTGTTAATGAGCTATGCCCCCAACTAACTACAACACCACCTCGATCTTCGCAACCAACGCACACTCTGTAAGCGCAGTAAGCGTGTTTGACTTACTGCCAAGAGTTGTCTGAGGTCAAGGTAAAGCCTTAATACTTCTCGCTTAATGCTCGAATTACCAAGTGCAAAAGTGAGAAAGCCAAAATGAACCTCATCTCCTACTTTCGAAGCCAACTTCAAGTACGGGTAGTGGGGAATGTAACGTGTTGGACGTTTTGGGTGTTGAGCAGACACTTAATGAAATAATTATATAAAAGCCAACAGCTTGCTATTATAGAAGCACCTTTTTGGCCAAAGTAAACGTGGTTTTCACATTCATTAATTCAATGACCTCCCATTTGAATGCCACATTTAAATAATTTATGATTCTACAGATTGCTGGTAATATCATTTAATATTTACATATATAATAGTCTTTGGTTAGCTCCTAAGTTATTAATTGACATACATATATATTCCTAATCGGTTTTTTTTCGAGCTTTTGTTTCTTTTGAACTGTTTCCATTAAAAGAGAATAGAGGCAATTTAAAGTTAATTTATTAAAAATATATTTCTGCTTATTTACAATATTGTGTATAAAAGATTTAGTTTAGAATTTATGAATTCATTCTCTTTGTATACCATATGATTGTACGACCTAAACTTTTCAAGATCCGCCTAAGCAGTTGACACAAAACTGTCACAGCAACAATTTTCAAAACAGCAAAACGAAGTTGTTGATGGTGCACTGAGCGGGGAGCTTATAAAATGCAACTATGACATAAATGCAACACTAATCAGCAGCCACCCACACCCATTCTTTTGCACAACATGAACACAGTAAACCACCAAAGAAGAGGTTTTGTCATTGGGCCATAAAGTATACAACAAAAAAATGTTTCGCGGGTGAAGTGGTTGTGGGTTGCATGTGTACTATGTTGAATAATTTGAAAACACGGCATTTGCGTAATGAAGCATGTGGAAAGCGCGACGCGAAGCTGTTGAGAGCAAGTGAAAAGCGCTCATAAATGGCAGAACTTGTGCAAGTCCTTAACTTTTATGAGCAATGCAAGAGGGATGATGGCGAGTGCGAAACGCGGCGGGCGGAGGGCGGCTGAGTGTGTTACAAATAGACTACAGGTGCAAGTGGCGTATCACACATGTTTGTCATGCGAATGGAGTGCAGAGCGTGTCTCAGTCTGTCTCAGTGGGTGCGGTTGAGCTGACACAAATCTGCGAATTCTCTTACCAACTTTGTGCAACACAACCATACACACATACAAACACACACACACACATTGACGAGTAAGTCTCCCGCTCATGGTATGCAAGCGTCTGGGCTGGCATTCGCATTCAGTGCGTAATCTTCACCTTTTTCACAGCTTTGCCATGCACTTTTATTGCATGCTTACAGACACCTCTTAACTCCTCTAGCGCTTGCCGCTTGTATCGACAAAAGTTGCGCCTTGAATTTGCTACTTTATGCCACGTAGCATTCACCAAAATCCAAAAGCCCAAACCAAGGCGATTGCAAGGCACTGTGGTGTTAGATGAGACTATTAGCAAACAAATGCAAACAATTTAATATAGACCTTAACTAAATAATTTAAGTAAGTCACTTAATATTAAAATTAAAATATTAAAATTAGGCCTAAGTATACCAATAGTTTATAGCTTTGCAGACTCGGTTCCAAAAACTAAGTTTAAATAAAAAGATTTTAAAATCAATGTAAACAAAGCTAAAGCTGGCTATTAGATTAAAATCATCCATATGCCCATACTTGGACTTGAACCCAAACCTGACATATAAACTTCAAAACATTTTTTACAATATTTTCACCGTTTGCCTTGGTCTCTAGGTTAAAGTTCAAACATTTGTGTGTGTGATTTAGTCCATTGTAGCTTGCAGCTGCATCCCCACTAAGTAGTTGTAAGCTGCATAATGTATTTACGCAAGCACCGGAAATTGGGTGCTACGAGCAGGTAAAGAGCTGACTGCGGGTAAGGGAGAGGCAGCAGCTGCGTCGTCAGGTTGCAGCCGCTGTGCTAAACGCGAATAGACAAGTGTGATCCTGTGCGGATGTGGATGTGGATGCGGGTGCAAGTTTGGGCTGCCGGTTGCTGGGTTGCTAGTTGCTGGTGTTGGACGACTGCTTGGTTTGGTTTATGCGCGCATATTTGATAGCATTGTGAATTTCTGTGTGGAATTACGGCTCTCAGCCATACAGCTCGACTCTACACTCTCTTTCTTTATCTCTATCTGCTCTGTTCAGCTTGGGGTTTCATTAATATGCGATGCTTCTGCGATAGATAGGTAGTAAGAGTGGCTGTGAAGAGCAGTTACCTGGCTTAGGAACATCGTATGTTGGGCCAAAGGACAAGTACCGATCACACGTGTTTTGAGAGAAATAACTTCAACCTGATTTGCCAATTAGCGATAAACGAAAGCACGTATCAGATGATTAAAATCTTGATAATTTTCACTAACCGAGCATAAGTAATAAGCTGTATTCTGAAGAGTTGATTTAATGGTCAACTTGTGTGAATTGCAAAAAAAAAGCGAAACTTTATAATAACAAATTTAAAAGAATTGAACATTAAATAAATCTAAAAAATATATATCAAGAAATGTTTAGCTTATTAAACATTTTTGCCTCAATTGACAAGTTACTTGCCAAGCTCAAAATTAGTGAAGTTGCGTGAGAACATTTGGATAGGAAATGGTGATTTGTTTGAATTTAAAAACAAAGCCAAATTAGCTGAATTTACATCCAACAACATACGCAAAAAGACACAAATATCAAAAACAACAACAGTTCTCACTAAATGTTGGTCCTACAGTGTAGGAGGGTACAACCCACAGCTGCCCAGCTACTATTTACCTAAAATTTACATACATACTATGTATGCACATATATACTATGCATGTACATATTTGCATTGAGGTAAATATTGTATATGCTCGTACGTATGTTAATTTCCGGTAATTGCAGAACATTTAGTTTTTAATCCTAGCAGCAGCAGCAGCAGAGGTAAGCAAAACTTTCACACTGCCTCAGCCTATTACTCCTTCTGTCTGTAGCTCTGCTGAAAATTTTGCGGTTGTATGCAAATTAACTTAAATGTCAACTTTGGAGCATTTTTTTTTATGTGTGTTTTCATTTACTCTGCGACGACGTTCGCAGAATTCAGAGCTAACGAAATGTCAAAATGGGGGAATTCAAAACCGAGCAGCTGCAAAATGGCTGAAAAATTGTGCAGCAAAATTAAGCCAGCGCCGAATGTGAAAAGGTTAAAGAGACAAAAACAAAGAGAGAGAGAGAGAGTGAGAGAGAGAGAGAGAGTGAGAGAGAGAGAGAGAGTGAGAGAGAGAGAGAGAGAAAAAGCCCGAAAAAAGAGGCAAACTGCAAACGTCAACCAAATTCTACAAGTTTTGTTTTTTTTTTTTTTTGGTTTTTTAACTCTACATTGACTGAAACTCGGTGACAATGATGTTAACTAGAGTGTGAAAACTATGATTGGCTGTCGAGAGATACATTCAGAAGGGTTGCCATGAGGTGGGAATAGAGTGGGTGTGAAATACGAGCCAGAGACTGCGGAGAGTGATGAGAGGCTGTCCTTGTCGCTGTCAGCTCTAGGAGACGACGTAAAGTGGAGAAGAGAAGGAACGGATGTCAGCGCCAGCAAAGTGCTCTATGATTTATATCGTATTTTCAGTCAGTTGTTAACTGGGATGACATCCCCTTTGCTTTAGGTACTATGTATGTGCACACGCACATACAAACGTACACACAAATCTGTTGTTGCAACATGTTCACATACACTTTCAATTTGCTATCGCCTATGAGTGGAAAGCACACTGTTAAGCCAGGCATTGCAAAATGAAAACAATTATTTTCAAACGATGTCTAATTAGTCAGGGGAGGTCAGACAGAAATGATGAAGTGGCACTTCTTTTTGTTATTTTCTAAAAACTCTAGTTTGTCAAGCATTGCAGTAAAACTTTATAAAAGATATACAGTTCCATCCATAAAATCATTGGATTGCAATCGAATTTTAAGAAGGTTTTTTGTCAAAAATCCATAAAACTTATATTCTCTAAGAAGTTTCTGTTTCTATATGTTAAAGTCTCGTTAGTAAGTATGTTAATCTTTATATTAATTATTTAAAACCACTTAAAGTTTTTGTAAATGCTGCTTTATTACATATGATTGCTAAAATTGGTTGATTATCTAATAATTTTTTTAAAGTGGCGTATATTAAGTAAAATTTAAAGTTTGTCGTTAAGTCATATCGGATTAGTCCGGTTCCGTTTGCAATGTCGTCTCAAAGAATTCGAATCAACTTAGCTAGTTGCGACCAGCCAGACAGTTGCTAACCTCACGACGGTTGCGGCATATCTTCAGCTCACGATCGAACCACTGGCCACCGGGGCAGGCCTGATGCCTGGCGCGATTGTTGCGGCATACATAGAAGCGGCGGCAATGTCTGGCATTCGTGAAGATTGTGCCATCTTCAAGACCTTGACAATCGCGCAGGGAGAAGAGGGCATCAGCTAGTTTGCTTATAAAAACTGGCGCAATAGTATCTGGTTTCTTTGTTGTCGATAAGGGTGGTGGAGTGCAGGTTGTTGTGGTGCAGGGTGGTTGAGTGGGAGTTGTTGTGGTGCAGGGTGGTGGTGTACATGTTGTTGTTTTGCAAGCTGATACTGTTGTCGTCGCTGTGCAAGGTGGTTTTCCTGCTTTGGTGGTTGTTGTTTTGGCAGTTGTTGTTTTTGTAGTCGTTGTCTTTGTCGTTTTTGTAGTTGTTGTTTTTGTGGTCGTTGTCTTTGGGGTTGTTGTTTTTTTGGTAGTTGTTGTAGAAGTGGTTGTGCAAGGTGTTGTAGTGGTTGTTGTTGTGGTTGTCGTTGTTGTTGTGGGGGTTGTACAAGGTATTGTAGTGGTTGTAGTTGTTGATGTCGTTGTTGTGGTGGTTGTTGTTGTAGTTTTGGTTGTCGTTGTTTTTGTTGTGGTTAGTGTAGTTGTTGTGCAAGGTGTTGTGGTGGTTGTTGATGTCGTTGTTGTGGTGGCTGTTGTTGTAGTGGTAGTTGTTGTTGTTGACGTTGATGTAGTGCTTGTGGAAGGTGTTTCAGTGGTGGTTGTCGTTGTTGTGGTTGTGGTTGTTGTGGTTGTCGCTGTTGTGGTCGTTGTTGTAGGGGGGGTTGTGCAAGGTGTTGTAGTGGTTGTTGTTGTTGATGTCGTTGTTGTGGTGGTTGTTGTTGTAGTGGTGGGTGTTGTTGTTGTGGTTGATGTAGTGGTCGTGGAAGGTGTTTCTGTGGTGGTTGTCGTTGTTGTGGTTGTGGTTGTTGTGGTTGTCGCTGTTGTGGTCGTTGTTGTAGGGGGTGTTGTGCATGGTGTTGTAGTGGTTGTTGTCGTTGATGTCGTTGTTGTAGTGGTTGTTGTTGTAGTGGTAGGTGTTGTTGTTGTGGTTGATGTTGTTGTGGTTGTTGTTGTGGTTGTAGTTGTTGTGGTTGTCGCTGTTGTGGTCGTTGTTGTAGGGGTGGTTGTGCAAGGTGTTGTTGTGGTTGTTGTTGTTGATGTCGTTGTTGTGGTGGTTGTTGTTGAAGTGGTGGGGGTTGTTGTTGTCGTTGATTAGTGGTCGTGGAAGGTGTTTCTGTGGTGGTTGTCGTTGTTGTGGTTGTGGTTGTTGTGGTTGTCGCTGTTGTGGTCGTTGTAGTAGGGGTGGTTGTGCAAGGTGTTGTAGTAGTGGTTGTTGTAGATGTCGCTGTGGTTGTTGTGGTGGTTGTCGACGTTGTTGTGGTTGTCGTTGTTGTGGTTGAGCATGGTGTTGTTGTTGTTGTTTCACTAGGAGGAGCAGTCGTTTCACATGGAGTGGTTGTTGGAACTGGCTTTGGCTTATCACATGGTGGCTTTGGAGTGCTTTCACATGGTGCTTTACCACTTGATGCGGACTGAAGTCCTACATGAATGTGGCCAGACACGATGTCACCACTGCGTTCACCATTATGACAGTCAACCAAGCTCGGCAGGTTGCAGATCTGTGTCCTGGGATCGAAGGACAGACCATGGCCGCACTCTCTGCGAAGTGCACGTCCTCGCAGGCATACATAGAAACTGGAGCAGCTAATGGGATCCGCAAAAGAGAGTCCATTAATGTGCTCCGTACAGTCGGGTTTTTGTGCCTCGCCGGTTGCAGCCAGACAAGAAAGAGCAATCACAAGTGTGAGCAGCAGCACGTTGTCTGCAAAACAAGGCAACACGTGTCACATTTGAATGGTATGCCAACTGTAGAAGCCTTGGCCTAAACTTACAAGCTTTCATTGTTATTGTAGTCCTTTGCTTTGCTAAAACCGTTGAGAATAGTAACTTCTGCACTGTACGACCAACAGCTGCTAAAGTTGCGCTTATATAGCTCTCAAATCGGTTTTTTTCTCTTATCAGCGTCAAACAATTACATCAAGAAGTGCTCAGGCACTTGACTTCGACACAACTTTAAGACACGTGTATCGGAAGTAAGATGTGCAAATCAAGAAATCCATTAGGCAAATTGACTCTCGACCAGCATTAACAGTTGTGGCGGTTATAAAATACCTATGTCGATAAGATGCCAATTATGTAAGGATTTTTTTTACATATTAAATAAAAAAACTATACAAAGGAAATTCAAAATCTACACGCTTGGGATTGAGTAAGACCAATAAAAGTCAGAAGCACCACAGAGTGTTGTATCTGAGTAGTTTTGGACCAACTCAAACAAGTAAAAATATTTTGGGCAAATGGCTTCCACATGCAAACGGTATGTGAATATGTAAGAACGAGTAGTGCTTTTTGGAGACCCGCTGGGTAAGCCACAAACATATTTGTTACCAGACAAAATGAGAATGTGGTGTTGTAAGAGGAAGATTTTTCAAACATTTGCACTTTGCATTTGTCAGCCTCCAACACTTGTGGTCCGACAAATGAATGAATATTTAACAAACTTGTGCACAATTCATGAGCACTGTTTGAATATTTTAGTTGACACGTCGGGCTCTCACACACCAACAACCACTCGCACACACAAACACACATAAGTAGACTAAATCCTTGATGTTGTCCCCACTCATGTGGCTGTATTTGAGGCATGTGCTTTTGTCAACTTGCATTTCAATCTGTGGATGTATGTTCATTTATACATATGTATGTAGATAAAATAGATTCTCGAAAACAGAAATTGGATTGGTGAAAGCATAAATTTGCTTTGAAATGAAATTATCCCGAGCCTGGGGAAAGCAAATAGATTCTCTTAAAATTTCTATTGCATAAATGTCAAAGAAGTTATTAATAATTGTGTGTTCAGAATAGATATTGAACCTTAGCTATACTTTGTATAATCTGATGGTTTCGTACCAATAGAAGCATTAAAAATTCTAACGAAGATTTTTTCATTAAAGGAAGTTTTATTTTATTTATTTGTTATCACTTATGATAATCGCTTAAGACCTATTTGCAAATATACGATTTGCATGTTCAAATTTATTTTTTAAATATAAATGAAAAACTGAACGATATTCAAATTTTTATTAAGCTGTGATGCTGGGCGTAAATCAAGCTTAAAATGTTTTACAAGTTGTTAATAATAACTAATTTGTATGTTAAGTATTTTATTTATCCTTTTGTTTGTTTTTTTTTTTATCTTTTTGGAATATTTATTTTAAAGGAACGCTGTAGCTTACATATCCGAAACTCACACACACACATACATATTTACACAGTTCCTATAAAAATTGGGATTAACAGTAATTGTTAGTATATAATTTGTTTATTTTTATTAGATTTATTGTTAACACATATGCAGAATTCTATAGTAGTGTTTTTTATAACAAGCTGAAACAATAAAACTCACAAATTCCAAAGTATTTACAATTCATGCAAAACCAAAGTTGAAGAAGATCAATGTTTAGTTCACACTTGCCAGAAAGCGAGGGAAGTACAAAATAGGCTCTATTATTATTAGAGTATTCCGAGAGTATGGTTTTTAACGCTTCTAGAAATAGAACCGTATGTAGCCTTGCAATCGGCGTGTAATCTTAGCTGTAAACTTATTTATTAAGATTTTCGTTTCAATATGTTTTCAAAAGATTTGAATACAGATTTTTACTGCATTTATTATACAGCTATTTATTCATGTTTATATGAATTTCATTTGTATTAATACTATATGTAAGTTTCACTTCGTACATTTCAAATTCTCTTGGTAACGTTTGCTTAATTTATTAATTGTTTAAATTGAATACTTTTTTTATGTTAATATTTAGAAGTAGCGTATTTTCTGCTCTTGTATGTTATATTTTATGCTTAGTAATGTATTGATACAACCGTAAATGAAGTGCTTAAATAACCGCTAGATCTTAAAGATTCCAAACTTAAATTAATGCAATAACATTCAACATAAAAATTATCTTTTCTTGTATATACATCGCAATTAAAAAGTTTTTGTTAGTTTTATTACCCAAAGAGGTAGAGATTGAATTGCAAAATATTTGAAATCGTTGTTTAGAAATTAACTAAATATAAAAAGCAAACAAAACTTAAATACAGTAAAACTTTTTAAGTTTATTTATATTGAATACACACTTATAAATTTCCTATTTTTAAGCAATTAATATAAATATTTTGAGTTTCTGGCATTAGTTGAGATCATATTCGAATGTTTTCATAGACAGTTTCGGCGAGCTTATGTGCATCTCAATTGTTTTGATTTTAGCTTAAAATTCTAGGCATAGTCTCTTAAACTGAATTGCTCACATTTCAGTTGGAACGTGAGCTTGCTCCTGGCTGTCTGTTCTGCTTCTGCTGCCGCGGTTGCTAGTCCAGTACTCAAGTTTTGTCCTCGGCTACTTTGGTGCCACTAATTGAGCTGCTGACGTTGCCACATTCACCACCGCAGTCGAATCCCAAACGCCGTTGCCTGCGGGTTGCCGTCTCCGTCTGCGTCTGTGTGCAGAGCCTGCGGCTGACACTTTCACCAACTGACACTTTTGTTTTGCTTGCTGCTGTTGTTGTTATTGTTGTTGACTCCTGCAGTGCTGGATTGTTGACTTTGTTTCGTCCATGATTGCAGCAGATTGTCACATTTCGGGCAAGCACAAATTTAATAATCCACAAAAGTGTCAAAATCGTTGAAATGTTTCGCCAGTGCAAATAGCCAGGACAACCAATTAGCGTATTCCAGCTGACACTGGCGGATTTAATGGCGGATGCCGAGTATTCACCTAGGATTAAAAGGAAACAGTCAGAGGTGTGAGTATAAGTGTGCGAATGTGTGTGTGTGTGTGTGGATTGTGGTTATCATCAAATGTTTATTGTAATTGTTGCAATTGCAATTGGCAATCGTATTAATACAACATACTACGTAAATGAATACTCAAACTCGCATTCAATTTGAGCTCAAATTCTGTGAAAAACAATTTGTGCAATTTGCAAAATTTCAACGATGTTACTGTGTACCTGGACTTGTGAGTGTGTGTGTGTAACTAGTCGATTGAATAAATAGAGGCATATTGTAATTAAATATTTGTATGTCAAAATTGAACAGCAAATATTGCTGGCAAAAAACACACAAATAAACAAACGCATAAATTATCCGATATTTGAAATTGCCTCTGCTATAGTTTATTTTTGATGGTTTATTTTTGGCACTGTATGAGTTAGAGCTGTGAAATGTGCACAAAACAAATATTTGAATCAACATCAACAATGACAAAATGAACTGAGTGCATGCATCAATTAGAATGGACTATATGATTGGAAAATAACTATTTCAAAGTAAGTCTGATAAAATTTGTAGTTTAATAATTTATTAAATATTTATTAATTTATTTATGTAAGCTTGATTAAATGTATTTCACAAATATTTGATTTAAAAGATTAAAATAGCTGCATTACAAATAACAATAAATAATATTACATACATTTAGTGTAGCTAAGAAAAAAGACATTATCAATATAAATAAAAGTTGCAGCAGAGAAAACATATAAATTTAATGAACTTGAGTGAAAAATAATATAATAGTTTAAAGCTCACACTTCAAATTGGAAATATATAAGTACACACAATCCAACACGAAAATATAACCATAAAATAATGGTATCAATTATTTAAGCAGCAAACAAACTGATTGCTGATACTAAATCAATATATTGAATTACGCGTAGACTTAGTATAGTCAGATATTTTCCACTTTTTGCCTATCATCAAATACCAAAATAATTACACAAACATACTATACTGTGCTCAGCAAATTATGCATTGAATTTTCGATATTTCCACTCATTCAACAAATTGCTAAAATAGACCAAAACTAATTTATGCAGAATAATTAAGTATATAGCTAAATGTTTTGGCCCCAAAAGCCTCATTTGACATGGTCATGATACTAGGTGTTGTGGTTGGTAAATTCTAAATATACTTAATAAAACACATAAAATTCTCTACACATTTAGTAGTATAATAAAAGTGATGGATATTATGCATTCCGTTTATTTTATGTTATGTTGTAAAGTTAGGATCGTGTTTAAGAAAATTAATTATGTTACAAAGGGTGCGCAGATCCATCTCTTGTGTTTATAATAAATGACAATAAGTGAAGAAATTAAAAACCGAAAATGCATGCAAATAAATAATTGATAGTATCATTATGTTGTTAATAATCATTTGTCGTGATTGTTGTTTTCGCTTTTATTTTCATTTTTTATTATTTTTTTGTTCCATGCAGGCATTTTGCTGGCTCTCTGAATATGTTTCGCAGTTGGCCCACAACAATTGACTGCTGCAATGCAAAGTGCAATAACAATAGCAATAATAACAATGACTTCAACATTGTAGTATCGACAACAAAAGCACCACAGAATGACATTAAGTTTATTAACCCCTTTTTGGCATTCATGTTAAATCCATGTAAAAATATTAAATTTCAAACAAAAGTCGACAATATGACCATGGCTGTTTTTTACAACAGCACTCCCAACCCTACACATAAAAACATTAAACTGCATATGAAATTTTGCACATCACATAACACACTCGAACACGCATACTCACACACAAACACACACATAACACACCCACTCGCAAACCTCATGATTCGGCGATTTTCATTATCCAGCCTTAACATATTTTACTCATTTGTTCTGCTTTAAAGTGCTAAGCGCCACATTTTATCTGCGCCAATTAGTCGAATATTAAAAATACATAAATTTCATGAAATATTTGTCTTGTTTTGCCCTTATCCATCTATCCGCATTTTTTCGATTGGTTGTATGTTAAGTTTTTGTGTTCATATTATAATAAAGAAATAATTAATCAACATGAGAATGTTTTCATTTGTTCATTAAATTGTTATGGAGTTAATTAGTAGGTTTATTTAGATATGTTTGCGTATTTTTTAATATTTATGGTTTTTTTGCTTGCAAATTTTGTAGTTGGGCTTGAAGGCTTGAGGTGAAAAATACATTATTGATTATTCAATTAAAATTTTGTTGCGATATGCGCGAAAATATTCTATTGAATGAATTATGTATATGAAAGCAGAGAGCAATTATTTAAATCAAAAGTTAATGAAATATGTAAGCAAATATTTGTTTAATATCAAACTCATAAAATATTAAGGAAATTACTGTTGATTTGCTAAGACTTTTATGAGTTTGATATTATTGAAAAGTCTAATTTATATTCTATTCTATGCAGCTATAAGGCTTTACGTATTTTACTATGCCATCGCTGGCTGTTAAATAAGCCATTGAAATTGTTCATAATTTATGTCCTGTTTGATATGAAGTGGCACATAACAACTGTGCAATGAAAACCGCAGCTAAAAAACAAAGTACCAGAACAGATACTGAGGTGGGGTGACAACAACTGACAGACAGACATGTCCTTTAATCATTTCATTGCCCTAGCTGACTTTTCTGACATATAAACAAATAAAACATGTGCATCACTTGACATTTTTTTTTTTTTGCATAGAACGTGTTTTCAAACCTTAATTCGAACAGGCGAACATTTGCCGCAATTGGCAATGCCATTTTTATGGCCATTATTTTAAAGCCAGTGGCCCGAATAAACGTGACATTTGCGAAAAGCAAACAGATAGAAGGACAGACAAACAGACAGACCGATAGAAAACGTGTAAACGACAAACGCAAAGCGCGCACCTGTCCCTCAAGTGGCCTCTGTGCCACTGTGTGTGGGGGACCAGCAGCAGTCAGGTGTCATCATCACTTAGCAGCTGAGTGTCGCAGCCCACTTACCTACTCACTCATTCAGTTGTTGTTGCTGTTGTTGTTTTTGGGGGTGGGTGCGTATAAGTAGTATGCTTCAAATTGCCAGCGGAACAGCACAGAGAACACATGTCAAAGTTAACACACACACGCACTGCTCACACACAAGAACAGCAACAACAAAAAATACAAGTGCACATGGTACTAACCAAACGATTTAAATACAAACACAAATTTCGTATTGGTTCGCAAATATCTCTCAAACACTCACAGGCACACACCAAACTACACAGATAGATACAAATGTATCTTTGTGCGCTGCTAAACAAACAGACAAGCAGATAGTTGGCAATAGTACGTCATCATCATCATCATCTATAGTTTCATCATTATCATCATCGTTTTTGTTGTGATTCTAACTGCTCTAACATCGTCGTTGTGGACATTGAGCAAATAACGCAATTGTGGACATTTCGAGATAACAATAAAAGTGCACCCATTGCTGTTGATGTTGCTGTTCCTATTGCTGTTGTTGTTGCTGCTGCTGTTAATGTAACTGTTTCTGCCTGAGTGGCCATAAGCATTGTAGAGAATTGTGTAAACAAAATAAAAACCAAATATTGCACCAAGCAACTTTCGTCGTGTAGAAAATCTAACAATATGAAAGAGCCCAAAGTTTACACTCTGACAAATATCTGATAGGCTATTATAGGTAAACAATAAAAAAAAATAGATAAAGATTATTCAATATGTAGACAGTATAAGAAATTGGGAATATTTCAAGTTAATCTCTTTAAAAGCAAACACCTAATGCAATTATATTAATGATTCTCAAGCGCTTTCACAATACTGTTCGTGCGGGTTGCGAATTGAAAGTCAGAAGTCGGAAAAACTTCTCTCGAAATAAAATTCAATTAGCTTAAATGAAAACTTAATTCAATTGGCATGCAATACAAAAACATTTGGCACTGACTGAACGCACGGCTTGGCCAACACCCAACTCTCACAACTTACCGTTTAGCACGTGCAACACAATGGTGCGAGGTGCGCTGTTCGAGGGGCTGCACGTATAGTTGCCCGAGTCCAGCTTCACAACGGCGGGTATAATAAGAGAAGCCCTCTGCAAAGAAACAAGCAAAAAAAGCTCGTTAATATGCGTATATATATATGAATGTTTGAGTATATATATGCGTGTGCATAAAGAAACGGGATGCTTGCGATGGCGAGACAGTTGACAGACGTGTCACACGAGGCGTATGCGCTACAGGAAGTGCCACAGTCGTTAACTGCGAAAGATCGTCACACTTAAGTGTCAGCAAACATATAAAAATATAAAAAAAATTGCACACACTCATAAAATGCGTTTATTAAAATTAAAATTTTGATGTCGCTGGCAATTTTCAACAGTGTCACGCATAAAAAAAAAATTGCATAAAAATGTCATACAGCAAACTACCGACTCTCAGTCCAACCACTTACCCTCACTCTCTCACTCTTCATAGCAATTTGCGAAATGAAAATGCGTTTAATGTAAATGCCAAAGGGAGAAGGATAGAGAGAGCGAGGGAGACTTTTGAAGAGAGGTCGGCGTTGAATGATTATGATAATGATGAGAGACACGCCCACACGTGCGGTAAGCCACTTACCGTTATCTGTTTAATGAAACTGCTGCTTGGCAGCATTGTTGTTGTTGTTGATGCTGTTGTTGTTGTTGTTGTTGCTGCCGTTGTGCTTGGCTCTGTTGTTGTTGTTGTCTTAGTAGTTGCTGTTGCTGTCGTTGTTTCGTCAGCTATTGCTGTTGTCATAGTCGCAGCGCCAGCTGCTGCCGCTGCTGTTGTTGACGTCAATGTTGCTGGCGTATCAGCTGCCGTTGCACCAAAAACCACTTCACTTGCACCGGCACCAGCTGTCATCATTGTCAATGACATTGTGGCTGTTGTGGGTGTGGTTGTCGTCGCCGTCGTCGTCGTTGTCGCCATCGTCGTTGTCGTTGGCATTGCATATCCATATCCGGAGTTGACGGCCCCATCACTCACGGTTATCGCATCTAGAATATATGTTGTTGCCGCTATATCATTTAGCCTCTCTGCTGCAGTTGATGTCGCTGCTGGCGTTGTCGTTGATGCTTCCGTTGGCAGATCGATGCGCTCAATTTCCGTTCGCCAGCCGCGACGATTATGCAAATAGATTTGCTTCTGATTGTAAAACCAATTAATGAAAAGTGGCGGCTCCAATGCTTGGCTAATTATGCAGCGCAGTTTCACTTGACTTCCGGCCTTCACGTGGCGCGTGGACTCGCCGATTAATTCCGTTTTAGGTTCTGCAAAAGACCACCAAAATGACAAAGATAGCAAACACACACACACACACACACACACACACAATTTAGTGAGTCGCTTGCAATCTGTGCAAAATCAGTGCACCCAGTCAATGATTTATTGGCCTGTCCCATGATTTATGTTAGGTTTTGGGGTGTGCCATGCTCTGCAAACTGAGCTGCATTTTCGTGGAGTCTGAGCTCCCTTGATTGTCTGTGTAACAGCGTTTTAATAAGGCTACTGGGTCAGTGAAGTAACTGCTGGACGAGCACTTGCATAATTATGCTGATAAATCAATGTTAAGTCTATTATTTCCAGCAGAAAGTTTCATAGAGAACTTTAGTTGACTTAGAAAATGTGTTTCATTTATTTGACTAAGCAAATTTTATAATTAAATAATAGTTGTCATTGCATACAGTGCTCTTAAAATGTATGTTGTCATTATAGATATGTTGTCAAAAAAAAGTTTGAAGTTTTATTGGTATATCTTTACCAAAACATTTGCATTCTTAGTATTTTCACGTACTTTATGTATTAATCTATATTGTTTTTTTTTTTCAAACATGAACCACATTTAATTTAATTTTAATTTGCAGCATCGTTAGCATCAAATCTTGAAGATTTTTGTTGTTTTTTGTTTTACTTTTTAATGAGCTAAATTTATGCTTACTCACCTACAATACGCAAGTGAACAATGGCGCTTGCTTTGGGCTCCGTTGAGACCTGGCATTCGTAGGTGCCCTCATCCTTGAGCTGTACATATTTAATCTGTAGCGACCAGCGTTCTGGATGGGGCGAGAAGACAGACTGAAAACGCTGATCCGCTATGAAGGTGGTTTGATCCACGGTAAGGATGTGACCATCTCGCATTCTAAGCCAAGAGATGGGCTTCTTAACCAATTGTTTGACCTGCAAAAATTGATATAATGGATGATGACAATCAGACTATTAGTTAATTGATTACAATCTGTCAATATTGAGTTCATTTTTTAAACCCAATAAAATTGTGTTCGAATTTTTTGAGGAGTGGAATATGGGAATTGGGTTGCTGGGATGGTGGGAAGCCAGAACAAGCGAAAATCCCAGCTTACAAACTGAATGATGTCAGCAAAACTTTTTCTCTGTGTTCGTGCTTCACCCAAAAAAAAAAAAAAAAACTTTGGCGCCTTCAACAACAGAATAATGGTATTAGGCAACAATGTAACGGTAAACAACAACGGCAACAAAATGACGATTCATTTCTGTCAATAATGACAATAATAATTTAGAAGCAATTTTACAAGGCAGCTTTCCGTTCTCCGTTTCTCCCCTCGCTCGATGCTCCATGCACGTATAGAAAATAATATACATTGAATTCGAGCAGGATGCCGAAGACACTAAAGAAGCAGACATGCTGTACGAATGTGTGATTAAATGTGTGCCTGTATCTGTGTATATATATATATATAGTTATGTTTGCTTGGCGGTATACTTGAAATATATGTTGTATGGTAGGGCTCATCGTAATTACACTTGACACAATTTTGCGATTTACTTTTGCGGACAAAGTTTTGTAAAAGTTCTACATTTTTGACAGCTTGGCAACTTGTTTAAATTGTGTTTTGTAAGAAAATTTTTTTAAGGATTGATAACTCAATAATATGTCACTCGAGTTGCATTTTCAAAGAATTGTAATTAATTGAGAAAACCATAAAACATATTGGTAAATAAATAAAATAAATTATGATTAAATAAATTTATTGCTAAGTAAAATCAATTGCTAAGTTAAGCTGCAAGTATTTAAGAATGGCTCTTAATTGTGACTGGTGCAGAATTATGTAAATTAGTAAATAAACCCTATCAAGGCATAGAACTATATAATATTGCAATTCATAGTTAATTTCCTTTAGTAAATTCTTCTAGCAATTTTTATTCACTTTATATAAACAAAACTAAAATATTATGCGAGCATATACATAATCCTAAACGATCATTTAATCCACTCAAAAGTCGGATTCATTTTAAATTCCCGACACACATTGCGCACAGTGTGAGTTGATTCACATACCCCGTTGTAATAGATGTAGAGGATGGTGGGCAGGAGCAGGAGCAAAGCAGCTGACTAAAATGGTCGATTGCCAGCCGTGGCGGTAGCAGTGACTGTGCTTGCGACTGTGGGCTGTGGCAGTGGCAAATGACAGTCTTTGAACTGCTGTCATCAACTACATTGTCCGTGTTAGCTACGGCAATGGCGATGGCAATGGCAATGGCGACGTTAAGAAGGCAAGAAGGGGGTGGGGAGGCAACGTTGAACGACGTCATGATTAGATACTATAATCATTTGTGTTTTATGTGCTTGTTGTTTTTCATTGTGGTTGGCCCTATCGTGCCGCCCTGTCGCCATGGAACTAAAAGTGTCTGAGGCACGCACACAAAAGGAGGCGACCCCAAGGCCTTACAACCTACCCACAATCCCAATGGGACTTTGTTTGCTCTCAAACTGCTCAAGCTGCCCGCCCGCCTGTCTGTCTGTCTGTCTGTCTGCCTTCATCATAATTTCTGCCAGTCTTTCTGGTGTTGTTTTTGTTATTATTGCTGTTGTACACGCTGTCAAAACTATATAAATATGCCGGTCCAGCAATGAATACACAAAGAACAACACTCCCAAATACATGCTACCTATTGTGTCAATGTAAACGCCATGAAGTTTGTTAAGTACACAATAGTTCCAGTGATAAATTTGCACAAGCGTAAATTACTAATTCAACCATACCATTGACTCCACATAATATTCAACTGCGGTAGTGTAATTTTTTTTTAATAGTATTTTTGTATTTACATTCTTGATTATGGTGTTGAGATTTTTATGACCGCAATGTCAAAATGATTGACAATTTGTGAGTTAGTAGATTTTAATATTGTTGATTTATGGACAAAACTTTGAATGAGGTGTCAGAGAAATCGGTGACAAATTTAAATGGAAATGAACAAATTTGTTGTTGACATAATCTTTATAGTATTTTTATTTGGTTTTTGGAAACCTTTTTAACGAGTTTAAATATAATGTTTACTTACATGAAAAAAAACAATGCAAATATATTTTCTATCTTTTGACTTTTATTCACTGCACCAATATTTATTTTATATCTGTTCCAAACAAAAATAAAACTTTGCAAAAATTGATTAATTTTTTAAGAAAAACTCACAATGGCTATAATCCGCTAACAGTTATTGAGTCGCAACAATGACCGACTTTGCAATCATGTCATCCTTTGGGTCAAACACAAAGCGCAAAAGATTGAAATGTCTCGATATAAGTTGCCTATTGATTACTGTTCTTCATATTTATGACAAACTACATCTTCTTGTTTACGTTAATTAAATATTTTTTTAATATTGTTGTTATTGTCGACTTGTTATTAATAAATTTCTGCAATACTCGCTCAGAACTATGTGTAGCTCTCGGTAAACAACTGTACAGTATGATGAAGGTTGAGTTTATTAAATTTTGCGGAAGGCATTGAAATCGTGAGTATCGCACAAAGGACATTATTATCAGGCTCAACATCGACATTATACTCAGAGAGTATTAAGTGAAGATGCTTATCTAGTTGCCTCCAACCGACCGACAGACAGACAGACAGGCAGACAGACAGTTGGGCAGCCAGCCAAGTCAGCTTCTAGGCACGCACAAAAACAGAGACAGTGGCAAATAAGGGTGAAGTAAAGGAAGCTTTTGGTGGTAGCGCTGTTATGGGAGCTATGGGAAGCTCCTTCAGCAGCATTTTGGCGTACATGGCAAGTGGCAAGTACATAAGTCCGTGCTCTAAGGCGGCGTCTTGCGGTTGCCAGCTCGTGGTTCTTGCTCCTGCCCTGACTGACAAATATTCATGTAGCATGGGGGCTCAGGTTGTGCCCAAGCTGTTTGTTGGTGAGCTGGCAGAGCCGCTTGGCATTAGCTAATTTAAATTCCTCGCTTATGGATGGCGTATTATGCGGCTGGGTTCGTGAAGATTGCGCTTAATTTGCCTAAAAATTAATGGCCGTATTTTGCCATCGAATTTATCAAGATGCTTCTTGCTTGTCTCCAATTCTCGTTTCCTTCTTTCTCGGCTTTCTCGGTTTTGCAATTTAAATATTGTTAATTAGTTGTCTGTCGCGACTGCACTCTCTCTCACTCTTCCTGTGTGTTATGTGACTTGGGCAAAGCAAATGTTATCATTGCATTAAAGCCAACTCGCTTGGATATGGCCCCTTAGCCCAGCAAGTGGCACTCAAAGTAGTTTTAAACAAAATTTGACGGGCCGCCGTACCCATATCATAGTCACAGTTAAGTTTTCGGCTCTTTTCATTTTATGTTCGTTTTCCTTGCTGTCGTCAGCAAACGATATTTGGAAACCTAAGGCACGCGCGTCGACAACAAAGTTATGGCCATAACATTTGCGGATTCTGTCTAAACTTGTTTGTAAATAATTTCTTTTATTTTGCCAATTTTTTCACACAACAATACACCTCAAAGAGCCATCTATGCCCCGCCACGCTGACATTCTATAAGTAATAATTCTTCTTTCTTTTTTTTTCTTAAAAACTTTTCCCTGACTTTGCAAAACAACCAAAACTGAGAAAAAGCTGTAGGCAAAATCGCTTGTAAGAAAACAGAAAAACATCAAAAGCTTGCAGGCAAAGCATTTTATATTGCTTGTATATTGTCTTATGACGCTATATACATACTCTTCGCAGCGCCTATGGTACGAAATTCATTATTAACTGATAAGGCTTAAGCTGATTTAAAGATTGCGCAAAGCCGTGTCAGTCAACAGCTAGGAGCGTAAATATATTTAAGGCTACAGGAAGACGTAATTTTTTTTTTTTTGTCTCGGTTTTTCAGTTTATGGTGATGTGTTATGCTAATGAGCTGATTATCGAGTTAGGAAATCGCTAAGAATATATAAGCTTCTTGTAACAAGCATAAGCTAATATTTGTGGCATATTTATTGAATGGTTGTTCAATTACAATAAAGTTTGACGAAGGTTAAAGATTGTTGAAAGATCAACTATGAAATCATGAACTTTTTCATACTCTCATAATGTTATTTCTTAGTGAAACGTTAATGTGCAGCAAATAAAAGCAAAACTTACTTTACGATTAATATAATGAAACACTGAGGATCTCCAACAAAGATAATCTTCTCTTAATTTTGTTGTTATTTTATTTCCAACCCAATTCGATTTAATCATTTTAGTTGCTAATCTCATAAATTGCTTAAATGTGCAACTTAAAAGAAAAAAAATAAAATAAATATAATAAAACTTAAAAATGATTTGAGACTTTTCTATTAATATACAGCTAATTAATGCGAATCAAATGTAAAACAAGCTTATGAATTCTGTTGCGAACCTATCAGTTTTTGATTAATGAATGCAGATGTTTTTCAAATTTTTTTTTTTCGTAAGCCCAACTCTGTCAGTTAATGTTAGTTCTTGTTGTTTTGACAGAAAAGTTCACTTTGAATCAACAGAGAATGGCGTAACTGAGAATAGTATTTGTTTGCTTTACAAGCAGCTGCAAGCGTTAAGAATTCTTTTCGCTGTATCTCTTTTTTTTTAAGTTTTTTTTTAATGCAAGTTGTAATTTGCTGTCTAAATAGAGCAGCGACTACGCCAATTATAATGACAATAATGATTATGCTTATGCTTTGTAATTATGCATAATGATCATTACATCTCGCTGTTGCAGGCACTGCGCCAAGGCAGCGAAGCAGCAGTAACTAAGTTATTAGCGGATGGACTTCGGATGCCACACAGAAAACGAGAGACACACACAGCATGGCATGCTGCTGCCACACCCCGAAATGTTTACATATATATGTGTGTGTGTGTGTGTAAGTGTAGTGTGCCAGGCTGGGAATATTTGGGTCAGCTTCGAAAACTGCGTTGCCTTCAGTAAATTGGGCGTTGGGACGAAAAGGGCATTGAGAAGATAAGGGAAGGAGGCCAAGGGCTAAGGGCGTGGCAGCAGCAATTTCCGGTTTGTTTTCTTTCAGTTCCGACAGCGTCAAGCGTAAATTAGTTCAAAGCGCTGCAAAGTTGAACTTTGCCCCCACCCTACTTCCCGCTCAAGCAATAACTCCCATTGGCGCGACCCACCAACCCACCCACCACAGCGAACGAACTGATTGAGCAAAAGAAGTTTGCATAATCAGATGTCTATTATAAATTATCAATGATTATTAAAAAATGGAAAATGCTTGTCAATATTTTTGTTATTTTATGCAGAGTAAGGGACAAAAGAAAACGCCAGTTGATTGAATGCGGGTGAAAATATGAACCTTCTTCATTTTCTCTCAGTTTGGTCAAACACTTATGATTGCAGGAGCTTTGTGTAAGTCATTCATGAAAGCTTTAACGAAAAATAAGAAATTATAAAAGAAATAAAAGTTTTCATTTTATAACATCTTGGCTTTTATGCAAAGACCGGGGGTGTCTCCTCTTTGAATACAAAAGACTGCTTAAGGCAAGGTGTCAAAATTATTTAAGGAAGCCCAAAAGTTGTTTTGAAACTTTATTCATTTCATTTGATTTATGCATTGGGGAGTAAATTGATTTAAAATTTGCCTGTTAAGGTGTCGTTCTTTAATTCCTCAATCTTTCCAATGATTCATTATAAGCGATGATAATTTATTTTACCAACTTATTAAGTACTTTTAATCCTTAAGCCTTCATGAAAATTTATGTCAGGGACAGATGAAAACGTTTCCGATCCCGTAAAGAACATGTTTTATTGATCAGCATCAACAGCTGAGTCTATTTGGACATGTCCATCTGTCTGTACGTCTTTTTGTATGAACGCATCGATCTCTATCAATTTTGAACTTATTAATAGCTCCTCCCGTTTTCGATTTACAAAGGCATTCGATAACTCAAATTGCATTATATACGATAAATTAAGAGTATGTTTTATTTAAAATGTTTAATGAAATTGCGTTGATTAAGTGGAACACGTTTTCAATAATGGCGTTCATATGCCGTTCATTGAACTCCCTTTACCGTGTATGTTCAATTCATCCATTAGTGGCGAATGTGGTGAGCCGACCTTTTGAATGGCAACGTGTCACGTATGCTCGGGGCATGTGTAATGACTTCCTTAGTGCTTCGCACACAGATATATAGATTAACTTTATGCACATCATGTGCTTTGTGCAGTTTGTCTAAGTAATCTTATACACACAGAAAAACCCCTCTCCCAACAACCCATACAATGGCACACATTATGAACTGTTAATTAAAATGGAATTTGGGGCTTTTGAATTGTATTGAGTTCTGTAAAGCTTAAGTTTCGAATCTGAGCGTCACTTACATTGCATGGTAAATAGGCGTGGGTTCCCGCTTGGCTAATTATTGTCTGGTAATCATCTATTGTTGGTGGCGGTCGCAGCGTTGTTCTTGGTGCTGGTCGACGTGTTGTTGTTGTTGCTTTTGTTGTTGTTGACTCTTCTGTTGCTGATGTTGATGTTGTTGTTGCTGTTGGTGGTGGTGGTGGTGTTGCCGCTGTGGTTGTATCATTTGTAAAGCTGTTGGTGTTGCTATGGGGGAACAATACGTTGTATTGCGTAATTTTGTACTTGTGTTCGTCGAGCTCCTGCTCCTCCACGTTTCTATTGCTCATAACAAGATTTGCTTGCAACACAGACGTCACACGCGGCACAGATGTAGCCATTGTGAATGGGTTACGCTGTTGCTGTTGCTGCTGCTGCTGATCGCCATTGTTGCTAATGTTATTAATGCTGCTGTGGCTGTCAATGGTTATTGGATTGGGGTTGGGCAATGCTGTTGCTGTTGCTTTTGCTGTTGATGCAACGGACAAACTTGAATTTGTATGCATTGCAAATTCCATTGTTGTTTGGCTTTCCATTGTTGTCGTTGTTGTTGCTGTTGCTGGTGTTGCTGTTTGCTCATCTTTCGCTTTTGCAATTTGTGTTGTCGCCGAAATTAATGGCAACGATTTTGCCAATGTCGCCGACGCTCTCTTTGATTGACTTCTATGAAATGGGCCGCCATTTGTTCGGTCGCTCTTTAATATTGACGACGAAGCCGTCTCGTCTTGCTCCACCAACTGTCCCGTCTCTGCCGCCGCACCTAACAAAGGGTGACATGGGTAAGAAAGAAAGCGAAAAGAAATTAAATACTTTGTGTTTTGTTTTCAGCTTTGCCGCCATTAAGCCGCTTACATATTTCAAATGCTCTAATCCCATTTATTTAATATGCCCAGCAACAATTTAAACGATTTACGGCCCTTCTTTAATTTCAGAGAAGGGTCCTTTCTATTCGCAACGAGTTCAATATATTAATCGACACTTGCTTTGCCTTTGACAAGCAACCTACCCCGTAACTCCTCACATGCTCATCACTCCTGCTGCATTCAACTGTTATCAAGTGGCGTCCATCTAAGGTTCATACCATTTTGAAATTAATTAGCTAATTATATTCAAGGACGACCAGCGAGTGGACTTTGAATTGATTTGCATAAATTGGATAGGCAAAGCAAACGCATACACAGGGACATAGGAACAGTCCAAGTGGGGAGGTCCTTACACACACACACACACACCGATTTAAGCCAAAATCTTATTCAAAAGCTTCTCTCGGGGGCGGGTGAGTGAAATATAATTATAGAAATCAAAATCTTTACTTGACTGATTTTTGTTAATTAATTTCCTCGAATGCCCACACATTACAACTTGAGTTACCTTTGCGTATGACCTAATTAAGTCTATTTATTTATTTGATTAGCATTGTATACATTCCCTTCCAAGAATCAAATGTATTTTGCTTCTGAGATATTTAGTTGTTACTTTATTTAAATCGATGATATATTTCGTATATAAATATATAAAGTTTTAAGTTTTCTTCTTTTAATTACAAATTTAAAGCTACATCAATTACTCAAAAGCTTAAAATATTTATAATTTAAATAAATATGACCATATATTCAAATTATTTTGCAGCTATGCTCTTTCACACACTCGTGCTTGCTTTTAAGTAAAAAGAATTGCAATAATCTGTAAGACATTGGCAATAATTTATGCACCTATGACATTGGTTACTTGCCTCCGCATCGAAAGAGGATATGGCTGGGACGCTGCAGCTGCGCGTAAATTTGCCAAACTGATGCCATAAATTTGGTAACGAAACTTTTGCCCCGAACAGCACTAAAAATAGTAACAAAAAAACTACCAAAACGAAAGGATGAGCGAGCAAAGCAAGTGACAAAATACGCCATGCCACAGATACAGATAGAAAATACGAGTACCACAGCGCCACTTGCCACTTGCCACTTGCATGTGCTGTGATTTCTGCCAATTGCCGGATTTTCTTCAGTTTTATTAATATTTAATTCACTTTTTTATTCGCGGCCCCAATGCAAAACAGAGTAGAAAATTGTAATTTTCAAGGATTGCAAAAAAAAAACTTTTAAAATTTGCGTATGAGTAATATTTCATTGAGACCTTGAGGCAATGCTCAAGTTATATTTGCCTAATTAGGTAATACGCTACGAAAAAACCAATTGCCTAAAGCAGAGTCTTTACGAACCCAACTATCTAATCAACGCAAGGTTTCACAGCCAATTGAGCCCCACAACGAAGTAGCAGAAACTCGAATGTGCTTCAAGTAAATGCAAAGCTCGATTCGCGGTCTTTTACGAGCGCGCACTTCAAGTGTATCTTTGTGTGTGTTTGTGTGTGTGTGCGTGCCTTGTTATCATGTTTTATGCTTATACGGCGTGTACGTGCAATAAAGATAAAACGATTTCATATAAAAACTTTTTAATTGCCTGCACTAATGATGCACTGCAACAACTTGATCATAATTATTATAATATAATAATCAAGTTGGACGAAATTCCACGACCATAAACAAAGTTGTACAATCGGACAAAATATATTTAACAAAATAAAAATGAAATATTTAATTAAATATTTTTGTTAGATGAGTTTAAAAATCTAAAGTTTGCTTGTATGAAAAAATGTTTATATAATATGAGGTGGAAAAAAATAGCAAAAAACCAATGAACTTTTATATTTTATTTTTTATTTTTTTGTTTGTTTGGTTTTTCTGATTTAATTGAAAAAAAAGCTATTAAGTTTTGTAAGATTTCGTGGAAAATATCCCATTGTGCATTTGGCTGCCTCAACTCATTAACCGCAAATAAGTTAAGGACCAAACAGCTGTCGAGCTGTGAGCTGAAGGCATATTAAAACGAAACATGAATATGCTTTGGGCGTGGTGAGGCGGAGTGGGGCAGCAGCCGTGGAAGACGCAATAAACGAGGCAAAAAACAAATCAAAACAGTGTAAGAAAAATAAGAAAGAAGAGCAACTGCAATAAAACAAGTGAATTACGCGTAAGCGAAGCGCCAAGCGCTGGAAAAAACGAGAAAACAGAATAATAAAGCGGGGCATATTAAGAAAAATTTCACTTTAGACGGCGACAACAGCAGCCGCAGCCTCAAAATATGCTACGAATATTTGCTTAATCTCTGCGCACCAAAAAACACAGCCCCAGAACAGCAACAAACTAAAAAGTTATAAGAAAGTCACACACACAAACACACACACATGCACGTAACGTAAGCAAATTGTGCACAAAGTAAAATATGAAAAGATAAAACGACGGCCGCTGTTGCTGCTTGAGGCAGCTGCCTACCCTGCCTTCCCGGCCCTTTCATATAGTACTTGTCGCAAAACTTATGTAATGAGCCAAGACCAAGCGGCAAAAGGCGACTCAATGACTCGTTGCCAGCGACTGAGCTTAAGACTGCGACTAAGGGAGAGATTGAATTGGAGTTGAAGTCTTGAGGGCCAACTTCAGACCAAGTCTGAGATTGAGGCATAAAATGAGTTTCAATATCATGCTGCAGCATTTCAATGAATTTACTACTGAAAACATGTTATAAACGTAACACGCCAGCAGATAAACAGAGTCTCTCTTTCTCTCGCTTCTTCCCTCTCTCTGCTTAAGTTGGGGCTACGCATACAAGTGCATAACAAAATTAGCCAGCTTAGTCCCGCGAGCACTTAAGTTAGTAACAAGTCTTACCAATAAAATCATCTAACAGACACACATTCACGATACGCCAACATTCATATTTCATTTGACTGCAGTCGGCAAAAGTTAGCTCCACGAACTTTGCTTTGGTCGGATGGTGTGGTGTGGTGTGCAAATAAATTCCGTTTGAAATTAACTTATATTAAGTCAACCTAGTTTATTTCTCAGAAACCACTCAATATTAGGTACTTAAAGCAATTTAAAATTCGCGCCACGAAATTAAAATTTGAGAGCTCGGAGCGTATACCAAGAAAATATTTGTATGCCATTCTAAGAATTATTTTAATTTCCGTTATGATTTTGTTGTGGAAATTAAAGCAAAAAGCTTTTAAGTTGCTATAAATTGAATTATCAACTTAATTAACTCTTTTTAAATTAAATTAAATTAATAATTTTCAAAGCGATAATGGTTCTTTTACAGGAAAACCTTTTAGCCTTTTCACAAGTATATTTTTGTCGCTGCTGAGCCATTTTTCTGCCCTATTTTTAATAAGTTTATACTTAAATGCATTAGGGACTGTTTCACTCTCTCTATCCTTTGAAACACTTGATTTTGTTTTGTGTTTAATCCCAGACACGATACATGCACTAATGCTGGCATTTAATCAGTTTTGTCTGTCTGTTGTGACCACCCCCTCCGCTCATCCGGCTGACAAAAATTCGACACTTTGCCTAATAATGATGGGCATGTTGTTGAGTTGAGTTAAGTTGATGATGAAATGGTCATGGTCATGTAATCTCAACTCAACACCACAGAGCCGGACACTCAATTTCCCTCACCATCTCTCTCTTTTCAAATTGCTGTCGGAATGGCGCTAATAACGATAACGGCCAGGGCCAGAGCAAGAGCATCTACTCTTTTAGCAGCCAGCTACCAGCTAGCCAGCTTCGGGCTACGTAACTTGTGTAGTAATTGTGCCTAAGCGTTTAAGTCGAGCGTGCCAATTTGGGTGGCTAACCGGAGAGTGGCATCTCCTGGGAGTCAAGAGCGTGGCAGATTGGCTACAAAGCCAGCCGGCAGCAGCCAAAAAGCCAACAGCAACAGCAACAACAATCGAAACAACAATGAAGAAAAGCGGCCAAATGCCTGTGGCCGTCGAAAAGGCGAATGAGTTAGTTACTCACAAATGCCGGGATGCCGAGGCGGTAGCCCCCAAGGGGCGTGGTGGGTTGTACTGTTACAGTTTAGTTTGTTACAAGAATTCAATGGTGCTCGACTTGCTGCAGAATTTGATTAAACAAAAGTAAAAGTTTTCATCTCGACGGTCGAGCAGCAGCAAAAGCAACAGCAGCAGAAGCAGCAGCACGAGCCACTTTATACCACTACTCGGTTTTGTTGTTTTGATTGTTCGGCTTGATCGCAATTTTCCCATCTCTTGAGGTTTTTGTTTTCATTTTTATTTATTTATTTTTGTGTAGCCCCCGAGAACATTTGTTGCTGTTGTTTCTTGGTTGCTAGTCCAATTGTGTTGGCGGAACTCTGGCTGCTAAAGTGTTGCCTGCGTTCATGGCCAACAATCGCAAAAATCAACAAGGAACAAACTACAAAACAGTTAAAATTTGTAAATTGGCTATCGAATGCCCTCACTAACTCGCTCTCAGTAAAAGATCAAAACTTCATATTGTTTCAAAATTGCTGTTTAAAACATATAAAACTGTTTTTTTAATTATCATCTTAACATTATTTATTAAAGCAGTTTAAAAGAATAACGCAAATCTCTTTTTGTGTTTATTGTTTGTGAAGAAACGAAAATTTGTATAATTATTTCAAACAACAGCTGAAAATATTTTTAGAATACCCAACAGCTGTGCAGCTATAAATATTTAGAAAGTAAACAAAGTCTCATTTACGTCACGCAAAATATTAATGCTACCCCGTATAAGGGTATACAAATGTATATAAAAAAAAGGTCAACCCACGTTTGGTTTTGGCTGAAAGTCAAATTTTCCAGCTTTTGAGTTACAAAATTTCAGAGAAAGTTGCCGCCGCAACAACCATCACCCATGGCTGGCACCAAAATTCGAAACATATTGCCGCAGCTTTCTCATTCGCTCGAACTTTTTTCTGTTCGTTCGTTAAGAACCGAAACGAACTGAACCATTTGATCGAAATTGCCTCATTGATAAAAGTCTTGAGAGTCCTTTATTTGTGGCAAGTTGAGTTTTTGCCTTTTCATATTGCCATTTAACATTTTAATTACCCCATGATTATAATTATTTATTTTTATAGCTGGCAGAGCATTTGAAGGGTTCTTTGTTGCAATCTCGCTCCTTCTCCCTCCCCCTCTCTCTCTCTCTCGTTTTATATTTGTAAGTGCAACTTTTGACTGGTATTTGAGAAGTACTTTCTAAATGTGGAGTAGAGTTTCGTTGTTAAAACAGTAAAACAAAGCAAATTAAAATTGTGCCTTGCTAAGAATCAGTTGTATGTACTAGTATTATGTGTGAAATTGAAATGTTAAAGGTAATTTAAATAATTAGTTGAATTTTATATGAGAAGTTTGTTAGGGAATAACTCATATTTATAGATACATTTTTTTTTTTAATTTAAGGATGAAACTGAAATTTAATTTTGGTTTTTTCTCTTTCGAATTTAAATAAAATTAAATAATAATGCAGGTATTCTCATTAAGACGAATTTGTAGCCGTTGTCTTGCTTATTACCACGTCACCCACATTTAATGTCAGATATACTTCAAACAAGCATTACTTCTCTGCTGACATTTACTTTATTGGCTTGAATATATTCTGTACTTCCCTCTTGGGACCAAAGCTTCAACGCTAATAGCCCAAACAAAATAATTCAGCCTTCAATGTATATTTGTTAAAAAAGGCGAAAAAATTTCTAAAGCTCTTTCCTGCTGTATCAAATAATTATAAAAACAGAAGCTGGCTAAATTTGATGACAATTTGATATGCGGCCAATGAGAAATAAAATCTATTCGGATTAAATGTTATGCAAACTTACCCGATGCCGTGGCACTGAGGATGAGGCTGAGGCAGAGACTGGCGATGATCGGTGCTGATAGATGGGAGCGCATGTTGCCCGGATTTTATATTCCTCTCTCTCTCTCTCTCTCTTTCTCTATTAAAATGGCAGGCAAATTAATAATCCGAGTCTCTGGTGCACGCTGTCTGGCAGCGAGCAAAGCCGCTTAACTGGGTCACATAAGCTGCGGCAGGGTGTGCCAAGAGCTCAAATAGAACCAGACGAAGGCGAAGAAGCAGAAGCAGAGTTCAGCCGCATGCAGCTGCGGGCAATGCGCAAGTTTCAACGTTATTCCCCCCGTTTCGCCTTATAGCTGTTATTGATATTAGTGGTTGTTGATGTTGTTTTTGTTGCTTATTATGGTTGTTAGTTTGTTTTGAGGCATATGAGCAATATCTGTCCAGCGGTTATGCTAATGTGTTGGTCTCACTTCCTTGCTCTCCAATTGGTTTCCTTTGCTTTTTTCTCTTTTCGCACACAATTGTGGGCTTAGCATATTTCACAATCGCACACGGCCAGCTGCACAACAGTTACAATAACACCAATAATAACAGCTACAATAGCAATAACAACAACGTATTTTAAAACAAAAACGGCAACTTGCAAAAGTATAAAAAGCAAACATGTGGCAAGTTTTAAATATTCTCACAATGTTGCCCTGTTGGTTACAGTTCTTCACTGCCTTTCGCTCCTTTCGTTATTTTATGGCAACAATTTGCGCAAAATCCTGTTTTGATATGTGTGTTCTGTGAGTTTCGGTTGAGTTATGTAGCGAGCAAAAGAATAAGTTTCGGCCCGCGTTCCAGCAATGCTAAGCGCCAAGCTAGCAGCGATTTCTTAATTAAAATGCATAAAGTTTTCACATTGCGGTCACTTAAGACAATTTGTACCACAGCTCGCAGCAGTAGAAATTTGCAAATGAAGTGAAGTGTGCAGAAAACTGTAGTTATTAACATGCAAGCTGTTGGTAAATAGTACTTAAAAGAGTTGGCGAAGCCTTTTTGAACAAGCATTTTTTGAAATATTGAATTTTAGAAGTGTGTAAGCCTCTCAAGTATTTTACGAGTTTGGCCAAAATTGTTAAAGTATTGTTATGTGTGGTCATAGTACAAGAGCTTTGTAAGCAAATAAGCAGCTTATAAATACGTAAAAGGTACCCCCTCTTCCTTAAAAACCCGAACAAGATTTTGCTTCTTGAAGATTACAAATAATATGAAATAAATGCTAACAATGTACTTTGCAAATACATATAGTGTAACATTTAATAGAGATGGATTAACTTGACATATTTAAAAAATAACGAAAATAGAAATTTTATCCTTCCTAGCCTTAATAAAACAACTTACAACTGCTTTGAAGATACAAAACCATAAACACCTTAGACAATACCCAGCTGCCCTAAGATTCAATAATTTTGTTCTAGCTGCGCTGAAAAATATGCTACAAAAATATGAAATTGGCGAATTGCATGAGAAAAGGAAATCCGGCGCACATAAAGCTTTGTGCTTATGTTTTTGTGTGTGTTTGTATGTGCGCTTGTTTGTATATGTTAAAGCAAACCATTTGGCCGGCTGATGTTGCTGCTGCTGTTACCTCATCTTTCTTTTGCGCTCCAGACTATTTGGCATTAACGAAATTTATTTATGCGGGTGTTTAGTCAGGCGTAAAAGGTGTGCATATGGCCGGACAAATACGCCCATATACAAAAACATCCAATCATACACATTTACAAGCTCAAGGATACGGAAACAGAAGCAGACTGGCTGAGATAAAACTTAGAAATGCACAACACGCGCTCACGGATCGAAAGGATTTGAATGCCCCTGCTTTTTGGAGGTTTTAGTGCGGTGAGTTGGAGTGTTCAGTTGTGGGCTTGACTGGAATCTTTGTTTCGAAATAATGATTTAAATGCCTTTGTTTTTGTGGGAAATGTCAGACGTTCCATAAGTAATGGCTTACGGCTACTACTACTAGCTGGGTCAATGTAGCTTGAACTCAAATGTTAAACATATTAAATGTTCTGGCCGAATGAATTGTATGCATTAAGAAACGGCTAATGCTTTCTTTTCGTTATAGCTTTTGTTATTGTAAATGATAACGTACATAATACTAATTGATTGCACAAACAAAACATCAGCGGAAGTGTAAATGATTTAACACTGTTCCCTTTTCTCTCTCTCTCTCTCTCTCTCTATACGCCTTTGACTCGTAAAATCTTTTTACTGGTATTTTGATCTTTCTCTTCTTGTTGTTGTTGCTATTATTGTTCTTGTTGTAGCTGGTGGTGTAGCTGCTGCTGTGGCAAAAGTATACAGCTGAGAACGGAAGATGAAATTTGTTAGCCGCCGAACCGGAAACTGAAATTTTTGTGACTTGTAATTTAGTTTATTGTTGGGGCCATTATTTTGTTGGGCGTTTTGAACGAGTTTATTTTATTATCTTTATGATTATTGGTATAAAATATTGAATGAAATGATGTGTGAAATTTTTGTATATACTTCTTAAAAGTGAACAATAAAATACAGTTAATAATAATGAATTAAATAATTTATTAAAAGTTTTATAATTTTTTATTTTTTTTGCTAATAAATATTATGCTTTAAATAAAAATTTCAGCCGAACAGAAAACGATTAAAATTTAAGAAAAATGTCTGCAACATATTAAAATGTATTAATCATCCGAAAATATGAATGATTGGAAACAGAAAAGCATAATAAAAAAATCCAATTCTTAAAAATAGTTGATCACTTAATAATGAAAAAAAAATAATAAAATAATAATAATTTTAACAGAACCAATTTTTTTAATATATTTGATTTATGTATTAAATGATAGGAAAATTTTGAAAATTCTTTGATTGTATTAAGTTTAGGTTAGTTTTAACTTTCTTTGGGTTCATAAAAGAAGTAATTTGATTTTATTTTATTATAATCAGCACTTTTATATTAATTCTTTTTATAGGTTTACTTTTTTAAAGACTTAGTTTTTAAAATTTTGTTATTAGTCTTATTAATACAAACTTAAAACAATATTTTACTTGAGTATTTAGGAATAATCTTTTGTAGATCTGAATGTTTAGCACGAAACGCAAACATACATTCATAGGCACTAATGATCAAAGAGCATCATTAGATTTCACTTAAATAATGTCAAATAGTTTATTACCTATGACATAATTAAATTTATTCATATGCATTCAGTTTATTGGCATTGCATTCACTTTTTAAATTAACCGAATTTGTCACAGTACTTGCTGCTCACCTACATAGCGCGGGACAAAGCGCACGCGACACCGGCTAAAAGTAGACTAAACGAAGCGCCAATGCTAATGAGCTGTTGTGGATGCTGTTCTGTTAAGTTATACACATAACAGAGAAGAGAGCCTGATTGAAATTGAGAAAAACTCACGACTCACAGTAAATGTTAGCTTTCTTTCGTGTGCTCCTCGGTGGTGCTGCGCTGTTAACTTACAGCAGCTCTGAGCAATAAAGTGAGAGAGTAGCTGTGCTTACTTTAACAGAACAGAACTTGCCAAAGTAAGCGGAGATTTGTTAATCCATGCAAACAAATGCAATTACTGTTTTTAAGTGTTTTCGCCATAAAATATTTATTAGTACGACCATATTTAGCATTTCAGCGTAACGGCTCATAAAGATATAAAAAGGAAAAACAATGGACATTATCTGTAGGCTTAAAACCCACGCTATTTATGTTAACTTATCATTGTCATTAGGACAATTAATCCCTGCTGAATGCCGAGCAATTTACAAACGGAATGCGAGGACACGACACAAGCACTTACAGCCTCTTAACAGTGCGATAACATAATTTCTTATTAACGTCAAGCCGGCAAATTGGGCGACACACAATAGAGCCATAGAACCGATAGAGCTGGCGCGCGATATGGGGCCGCTGGCTAGCATTCTTAAAAAATAAACCAAATAAAGCAACGAGAATAACGAAGCCGGGAAATGCAAGCGCATTCAGTGAAACTGGGACATACGCAGGCAACAAAGAAAAAAATAAAATAATAATAATAAAAAAATTCAGCATTAAAAACGTGAGTCGTACTACGACTGGCAAGTGCAAAGTACAAGGATAAACATAAAATGCCAACCCGTTGCCTTCACACACACACACACACACACACACACAAACACTTGCAAAATGGCAGTAGAAAGAGCAAAACAAAAGACCAAATTATTATGCAGACAGGCCATAGATGTCGCCACGCCAAGAGAGCAACTAACAGCGGATGAACGAAACGAATCATAGACAGGGAGCGAATGAAAAAGAGAGAGTGTGAGTGTGAGTGTAAGCGGGTGTTGGAGATTTGAGAACAATGCATTAGAAGAGCTACACGCTTGATAGATTGGGGTGGTAGGGGAAGGAAAGGGTAAAAGTGAAGCCTTTTGCATAAAATTCAATTTGTCGTGTGCAGCAGCCATGAATATGCCGAACTGCCGAGCTTAAGCCGCCCTCTTCTGCTGCTGCTGACAGTGTAGCACACATTTCGCTGTCCCTCAATCTGTCTGCTAGAAGTTTATAACACACCCAATCTCTCACTCTTACTCACACTCTCTCTCTCTCTCTCGCACTCTTCCGTTTGCTTGCTCTGTACAATTGCAATTGATGTTATTGTTGCTCATACAACTGTTGTTGTTGTTGCTACGTCGCAAGTGTGGCGTAACATATGCGCGAAATTACTTACGAGGCGTCGCTTTTGCTGCAGCCGCTGCTCCTGCTTCTGTCGCTGTCACTGACAGTGCTAGGCATCAAGGAGCTGGTTCTGGTTCGAATGCCGTTGCCAGGACGATGCCTTGTAAAACAATGGCTGCACACAAGACACATGCAGTTATTAACAAAACACTCAAATATACTCTCTCCCTCACAGACACCATTATGCATCTGTATTTGTATTTTTTATTTTCTTCTTATTTTATTTTTTTCTTATGTAGCTTTTTCAACAGTCAAAACAATTGCATGGAGAGCACTGCTGGCATATTAAAAACTTTTTGCTGCCTTTTGTTTTGTTTTGTTTCGACTTTTTAGTATTTTCTGTTGGCTTTCTTTTTGCGGACCAGTTTCAGTGCCCGCATTTGATAATTATCGAGACCCTAAAACGTTTGCAATAGACACAACTAAAGTGGCCCATTGTGTGGCATCAAATGAATGATAATCAGACGGCTAATAGCGACCAAGGGGCAACCATTGTGGGGGGAGGGAGATATTTTGTTTGTCATATGCTTGGCCACAGAATGTCCAAAGTTTTAAGTGAGCTCACATTCGAGTGTGAATGTGTGTGCGTGTAATAGTACCAACTGAATGTGTTTTGTTGTTTTTAGAATGAAGAGCTTTAGAGTCAGAAAACATTTAACATAAAAATTAAGCATACGACATGTTCAACACACACAAATATTCTTGAGAGTTCATTAAAAAGTGTAACATTAAATTATAAATTGTTTTTATTTTTGCTTAAAAATTATTAAATAATATACGAATTATCGCATTTGATTAAGAAATCATTAAAGCATCAAAAATATTTGCTTTCGTGCAGGATATGACGGGAGCAAAACAGACGTCTATACTCGCAATGCATTCATATCCCACATAGTACTGTCAATCTTCCATACAACGAACTTCCGTATAACCAATTTTTCTACACAACGCATTCATTTCCAGAACCCTGCAGTTTAGGGGAAGGAACAAACCATTCTATATAACGAATCATCTGTTTTTCTTACCCCATTGCAATTCATTATATAGAAATTGCACTGTATTAAAACCATTTGTTATCAACTATGATGTTTGTTAGCAATGTTAAATGCATTAAAGATTTCATTGTAAGCCATAAGTATTTCAAACTATTTGAAGTGCAAACTTAATAATATTCTTCAACCCAAAAACAAAAGAATTGCTTTAAACACTTTGAGAAATTTCTGCGATTGACGCATTTAAATATTCAAGGAAAATGGTGCATAACGATGCCATTTCTTCAATAGCACTCAATTAAGAGGGCCTTTCAGTGTGAGCAACTCTAGCCTCTTCTTGCTGCTGCACAACTTTTGCTCACCTTTCACTTTTACAAGTCATTAATTACGGGCAAGCACAAGAGAGAAAGAGAAAAAATGTTAAAAAAAAAGACAAAAAGAATATGAGAACGAGGTAGGAATAAAAACATGAAGTTAAAAATGTTTTAAGATACGTTTAAAATTAAAAAGATTGTGCTCTTAAATGGGTCAGCGATGGCTTAATGCGATTGAATTGGACAAACGCTTTTGTGATTACGCAGGATAATCAAATCAAATTCAAAAACAGACGAAAGCAAAATAACAAAAATGAGCCAGCAATTAAGCTGCAAATAAAGTTGCAAATTGGGTTTGACATGTTCGGCACTTTAATTAAGTTACGGCTTAGCCGGATAAGGTCAGGACAGTTACCCGCGGATATTACGTATACGTATACATTCAAGGACCAACAGACAAAGAGAGAGAGAGAGAGAGAGAAAGCTTTAGTGCAAGCGCAAACAATTCACGTCAATTAATTGTAGCTGGTTGTGAGCCGAACAAACACAAAGCTCAAACTCAACCGCAGCGGCGACATGACAACAACTACATACTACATTACAAATAATCCTACATCCATCCATCCATCCAACCCAGCAACCACCCGCAACAAACAAATAGGGGCCGGATGAGCAGTCACTAAACCTGAAATGGAAAGCTGCAAACTGCAAAACCAAATGCCGAAAACAGAATCTGCAACAAATTTGTGTGCATCAGCTAATAACTGGCAAAGGCGGAGCTTATTCAAAGCTACCATCTAGCAACGATTGCGGCATATAAATGCTCTTGGAACTCCTCACTCCTCCCTTTGTTCACCACCCAATTCGGTGCACTGGCGACTCTGTCGAAAATGTCAACAAGAGATAAGCGCAATTAATTCCAAATTTATTCGATACCAACGAGAAAACGACATGACCCCAAGAGTTGCAGGCTGGACAAATAGGCATTGTTGTTGATACTATTATTGTTGTTTTTGTTGTTGCTGTTGCTGTTGCACATTAGGCGTTGTCCTGACGGCAGCAACAGACTGCATTAGCCTCAAGTGCAATGCGACAGCAGCAACGAGCCGAGTGACAGCAATACTAACCGGAAGTCATACACTTGTGTCTACTAAAGTCATGAAACCATACAAGCATGAGCTCTTTGCTTTGGCTATCTACCACTTCCTCTTGCACTTCCTTCTTCCACCTACCCTTCCTAACCATGCAACATCTGTCATTTATGCATGCTGACTGATTGATCTGGCACACTCCAACGTCGAGTTGTGCAACTTAACGTGACATGAATATTTTAGAATCCGTATTAACACATTGATATTGCCATAAATCGGAATTGAACAAGAACTCAACTGTTGTGCATTCCAACAATATTAATTTATGCTATAAGGAGTTTATCAGTTTTTAAGTCGAATTATGTTTCGGATTTATCCGCATTTTTATTTTATTTAAAATTACAGCTTTCTATTAACGAAAATTAATCTTTGTTTCAATGGTTTACTAATTATCCTTTTTTCCTTAAGAACTTACATGGAATACCAATTTAACTGCAATTCGCATGTCATTCAATTGGTAAGCTTCACGACGTATGCTTGTAAGCCACATGAAAGTAGCTTAAATACTATTCTCAATCGTATGGCAGTGCAAATGTTTTACAAATTCCTTACTCATAGAATAACCTCTTTCCCTTAGATAGCAGCAATTATGCATTTAAACTTTAAGTCTGATATTCCTCTTGTGGGGCAATTGGATATCATTAATGCGGTTAAATCGTATAACCCGCCACTGTCAGAACCTGCTTACTGCACCTAAAAGGAATCTGAGTTTGAGTCCTAACGATGTGCCGATGTTTGTTTGAAAGAGTGTGTGAGAGTAGGGAGAGGAAAGGGTTTATTCGCTGTGTCAGGGTTTCGGATAACAGACATGTTCCAAGTGCCAAAAAAGTCTAGCAAACATTTTTGCTTTTACTCGCTTTTATTTTTTGGTCTACTTATAGCCGCAAGCCCAGACAAGCTAGGGCAAGATGAAAATTTACCGCAGCACAAAAAACAACAGCAACAAGAACAACTTTACTCTGTTGCTCCATTTAAAACATTTATGCTGTGTTCTTTGCTTGTGTGTGTGTGTGCGTGGAAGGTCATTTTATTGTTTCCAGTCAAAATGGTCAAATGGGAATTTGTTTTCTGCATGCCATTTTTAGGATTTTTTTCTTTTTTTTTCGATAGTAGCGATTTGCCTATAGATTAAGATTGAGCTGTCGTACATGTTTAGGTGAATGTGGGCCATAACAAAAAGTCAAGCCAGACAGCATGTTAGTTAAAGTTTGCAAAGAGTGAGCCAAATGATTAGAATAATCGCCGTTAGTGTTTTAACTTGCTAAACTTACCAATACTGCTACAGGAACTTAAACATAACACACGATAAGAACCGTATCGAATCGTATCAAATGGAATTCCAAATTCAGTGTTGGGTCATTAAATTTGGAGCAACCCTTCAATTGTCCGTTTGGCAGTGTTTACAAATTTTATTGCTCTCAAATGGGCAAGGGCCAAGGGCTCTATTCCCAGCCAAAGTGAATTTTATGGCTTGTGCGTTTTGTCTAAAGGGTCGATTTGGGTATTTGGTAGATGAAAAGCGCCTTTCTTAAGCCAGAGGCCAACAAAATTACACATGCCATAAATAAATAGTTTTCAATGCATATAAACTTAACAACAATTTATTTAATTCAAATGTACTAATTTTCTTTTCATAAGCTTAGTAAAGACGTCAAAAGTTTCAAAAGCTTTCACCCCTAACTAAAGTCATTAATTTAATTGAAATATTGGTAATTAATAATTACTTACAAATTCTGCAATTTCTCAAAACAATCCTTGAGTTTTTTAATACACAGCAAATTTATTTCGGCCACAGACGCTACCTTGCTCCTTCTTACTTTGCGGTTGGTTTAATGTTTTGTGAGGAGTCCTGCAGCAGGACTTGGCGCAATAATTAATTTCCAAAAACAGACATCTCCTACACCACAAGTTGTCTTGTCTCCAAGTGGTGGGGTAGAATAGTGAAGCGGAGGGAGTTTTCAAGAGTTTGTTTGTAGAGTAGATGCCTCCGCATTCGTATAATTTCATTCAGATTTCATTGTCAAGCACGAACTGGAAAATTCTGCATAGTTGGCAACATGCTTCGAAGGGAAATGGAGAAGGAATAAATATATAATAAATGTGTCACGCCCTCTAATTTATTATCACCATCTTAAATTATCCGGCTGTTAAACCTTAAACTTGAATTCAACTCAATTATTTTCATCCATATATATATCTACTGTTGCATTTTCTAACATTTTTATTTGGCTAAACAGATTTGTATTAAATAGGTTGATTAAATTTCATCAGAGAAAACTTTATACAAGTATGTGGCAACATTATTGTTTGGGCACACCCAAAATTTTCTCTATTTCACAGAGTCGATCAATAATGTCTTGGTTTCGGGATCTTTGATCTTTAAGCTTATCTGCTATGGCATCCAAGGTTGCTGCGATAGCCAACAGTGAAACATCTGTCGTGTGTAGATCTCTACGTGTCGGATATATCTTTGCCACTGGCACAACAGCAGATTGATCCCCATCTGGATCCGATGAGCCTAAAAAAGATTCGCATAATGAAATAGAAACAGTAGAAGATTCTTTTGCACCTGAATCCACAACAGTTGCTGTTGCTTCTCCGGCGAGTACTGGTGTTGCTACTAATGCTGGCGCCTCCACAGCTGCAACTGGAGTTGCCACTGCTTCTGGTACTAGAACAGAAGTATCTACGATGGCGACTGGTGTTGCCACTGCTACTTTTTCTGAGACAGAGATTTGCATTGCCACTGATTCTGCTAAGGGCGCAGAACTCTCCAAGGCAGCTAGTGGTGTTGCCACTGGAGCTGGAGTCTCGACGGCAGTGACTGGTAATGCCGCTGCTTCTAGCTTTGAAACAGAAATCTCCACGACAGCAGCTGGCACTGCCACTGCTTCTGATTCCGTTTCGACAGCCTCAACGACAGCGGATGGCGTTGCCACTGCTTCTCCTACTGGTACAGAACTCTCCACTGGTGCTGAAGTCCCCACAAGATCCGGTGCAGAGGTCTTTAGTAATGCGACTGAAAATGCAACTGGTTCTGGTTCCAGTGCACAAGTCTCAACAACAGTAACTGGTGTTGCCACTGGTGCTGCAGTATCCACAGCTGCAACTGGAGTTGAAACTTCTGGTACTAGTGCACAAGTCTCAACAACAGCAACTGGTGTTGCCACTGGTGCTGGAGTCTCCAAAGCTGCGACTGAAGTTGCAACTTCTAGTACTAATTCACGAGTCTCCACGACAGCAACTTGAACTGGAGCTGCTTCTGGTACTGTAATCGAACTCTCTACAACGGTGACTGGCGTTGCCACTGTGTCTGGCACTGGACAGGAAGGCTCCACGATGGGGACAGGCATTGCCAGTTCAGCTGGAGTCTCCATTGCAGTGACTTGTGCTGCCATTAGTGCTGGAGTCTCAATAATTGCCACTGGAGTCAAGACTTCCGGTACTGTTGCACAAGTCTCCACGACAGCAACTGGTCCTGTCACTGCAGCTGGAATTCCCACAGCTGGGACTGGAGTTGAGACTTCTGGTACTAGTGCAGAAGTCTCCAAGACAGGGACTGGAACTGGAACGGAAATCGAACTCTCCACAACGGTGTCTGGCACAGGAACGGAAGGCTCCACGATGGGGACGGGCATTGCCATTTCTGCTGGAGTCTCCATAGCTGCGACTGGAGTTGAGACTTGTGCTACTGTTGCACAATTCTCCACGACAGCGACTGGTGCTCGAACTGCTGCTGGAGTCTCCACAGGTGCGGCTGGAGTTGAGACTTCTGGTACTTGTTCATGGGTCTTCACGACAGCAACTTCAACTGGAACTGCTTCTGGTACAGAAATCGAACTCTCCACGACGTTGACTGGAGTTGCCACTGTGTCTGGCACTGGAACGGAAGGCTCCACTATGGGGACAAGCATTGCCAGTTTTGCTGGATTCTCCACGATAGCAACTGCTGCTGCCACTGGTGCTGAAGTATCAACAGCTGCAACTGGAGTTTCAACTTGTGGTACTGTTGTACAAGTCTCCACGACAGCGACTGGTGCTGGCACTGCTGCTAGAGTCCCCACAGTTATGACTGGAGTTGAGACTTCTGGTACTGGTTCAGGAGTCTCCACGACAGCGACTGAAACTGAAACTGCTTCTGGTACTGAAATCGAACTCTCCACAACGGTGACTGGCGTTGCTGCTGCTTCTGATACAGGCTTAGGAGTTTCCACAGCTTCGACATGAGTTGCAGCTAGTTTTGTAACTGGAGCAGAAGTTTCGACAATGGCAACTGGTGGTGCCATTGCGTCTGCGACTGGTGCAGAATGCTCCACAGGTTTTGATGTCGCCTGAAGAGCGACTAGTGTTTCTGATAGACCTTGAGTCTCCAAAGCTGCGACTGGAGTTGAGACTTCTGGAACTAGTGTAGGAGTCTCGGCGACAGTGACTGGAACTTCAACTGATTCTGGTACTGAAATCGAACTCTCCACAACGGTGGCTGGCGGTGCCACTGCTTCTGATACAGGAGTGTCCATAGCTTCGACTTGAGTTGCGGCTAGAGCAGAAGTTTCCACGACAGCGACTGGTGTTGCCACTACGTCTGCTACTGGTGCAGAATGCTCCACAGGTGTTGAAATCCCCTGTAGAGCGACTGGTGTTGCCAATAGATCTTGAGTCGCTGCAGCTGCGACTGAAGCTGAGACTTCTGGAACTAGTGCAGCAGTCTCCAAGACAACGACTGGAACTGAAACTGCTTCTGGTACTGAAATCGAACTCTCCACGACGGTGACACGAGCTGCCACTGTTTCTGGAACTGGAGCGGCAGGCTCAACGTTAGGGACATGCGTTTCCAGTTCAGCTGGAGTCTTCATGGCAGTGACTGGCACTCCCACTGCTGTTTGAGTTTCCACAGCTGCGACTGGATTTGAGACTTCTGGTACTACTGAAGGAGTCTCTACGACAGCGACTGGAACTGCAACTTCTTCTGGTACTGAAATTGAGCTCTCCACGACGGGGACTGTCTTAGGAGTCTCCACAGCTTCGACTGGAGTTGCAGCTGGTTCTGGAACTGGTGCAGAAGCTTCCACGACGGCAACTGGTGTTACCACTGGTACTGGTGTAGAAGTATCCACGGCAGCATTTTGTGATGTCACTGATGCAGAAATCTCTAAATCGGCTACTTCTGCCGGTGCAGCACTCTCCACTAGAGCAACAGTTTTTGCCACAGATTTTTCTGCTGGAACGGAAGACTCTACGGCGGTGACTGCATCTGCAACTTCTGGTACTGGTGCTGTCGTCTCCACAGCTGCAACTGGAGTTGCCACTGCTTTTGGTACGGGAACAGATGTCTCCGCGACGGCGACAGGCGCTGCCACTGTGTCGGCTACTGTTACTGGAGTCTCCATGACGGCTGCTTCTGGATCCGAAGCTTCCATTTTTAAATTGCTTAGTGTTTTTTGTTACTTAGTTCTTATAGAATTTAGATTTTATTTATTCACCCTAAAGGAAATGAATTAAACATTGTTTAATTGTAATTAAGTATAATGTGGCTCAACGCAAATCTTTACTCTAGCCTCGTAACCTGATTAAGCAAATGGTATTTAATATTAGTTATTACCCGTGACCTAAGACTTTCCCTTTCATGCTGAACAAGCAGCTGAAATCAAATGCAATACTATACGTGAAATCATAAGACTCTTAGCCTTGGCCTTCGAAAAGGTCGTTGGTCCGAAGAAAAGCCGTCTTTGGTAATGAGGTAAGCTAGAAAAAGCGCGAAAGAGTACCTTGACATGGCACAAGTGCAATTTTAATGAATTTGTCGTCATTTGCGGTTTTCCCTTTTCACATTCTTTTCCAATCAATAGATTGAAATTGCATTGGCGCCACATTGGCGACTGTCGCGAAAAAATGCTTGAATGAACACACTAAAGTTTTACATAAGGAAAATATTCTTTGAAAGTCATAAATGATGCTTGCAAACATTTATGCCAAATGATATAATGTTAAATAAGTGAATTTCTATTACATAAACGTAGATTTTAGTGAATTTGATTAAATAACTGCATCGTTAAGTAATCAGATGGAATGCATTAAAAGTGACAGATATATGACAGATTCTAAATTTGTAAGGCTTTGATGTTATTTTTCTTACATATTGAAATTAAATTGATAAGTATTTAATTAATTTTCAATTATAATTTTAATTGTAGGAACACTTTAACTTAGTTTTTCTACCGTCAAACCACACGATTTAAAAACACACGTTTAACTGTTCATGCTGTGGACATTTTTAGTTTTTCAACACCTCTCATCGGTAGTTTTCTTTCGTTAAGAAACCTAACAAACGCCCATTGAGAACTAAGAACTTAACGAATTCTATTCAACGATAGAAAAAGCCGACAACTGTTTGCTTATGTTATATGACCTAAGTTGCCTTACAATGTCACTTACAATGATTTCTATGTTACTTAAATCAACAGATGTTTGTGTAAATTCTTCTTTAGTTCATTTGTGCTACTCTTATGGTTATTCAATTCTCAATAATCTGATTAATTTTTAACTGCATTATATGTAGTTATTTATTTAAAGCTGATTACTTGGCAAACTTGTCAACAAATAGCATCGCTCTCAAAATCCTTTACTCCATTCACCACCCAGTTGCTTGTCTGATGGCATTCAATGTCTGACATATTGACAAACTGCGAGGATGGAGTCGCTCAATCGAAACACATTAGCTGCAAAAAACTGTAATAGCAGAGAACTAAGAAATAAATCTTTCAATTTTTCGAATGAATAAAGGAAATAAATGCAGCCAAATGTGAAGCAATTCTCGGTTGCATGGCATGCCACCACGCCCACGCCCACTGCCGCAGCCACCCACCACTCAGGCTGCAAGCAAGCAGTTTCAATGGAGTTGCATATGTCAGGATGGAAGCAGAGATGTGGCATTTGGGAGGTAAGTTGGCGTAATGTGATCTGCGTACAATTTGCAGCCGTCGTTTAAATCCAAGCTCACTTGAGACTTGAGACTCTAGCAAATATTTTTCAATACGGACGAGCAATGGAATCGCGATAAAGCGTACAAAATAAAATAACGTATAAATAAAGAATCGAATAAAGAATTCATCCGCACAAATGCAAAATGCTTATATGAAAATCATTCGCAAGCCTCAAACCCCAGGCGAACGGATTGAATTGGCAGTTCAATTTCACGTATTATTGACATTTAAGAGCAAGCATTGGTTATAAACGAAAGCCCGCCTCCCAGCCAGACAGCTATAGGTAGTATATTGGCTGCCTATTATTTCATCTACTATAAATCAATCGAGTGATGTGTGAAAGGGAACAAAAGATAATCTAAAAGGAACCAAACAAAAATGCTTAAAAGAAAATTGTATATTGTGTTGCAGAAATTAACTATAAACTGACATTCTATGGAAATGGCTGGGAAAATATGTATAAAAATTGAGTTGTTTTATTTGTATAAGAACTTAATTGGTGTCATTTAGCACGCACCGCGGGTGCCGAATGCAAATACAAATACAAATCAGTACATATATGAATCTGAATCTGAATTGTTGAAATCGGTGCAACTCTTGTATTAGTAGAGCGATCTGTGAGCTGGCATTGAACGCTTCCGGGCACATTTTGCTAAATTGCAAATATTTTTCAATTCGCATGCATCAGCAGTACGAAATGCAAACAACTTTACCCAGCAGCCAGAATGCCCAACAAAAAAAAAAATTAAAAACGTAAAAAGAACTGACAAAAGTAGGACAGGCTGAAGATTACGATATTCTGTAACTGACATAAGATATGCGGGAAATAAAAAATTTTTGGTTTGTTAAGGATATGCATTTTTGCAAAGTTTAGTTTTTGATTGTATTTTTATTGATTTAATATCTTTCTTCTAAAGTAACTTATGTCAAATACAATTAGCACAGAGAATTAATACGCCCTTGCCAATTTTTAATGACTACAGGGTATCAAAAGCGGAACCCATTGAAAATGGCTACATATAAAAATGGACAGGCCCACCGATTTTGTGTTTGTGCTGTTGCAGCAGTTTTTGCAACTTATGGCAACGCCACACTGTTGCAAACGGCAACTGCAACTATACAACTGTGGTGCAATTTATTTTCAGTTTGATTGGTTTTTTTTCTTTTTTGTGTGTGTTGCTTAATTGCACTTGCCATGAAGGCTTTTTGGCCAAATGATGAAGAGGAAACCGCGCCTCGGTTGATAGGTTGCCCTCATCACGGGGCTTTAATAAATTATTCAAATAAACACGCATCAGTCTGACTCACTTTCTGTTCGTCTGTCTATACGTCAGTCTGTCAGTATTATGGGTCAGTAATGAGGGTCTGAGGGGGAGGTTGGAAATGGTCTATGCTTGTTAATGGATGCTGCATGCCAACAGTTTGCGGTCAGGAAAAACCAGCAAAAAATAAAACAGTCCAAAAAATGGTAACCTTCTCCCGCTGCTAAAAAGTTACACATTTCAGCAAATATGCCACCCACAAAACACCAACACACACGCACACACGCTTGTCTGCCACCTTGCCACATGTTGTATACATGACAAGGTAAATTTTACTGCATATTTTACGCATTTTTATTTGCATTCACATTCCAACTGGGCAAAGGGCAAAGGGCAAATTCGCAAAGGTCTCCCACTGAACGGCATTTGCATTCACAGCTTTTGACACTTGACAACATGATTGTTTTTAAAGTCAGTGATAAATGATGCAGCGCACAAAAATAAACTCAACACACACACACACACACTTACAGGTAAGTACTGCAAATAATGAAATGAAAAAACACAAAGGAAAACTAGCAGCAAAAACCAAAATTTAAACAATTTGCATAACAAAGGCCCTTAACAAATATGCAAAACAAAAAACTGAATCGAAAAATTATTAAACGAATTAAAGTTCCATAAATGATTTTAATTTGCTTACAAATCAAAACAAAAGTCAATTTATCAAAAGCACTCCCTAAAGAAAAAAACAAAATAGAGAATGTCTTTTTCAAATGGGAAATAATAGTTTCAAATTTTAAATTGTATTTTATTTTATTTCATGCAAAACACATAAATGAAATTTATTATTTTATTGAAATTAATTTAACATTATGCCTTAAGGAATTTTCTAAGTGATTTGCAAAGTTGTTGAAATTAAAAATAATTAAGCCTCGTACCATAAAAATATTCATAAAGTAATTGCAAATAATGGAACTAGTTAAACGTTCATAAAGTAATTAAGATCTCATTCAAGTTAAACAACAGAATTTCTTTTTTATTGTTTTCTAAGTCTTCCCACTTTTCTCTAGGTTTTTCTCCTTTTTCTTTAGACATTGCAGCAGCTTGTGGTAAATTAGGTTGAATGCCGCAATGTGTTTAAGAAAGCCAGCCAAAAGGGTTAAAAGAGACTGGCAAACAAATCTTATAGAAAACGAGCTGCTTTGGCTCAGCCTCTCGTGCATGAGCACCCCAATCCATCCTCTTCTTTGAGACTGGCAACTGGGCAATTCGCGTAACTTTTATCATTAGTCCGCTGGGAAATTTAACGGGCACTTAAGTTCTTCACTCGTTTTCAACTTCTTTTCGCATTCACTATTGTTTCGCCATTTTTTGCGCAATCTCGCTATAGTTTTCCGCATGTCTTCTATATTTCGTTTTTTTTTTCGAGTCGCCTCAGGTTACGGTTAGGCGGGCAGCGGGAAGCTGCTGCGTCTGTCACCTTTAACATCCTGGGCCCGGCGTCAAGTGCACCGAGCGCCACTATTCCGCACCTCGACTGCCAAGTTTAGGATCAAGCCGAATGAACAGAAAATTTATTTTATGCGCTCTTTTTCGGACAGCGGCAGAGGATACAGCTTCAAAAAGGTTAGCTATATCGTTTATATGAACTTTTTGCTTTTGCTGCTTTTTGTTCGTTTGTTTGTTTGTTTCTTTTTGTACCTGTTGTTAAGTTGCTTGTTTGTTTTCTTTTTTTTATATATAAGTTGTTTTAGCAGTAGCTCTGAAGCGGATATTGTTGCAATTTATTTTATTGCATTTTGTGTAGAGTTTTGGATTTAATTTAGTTTGCGGATCGCTTTTTTTCATTTGCCCATGCGCTGAAAATTATCCTTCACTTGGAAAATTTAACAAGTTGCCAAGTTTTTAATACGCAGCCTAAAACTTTTTCGATTTGTATTTTTTCCATCACTTTTTTTTATGAATTGGTGTTTAAAAATGTATTTTGTAGCTAAAAAAAACACTTTTAGCTTGGGAAAGTTTTTCATAGGTAAAATACTACCAATAGGATTTCAGAGGCACATTAATATAGCTTGCTTTAAATTAAAATGTAAGCCGTAAATGCTTTAAGCTAACCACAAATGTGTATCTGCGTATCTGAAATCTGCAGCTTCTTGCTGCTTTTTATTACATTTTAATCTTAAAATTTATTCAACTTTTAAGTGCATATAGTATAGAGAATTTCATGCATGCATTAAGTTGCCTGCATCTCAATGTTTTATATGAAAGTAAACATTAAATTTATGCACGCCTTTTTCGCCCCATTTCTTGAAATGTTAGCATTAAGTCCAATATAGCATGTGTGTAGTATGTATTTACTATGCCGAAAAGCAGCTATCAATGCTGCTTGTACCATTTTACTGGCCATTAAATAGCAACACTTCCTGCACAAACACGAACACTTACACAAACAAACACACATTTACACGCATTGCCATTTTCTAGCCAAATACTCACAGCATGTTGCAAAATTGCATGAGCTCATGTCCACATATCCAAAAGTTCTGTCTCTTCTTCTCTGTATGGCTGGGATCGCTTAAAGAAATGTCAATTACATGTGTCGATGTGGCCGTTATTGTCGCTGCCGGTTTTTTGATGCTGAAATTCCGAATGCCGGCTTTCACCCTCAGCCGCCCCCTCTAGAAAAGAGTTAGAAACGTGTCCACATATCGCTCACTTGGCCCGACTTCGATTGCCATTTGTGGAGTGTTCTCAGTTGTATTGCGGAGCACATTCTGGACTTGGTATCAGAGTTTCATTCTTCAAACCCTCTGTCTTTTGTTCGAAATAGTACAACAGCATGCAAGCAGCTTATGAACTTTTTCTCTCCGATTTCTAGGAAATTCCTATATGTGGTTTTAGTTTTGTTACTATTCTGTTTTTCGAAAACAAAGAAAGAAAGTTTTACTTTTAACTAGCTGATTGGGAGTTATGTGTGATGAAGCTGTCGTTATCTTGTTAAGAGTTAATTAAAAGAAATTTCCAACAAAAAAATGTTGTCTAGACATTTCAGTCTTCTCTATTGTAAATAAGGGGCACTACATATAAATGTTCATTTATGTATAACTTATTTTTTCTTAACACAGCAGAATACAAGATAAAAAAAAAAATATATAAAGAAATAAATTTGAAATTGAATTACAACTTAATTACGTATAGTAAATACATTAAAAAATTTATTTTGTGATTTATTTCAACAACTTTTTCAGTGCTAACCTTTTCGCTTGAGTGTTTATCACATGCGGTACTGATTTGATTTTGATTTTCTCGGCACATTCTGTCTGATGCGTTGTAGTCGAATCGTGCAACAAATGTTAACTGTGATTTGTGGCACTTTTCCAAGTGTCAAACTGATTTCGTTCTCAGCAAATTTACACACGCAAAAAAAACCATTGCCAGCTGTGTTTGAAAACGTTGGGAAATCTTAATAATAGAAAGAAAAAAAACTGCCGCATTTTTATGATAAATGCAATATTTGTCTTCTCTTCTTTTTGCGATTAAATCTATGAGAACATATAAAAATTACGCTTAGTTGTGGCACGCTCTGTTGAATAAGCTGCAAAAACAGCAGTTGACAGTGCATTTTACCTATGCTCCTTTGCGAACAGACTTTTTGCCGTTTGACCTGCTTTATTCAACCCGCTTTGCCAGCTGCTTGTACTCCGTTTACAAGTCTCAATTTATATTTATTGAATTCATCGATGCGTACACAATTTATTTACCATTTCTTCTTTATGTACATTCATATATATGCATATTGCCATCCCAACTATCGAAATTATTGTCCTCTACATTGGCGTACTCAGCGCACCCTGTAAAATTTAGATTTAAGACATTCCAACAATACTCGTACATAACTATTGTTTAAGCTGTAAGATTCTTTGTTAGTATTTTTATTAGTTTGCCAAATTATTTAATAACTTAATTTATTTTCAAATGCAAGTAAAAGTTATTATGATCCAGATAATTATGTTTACAAAAGGGCATTTTAAAGTCTTCCATTCCGAATACTCACGCTAATGTTTAACTGATTTGTATGACCCTATTGAATTTACTTGTGTTGAGTTGCATGCAGCAGTTGCATTCAAGCATTCTCTATGACAATCCTTTGCCTAAGCTATTCGATAGAACTCAAGCGTTTAAGTCAATTATAATACATTTTCTCCCTACACTTTTTGTGTAGTTCGTAACAGGATTACCTGAAAGCAAATGTCACAGAACTAAGTGGAATTCAATTTCACAGACGTTTTTCTGTCTGGAGAGACTTGTACAACTTCAATTATGTCGCTTTAGTTAATAACGGTTAATGGTTATGCTTGTAAAGCTTAGACTTGGCTACAACAATTACTTTGTAATCAAGAACCTGTTTATGGAATTGATGATGATGGTAGGCAGTTGCTCACAATCATATCCGCTTTCAACTGTAGTAGCCAAAAAAATGTGTAAACTTGAATAAGGGCAAGGCAAATGTGCTATGGCAGCAATTTGCACTTCATCGTATTAAATGTGCCCCTATTAGCTTAACAAGTACCTGACAAATAAGTTAATCCTCGTGCGTAAACATGAACGCACATTAATGCAATCCCTACCCTCCACCCCCATGCCTAACCCAAACCTACTTTCCTCCCCCTTTCTCTTTATCAAACCTTCAGACGTTTACAACAGAGGACCACCCACTCGAAGGGAAAAAACTCCCAGTGCGTTTAACAACTAAACTTTCCCATTTTGGCCCCATGCTCGCACAGCGTTTCATCAACTTTCAAAACAGCAAAAAAAAAAAAAAAAAACACACAAAGAATCTCGCTTCTCTTTGTGGAGTGAATGAAGGGCCGAGGGTGATTCGTATTTGACTGTGGCTGCTGTTGTTGCTGCGCCTTTTGCTCATTTCCAAATACGGGCAACCTGAGGTTTGTTTTAATTTGCTGCTGATGTTGCTGTTGCTGCCTTTCTATGGAACGTCTGTTGCTGCTGCTGATATTCCATTGTCTTTTACCGTATACGAAGCAAAACTTTAGCATTTTCTCATTTTCGGAAAATGTGCAAAGGGATTTGTTTTCTCATGGTTGTGTTGCGCGTATTTGTATGTTTATGTTTTGTCTGATATGATTTTGGCTTTTGTCCCTCTGTGTACCAAACGTACAAATATCTTTAGTGTCTCGGTATCTATGTCTCATTCTATCTCTGTCCCTCTCTCTCTCTCTCTTCCTCTCTCTTCCTCTCTCTTTTCTCTGTTAATGTGCTAGTGAGTTCCTTTGAGATTATGCGAACACAACGGACTACAGATTCTTTGAGGATGGGGCGGGGCCATTGCCCAAATAAATAAGGCCCAAGTACATCTGTTTTACCATAAATTTCATATATATGTTTGTGAGACTCGTGTGGGCGTATTCCCCAAATTACTCTGACTACCAAGTAAAACGTACTCTTGTCTATGTTCACATTGAAATACAAATATAACGTATACGTAACGTTTGTATATAATAGTCGTATTCATGTTGGTAGTCGAATTGTTATGGTTGCTCGGCTACTGACTGCGCTTATCTGATTGCTTTGAGTGCACTTTACTTCCGGTTTGTTTTCCAGAATGCATACAATGATGCTGAATTTTATTTCTATACTTGCACATTTGTGAAATAATTAATTTCTAAATATTCTTAAATTCTTCATTGGCATATGTAATAAAAAAAAAGACTCAAGCCTACCTTATTATTTTGAACTGTTGGTTAGGATGTTTCTATAATACTTGATTTTAAAAATGTGGAATAATTGATTTCAAAACGTTATTATAAAAACAAAGATCAATTTGCGCTCATTAAATATATTATTAAGTTGATTTGCTCTCAATATTTAACTGAATATTAAGGAGTACATTTATATCAAGAAGTATATAATTTTTATATTATTCTATATTAAAAAAAAAAACAGTTTTAATAAATTGCATATTAGGTAAGATAAACAAAACCTAATGCTTTATTTGTTTAGTACAAGTTTTTGTCAATAGAACTTTAGGCATGGCAAATATAAGTGTACCTAATCATTTTCAAATTTCATTGGAAATTTCAATTAAAATTAGAAAATTCAAGTTTTATTTATATTGCTGGCTGCCAAAAAGTTCATATGTACATATGTAACTAAGGCCACATCCGGTTTGGCTGTGGGTTATCGAACGCACATGCTATATAAGTGTGTCTAAAGCATTCCAAGTGCCTGTTTGCCAAATAGACGGCCTCGTGCTGTGGCGCAAATTACATTGTTCTATTTGAATTACGATTCGTTCAATATCCTGGTCCGAGGACCTGCCTGCCAGCTTGTAAGCCAGTGTGCCTGCTTGCCAGCCTGCCTGGCTGCCTGGCTGACTGACTGGCCAAAACATAAAAGAAGCTTTCGTGTAATTTAATTTGTGCCACTCAGCGCCAAATGCGTGTTTATGTAATTGTCTCAGCGTGTGTGTGTGTGGGCTCATGCGTAATGTGAGGTGATATTCTTTAATAAGTTGCTTTCTCATTAAAGACGCCCCAAGATCAACGTAATTGAATAAATCAACGCAAATGACATAGTGCGAACCAATTCGCATTGTCAGACGACAGCTTTTACACAGAACATTACGAAATTGTGCTCATTTTTGATTCGGCTGAACGTGATGGGCTTTTAAAACAATTAACTTTCAAACTTTGGCATTCGCCGTGTAACTTTCGGTAAACAACTCAACTCTCCCAAGCAGGCAACTCTTCTTCGCTTTTTACCTGCCTGTCACGCTGTTTATATTGTCTGTGGCGCACGTTGAAAGAATCCGAAGCGCAATCTCTGCGCTTTATGTGGCACAACCCCGGCGGACCTGAGCTTATTTTCAATCTTTTTTCATTTCATTTCTCTTTCCGTTGGTCGTCGCACGTGCGCGTCGCACCAAGAAGCACGTGATGAAAAAATGGAGTGCGCTGCTGAAAAAACAACTGTAAATACAAGGATGATGGCTTACTCAGTCGGCCAGGTAATAAATGGCCATAGTCGCCGCTGCCACGCCAACCACAAATGATGCTTTAGCTCGTTATCCTTGCTCCTTCAACTACTGCTACTACACACAGAGAGATCCTTTGCCAAGAAACCGTTTCTGCTTCATCCACCGTCCTGCATTCTCTTGTTGAAGACAACGCCTTAGCTCTTAAAAACATTTGATGAAATGCAATAATAAATTGCATAACTTGACAATATACTCTATTTAAAGTAATTGTGGTGCAGATAAGTTGACCAAAGGGAAGGATTGAAAACCTCAAGCTATAAATTTAGACTATCGAAATGTTTTGATAAGAAAATTTCAAATGTCTATCAATTTATTACATTTTTACATATGAATAAACTTTAAATATCAGTCTGTTCTTAACATCTGAGATATCATACGTACCTTATATTTAAATACTCAAGCAACTTTCGACTTCTTCTGTCCAACACTATCTAAGGCGAGCAGAAAACGACAAATCAGACTGTGTCCATATTGTTCCATCTGTGTTAAATATCACGAATAAAAAGATGAAAGCTGTTTGTGTTTGTCGAGAGCTCTAAAAACACATGAGCTCCTCCTTTTATCTATAACCTGAGACTGCAGGGAACTCACTTCTCACACCAATGTTGAATTTCACAAAAAGTTTACAGCCGTCAAAAGGTGAAGTAGAAAGGAGATTGTAAGGGCATTTAAATAGCATCTTGTGTCTAGCTAGCTACTGCAGCTCCTTTATTTAATTTCTTTTTTTGGGGGAAAAGACATATGCTTGGCACTTAGGTGCTTAGCCAGCAGCAGTTAGGTCTTTGCCCAACTTTACCTTTTGCTCAAGCGCGGCTAGTTTTTCACAGCATCCGCCTACTTTTTACATCGGCGAACTTCCATTCAGCAAGTTTGCCGCTTTGCTAGTTGGCAGTTTTTGAGACGCACGTATGTTTGTGGTAAATGTTATTCAATTTCATTCGAAAAGAAATTCACCAAGCGCAACGCGTCCTACAAAATGCACACAAATTCAGCGTTTTATTCGCACCTGCGGCTGTCTGCTGCCGTTTTCGAGGTGTGTAACTGTGGGCAATTTACAGTGGGTGGCTTGCGGAAATAGAGCTTATTATAGCTATACCCCCCTTTCATTCCCATTGCCCATTCAGTTAGCCCTCAAAGGGCCATTCGCTCTCTCATTTCACAGTTCGCAGATGGCTTTGAATCGAATTGAATGAAATGGAAAAAGTGCCATAGAATTTCCCTTGAATGAGCCTTCGTTTAGATTTCGCACACAATTCTCAAGAGCCGTCTATCCACTTGGGGCTAAAACCATTCCGACATTAGAGCCAATGCGAACTCTCTGCGTTTGTGTGTATGTGTGGCTGTGTGTGTGGCCCAAACATGTTGGCACTTTTCTAGCACATATTTATGTTTGTTATGCAGCTTGGTTGTTAATACTCAGCCCCCGCCACTTCAGAGTTAATGTGAAGGGAAAAGGGAAAAAAACATTAAAAAGATTAAGATTTTAAGCGATAATTAACCCCGATGTGTTTGGTGTACAGGTCTTTTACAGTAAATTCTGGGGTGAAAAATATAATATGGAATAAAAAAAGATTTAATACCCTTTCAAATAGAAGTCAGCATGCTCATATCTTTCCTTAACAACAGTCTTCCAATAGTTGACAGGAATTTGTTTATTAAACAAATAAAGGAAAAACTTCTGAGTTCTTCATAAACATTTTATTAAATTTCAAATTTTGCCTTAGCACTTCTACTAAACCTACATTGTTGATTAGTGTGATCTAGTACTACTGCAAGGCTGTTGAACATTTGAAAAGTTTTCTTTTCTAATTTAAACGAAATGCCAACGAACTAAAACAAATTTTCCGACAAACTACTTACAAGCAGAGTTGAGAGAATAGTTTGGCGATGCACAAGACATGAAATCAGGATAGTAAAGCAAAAAAGGTACAAGTTGAAGGTTATTGCTTGAAGAAAAATGCATAATCATGGGCGTGTCTTTAATTTATTTTTGCGCTGAATTAATTAAAAGTTCACTTATGCACGGAATTTGCATAAAAATTACATTTTAATTGCGCTTCATTTGTGAAGAGCATCGTTGGCGCCATTCACCATTCGCTATCATCTATCCATTCATCCGCCATTCGCCATCACCAACTTCTTTTGCGCTTACGCGTTATGAAAGCTGTCCGGCGATAGCTGAGCAAGATGGTAAGGTTTGGGGCAGAGGGATGTTAGTAGGGTTGGGAGAGTGGTGTCAAAAGTGCGCTCGAGACAGACAAGAACACTTGGTTGAAACACTAGAAAGCGCACTTGCGCATCATAATGAAAAAACACATTTTCTTTTGCCAGCGCGTCGTCGCTGAAACGGATTGGGAGCATGGGTCGAAAGCTGCAATGGGTTAGTTGTCAATCCTTATGGAAATCTCATCAAAAGTCCTTCAGTAATGCGCTGTACAAGCAAATAGAAATATTTATTAGATTTTATTGAATCCCAATGACTTTTGCACAACAGTTTTAAGATAGCCAATAAAAGTTGATTTGTCGTCTATAGGGAGTGTATTACGAGAAGAAAACGGCACTTAGAAGACTTATCACGGCAAGGTGAGAATTTTCTTGCGTTATTTGTTTAGGACACAAAAATAAAGGTGCTTCATCTCAAAGGGAATGTACCCGAACTACACGACCATTTTTGGATGGGAGGGTGCTTGAAAAAAACGCTTATTTTTGGTGGATGGGTGACCGGGGGGGTAAGTATTTATCACGTAGTCAATGTCCTATAGGGAAACCTGGTGTTTTTTGATCAACATTCAAGAACGGCGCGCAGCATTTGGCGCTTTTGAACCACCTTATGACATTTTTTATCGTTTTGTAACCAAGTAATGTATTTATGAATAACGACGTAAAACATTAGAGGGAGGGGGCCTTCGTATCTGTCACAAATAGTCAAAAAATGGGTCAATGCGATCCTCTATGATTAAAAAGATTTTAATTTTACCTAAAAACTGAACTGACTGGTGTGTTATTCTAATATTATTTTTGTATTAATAATATGAATATGTTTTAAGCAATATCAAAGTCAAATATTTCCTAAAGCATTTTGAGAGTCAGATTTATATATGCAAGCGTCAACTGCTTCTGTGGAATGATATTGTTACATGGATGAATGCGTTCACTTCCGATTGTTTGTTATTTAACGGCTTATCGTATAATTGAAAGCTCGTTATGTATAGAAATACATTCCAAACTACTTCCTAAGCCACTAACCGCAGCTAATCGCTTCATTTAGGCCACACTCATTGAATTCAATGACAAAAGCTATCCATTGTTTGAACCAAATTGAAAACAATATCAACAACAATAGAAAATAGAAAAATGAAAAGGAAAAAAATAAATAAATATCAAAAATAAATATAAATGCAAATATGCTGTGTTGCCAGCATTCGATAAAAATAGCTAAGCTGGATAAATGGATAGCCGAATAAATTAATTTTCTGGCGGTAAATGATTTTTCAAACGCTTTATTATACGTTTCGAATCGTTGGCTTATTAAAACAAAATTCTCTACTAAGAACAAGTAAGAAGGCTCTAGTCGGGAGAGCCCGACTAGAAGATACCCTGAACCCAGTTGCAATAAATATATTTAATTTATATAAGACTTTGGTATACTGACTTAACTTCAATCGATAAAATTAGATATCTCCGGTGTTTCTTAACCGATTTGGGCGAATTTTTCAGAAAAGTTCTATCGTTACCCATTATTTCAACCCTCATTTTTACATTTTCCAAATTCGATATTTTATTGTTATCGATTCCATGTGTTTATCGGAAATCAGAATAGTTATCGATAATTTGAAGCAAACTTGTTCTGCTAATGGTATTGGAGAACTTATGTCCAAAATTTGAAGTCTCTAGCTCTTGTAGTCTCTGAGATCCACGCGTTCATACAGACAGACAGACGGACAGACAGACAGACGGACAGACGGACATGGCTACATCGTCTTGGCTGTTGATGCCGATCAAGAATATATATACTTAATGGGGTCGGAGATGCTTCCTTCTGCCTGTTACATACTTTTGCACAAAACCATTATACCCTTATTTACCCATTTTATGGGTTAAGGGTATAAAAATTAACTTGGGTATTGGTAAAATCTTTCGACTTCCATAACTTCGTCAAATGTGACCCGATTTTCAAAAGCAAAAGCTTAAAAGTCATGGTTTGACCCCTTAAATAAAACTGCATTTAAGAAATTACATTTAAATGAAATTAGATTTTTGGTCATATGCATGTTAAAGTTTTATAAACAAAAATTGACTTGGGCATTGGTAAAATCTTTCGACTTCCATAACTTCGTCAAATGTGACCCGATTTTCAAAAGCAATAGCTTAAAAGTCATGGTTTGACCCCTTAAATAAAACTGCATTTAAGAAATAAGATTTAAATGAAATTAGATTTTTGGTCATATATCATGTCATATGCATGTTAAAGTTTTATAAACAAAAATTGACTTAGGCATTGGTAAAATCTTTCGACTTCCATAACTTCGTCAAATGTGACCCGATTTTCAAAAGCAATAGCTTAAAAGTCATGGTTTGACCCCTTAAATAAAACTGCATTTAAGAAATTACATTTAAATGAAATTCGATTTTTGGTCATATATCATGTCATATGCATGTTAAAATTTTATAAACAAAAATTGACTTGGGCATTGGTAAAATCTTTCGACTACCATAACTTCGTCAAATGTGACCCGATTTTCAAAAGCAAAAGCTTAAAAGTCATGGTTTGACCCCTTAAATAAAACTGCATTTAAGAAATTACATTTAAATGAAATTAGATTTTTGGAAAGATTTCATAATAAATTTTTATAAACAAAAATTGACTTGGGCATTGGTTACATCTTTCGACTTCCATAACTTCGTCAAATGTGACCCGATTTTCAAAAGCAAAAGCTTAAAAGTCATGGTTTGACCCCTTAAATAAAACTGCATTTAAGAAATTACATTTAAATGAAATTAGATTTTTGGTCATATATCATGTCATATGCATGTTAAAGTTTTATAAACAAAAATTGACTTGGGCATTGGTAAAATCTTTCGACTTCCATAACTTCGTCAAATGTGACCCGATTTTCAAAAGCAATAGCTTAAAAGTCATGGTTTGACCCCTTAAATAAAACTGCATTTAAGAAATTACATTTAAATGAAATTAGATTTTTGGTCATATGCATGGTAAAATTTTATAAACAAAAATTGACTTGGGCATTGGTAAAATCTTTCGACTTCCATAACTTCGTCAAATGTGACCCGATTTTCAAAAGCAATAGCTTAAAAGTCATGGTTTGACCCCTTAAATAAAACTGCATTTAAGAAATAACATTTAAATGAAATTAGATTTTTGGTCATATATCATGTCATATGCATGTTAAAGTTTTATAAACAAAAATTGACTTGGGCATTGGTAAAATCTTTCGACTTCCATAACTTCGTCAAATGTGACCCGATTTTCAAAAGCAATAGCTTAAAAGTCATGGTTTGACCCCTTAAATAAAACTGCATTTAAGAAATTACATTTAAATGAAATTAGATTTTTGGTCATATTTCATGTCATATGCATGTTAAAATTGTATAAACAAAAATTGACTTGGGCATTGGTAAAATCTTTCGACTTCCATAACTTCGTCAAATGTGACCCGATTTTCAAAAGCAATAGCTTAAAAGTCATGGTTTGACCCCTAAAATAAAACTGCATTTAAGAAATTACATTTAAATGAAATTCGATTTTTGGTCATATGCATGGTAAAATTTTATAAACAAAAATTGACTTGGGCATTGGTAAAATCTTTCGACTTCCATAACTTCGTCAAATGTGACCCGATTTTCAAAAGCAAAAGCTTAAAAGTCATGGTTTGACCCCTAAATAAAACTGCATTTAAGAAATTACATTTAAATGAAATTCGATTTTTGGTCATATATCATGTCATATGCATGTTAAAATTTTATAAACAAAAATTGACTTGGGCATTGGTAAAATCTTTCGACTTCCATAACTTCGTCAAATGTGACCCGATTTTCAAAAGCAATAGCTTAAAAGTCATGGTTTGACCCCTTAAATAAAACTGCATTTAAGAAATTACATTTAAATGAAATTCCATTTTGGTCATATTCATGTCATATGCATGGTAAAATTTTATAAAAAAAAATTGACTTGGGCATTGGTAAAATCTTTCGACTTCCATAACTTCGTCAAATGTGACCCGATTTTCAAAAGCAAAAGCTTAAATGTCATGGTTTGACCCCTTAAATAACACTGCATTTAAGAAATTACATTTAAATGAAATTATATTTTCGGTATGATATCATGTTAAAATTTTATAAACAAAAATTGACTTGGGCATTGGTAAAATCTTTCGACTTCCATAACTTCGTCAAATGTGACCCGATTTTCAAAAGCAAAAGCTTAAAAGTCATGGCTTGACCCCTTAAATAAAACTGCATTTAAGAAATAACATTTAAATGAAATTCGATTTTTGGTCATATTTACGCAATAGCTTAAAAGTCATGGTTTGACCCCTTAAATAAAATTTCATTTAAGAAATTACATTTAAATGAAATTCGATTTTTGGTCATATTTCGTGTCATATGCATGTTAAAATTTTATAAACAAAAATTGTCTTGGGCATTGGTAAAATCTTTCGACTTCCATAGCTTCGTCAAATGTGACCCGATTTTCAAAAGCAATAGCTTAAAAGTCATGGTTTGACCCCTTAAACAAAATTGCATTTAAGAAATTACATTTAAATGAAATTCGATTTTTGGTCATATTTCATGTCATATGCATGTTAAAATTGTATAAACAAAAATTGACTTGGGCATTGGTAAAATCTTTCGACTTCCATAACTTCGTCAAATGTGACCCGATTTTCAAAAGCAAAAGCTTAAAAGTCATGGTTTGACCCCTTAAATAAAACTGCATTTAAGAAATTACATTTAAATGAAATTCGATTTTTGGTCATATGCATGTTAAAATTTTATAAACAAAAATTGTCTTGGGCATTGGTAAAATCTTTCGACTTCCATAACTTCGTCAAATGTGACCCGATTTTCAAAAGCAATAGCTTAAAAGTCATGGTTTGACCCCTTAAATAAAACTGCATTTAAGAAATAACATTTAAATGAAATTCGATTTTTGGTCATATTTCATGTCATATGCATGTTAAATTGTATAAACAAAAATTGACTTGGGCATTGGTAAAATCTTTCGACTTCCATAACTTCGTCAAATGTGACCCGATTTTCAAAAGCAATAGCTTAAAAGTCATGGTTTGACCCCTAAATAAAACTGCATTTAAGAAATTACATTTAAATGAAATTCGATTTTTGGTCATATGCATGGTAAAATTTTATAAACAAAAATTGACTTGGGCATTGGTAAAATCTTTCGACTTCCATAACTTCGTCAAATGTGACCCGATTTTCAAAAGCAAAAGCTTAAAAGTCATGGTTTGACCCCTAAATAAAACTGCATTTAAGAAATTACATTTAAATGAAATTAGATTTTTGGTCATTTATCATGTCATATGCATGTTAAAATTTTATAAACAAAAATTGACTTGGGCATTGGTAAAATCTTTCGACTTCCATAACTTCGTCAAATGTGACCCGATTTTCAAAAGCAATAGCTTAAAAGTCATGGTTTGACCCCTTAAATAAAACTGCATTTAAGAAATAACATTTAAATGAAATTCGATTTTTGGTCATATTTCATGTCATATGCATGTTAAAATTTTATAAACAAAAATTGACTTGGGCATTGGTAAAATCTTTCGACTTCCATAACTTCGTCAAATGTGACCCGATTTTCAAAAGCAAAGCTTAAAAGTCATGGTTTGACCCCTTAAATAAAACTGCATTTAAGAAATTACATTTAAATGAAATTATATTTTCGGTAAGATTTCATGTTAAAATTTTATAAACAAAAATTGACTTGGGCATTGGTAAAATCTTTCGACTTCCATAACTACGTCAAATGTGACCCGATTTTCAAAAGCAAAAGCTTAAAAGTCATGGTTTGACCCCTTAATAAACTGCATTAAGAATACATTTAATGAATTCGATTTTTGGTCATATTTAAGCATAGCTTAAAAGTCATGGTTTGACCCTTAATAAATTTCATTTAAGAAATTACATTTAAATGAAATTCGATTTTTGGTCATATTTCATGTCATATGCATGTTAAAATTTTATAAACAAAAATTGTCTTGGGCATTGGTAAAATCTTTCGACTTCCATAACTTCGTCAAATGTGACCCGATTTTCAAAAGCAATAGCTTAAAAGTCATGGTTTGACCCCTCAAATAAAACTGCATTTAAGAAATTACATTTAAATAAAATTCGATTTTTGGTCATATTCGTGTCATATGCATGTTAAAATTTTATAAACAAAAATTGACTTGGGCATTGGTAAAATCTTTCGACTTCCATAACTTCGTCAAATGTGACCCGATTTTCAAAAGCAATAGCTTAAAAGTCATGGTTTGACCCCTTAAATAAAACTGCATTTAAGAAATTACATTTAAATGAAATTCGATTTTTGGTCATATTCATGTCATATGCATGTTAAAATTGTATAAACAAAAATTGACTTGGGCATTGGTAAAATCTTTCGACTTCCATAACTTCGTCAAATGTGACCCGATTTTCAAAAGCAAAAGCTTAAAAGTCATGGTTTGACCCCTTAAATAAAACTGCATTTAAGAAATTACATTTAAATGAAATTCGATTTTTGGTCATATGCATGTTAAAATTTTATAAACAAAAATTGTCTTGGGCATTGGTAAAATCTTTCGACTTCCATAACTTCGTCAAATGTGACCCGATTTTCAAAAGCAATAGCTTAAAAGTCATGGTTTGACCCCTTAAATAAAACTGCATTTAAGAAATTACATTTAAATGAAATTCGATTTTTGGTCATATATCATGTCATATGCATGTTAAAATTTTATAAACAAAAATTGACTTGGGCATTGGTAAAATCTTTCGACTTCCATAACTTCGTCAAATGTGACCCGATTTTCAAAAGCAATAGCTTAAAAGTCATGGTTTGACCCCTTAAATAAAACTGCATTTAAGAAATTACATTTAAATGAAATTCGATTTTTGGTCATATTCATGTCATATGCATGTTAAAATTTTATAAACAAAAATTGACTTGGGCATTGGTAAAATCTTTCGACTTCCATAACTTCGTCAAATGTGACCCGATTTTCAAAAGCAAAAGCTTAAAAGTCATGGTTTGACCCCTTAAATAAAACTGCATTTAAGAAATTACATTTAAATGAAATTCGATTTTTGGTACAGATTGCATGTTAAAATTTTATAAACAAAATTGTCTTGGGCATTGGTAAAATCTTTCGACTTCCATAACTTCGTCAAATGTGACCCGATTTTCAAAAGCAATAGCTTAAAAGTCATGGTTTGACCCCTTAAATAAAACTGCATTTAAGAAATTACATTTAAATGAAATTCGATTTTTGGTCATATCATGTCATATGCATGTTAAAATTTTATAAACAAAAATTGACTTGGGCATTGGTAAAATCTTTCGACTTCCATAACTTCGTCAAATGTGACCCGATTTTCAAAAGCAATAGCTTAAAAGTCATGGTTTGACCCCTTAAATAAAACTGCATTTAAGAAATTACATTTAAATGAAATTCGATTTTTGGTCATATGCATGTTAAAATTTTATAAACAAAAATTGACTTGGGCATTGGTAAAATCTTTCGACTTCCATAACTTCGTCAAATGTGACCCGATTTTCAAAAGCAAAAGCTTAAAAGTCATGGTTTGACCCCTTAAATAAAACTGCATTTAAGAAATTACATTTAAATGAAATTCGATTTTTGGTCATATTTCATGTTAAAATTTTATAAACAAAAATTGACTTGGGCATTGGTAAAATCTTTCGACTTCCATAACTTCGTCAAATGTGACCCGATTTTCAAAAGCAATAGCTTAAAAGTCATGGTTTGACCCCTAAAATAAAACTGCA